>CM064901.1:8057453-8612453 GCA_030347415.2 Decapterus maruadsi
ATAAAAACACCCCAACTTTAGTTCCTATATCTTAAACTGAGAAGATCCACACACAGCCATCACTTCACATTTATAATGTTCATTAAGAGAGAGAAATAAATCTCCACCCACAGTAGAAATTATAAACAGGCTACCTTTCAGCTCAGTGCTTTGATACCTCAAACTACTGCCTCAGAAAAATGACAGAATCAGCAACTCTCTGACAGTGTGTGAAGAAAAAATGAATTAAAGCTCGCTCACAACAGACAGTATCCCAGCGCGGTTAATCTGCTCATGCTTTGGGAAATGGGTGGTTCTTATAGCTTGTTGACATCAGGGCTATTTTCAAGGCTGCAGGGATAATGCATTTTTGTAGGAAGTTAGCAACAGTTTGGTTCCTTTGACCAAAAGTCAATGGAATTTTTTTTCAGTTACAGTCAATCTTCTAGAATTAATTTGTAGCCATGGTTACCTACAAGTGTGACATCATTCACTCAGTGCCACTCTAGCTGTATGGTGTAGCTTGAACATTCCGCTACTAACGTAACATTCCGTAAAGTTCCTGAAAAGTTCATAAATCGACCTGTCAGTGAGGATGGTATGTGGAGGTGGATTTGTCTCTGTGCTTTTTGTATGGATATATTTCAGTCCATAAATGCGTGATCTGGATTCCTTGAAAAAAAGATAAAAGTAATGATGGTGGGAAGCATAAAAAAAACAAAACAAAACTGTCTGGATAAGCAGTGGAGGGAGTAAATCTGGGTCTTAATAAGTTGTAGTGTTTCTGTTTACCTTTGTTTCTCATTAAATTTGAATTTATCATGATACGTTCCTCCTTCCTTTCCCTTCCTCTTCTCCGTTTCTTTTTTGTTTTCTTTTTTTGTCTGTCTTCCTCATCTCTTTTTCTTTTTGCTCGTTTTCCTCCGTTTTTCCCACTCTGTTTACGTTTGCGTTCCTCCAAAGATGGCGCCGACGTCCCACAACGGCAAAGCGGCGTGACGTCAGCTTCACATTCTCTATTTATATGGAGATACATTTGTGTCTTTATTATTTAATAAAAACAAACAAACGTTGATTTAAACAAAAAAGATATTTTCAATTAAAACAAACTCCACTTCAATCAATCACAAAAAAGCGTTTGAATAGGCTACAAAAAAATATTTGAGACCCAACAAATTACATTTGAACCCTTTTTTTTCTTCGATTGAAAAGGTTTGTGAATTTATGAAAATATCTTTTTCGTTGAAATCAACTTTTTTTTGGACTGAATAATAAAGACACAAATATCCTACCCATAATATGGCCCAAATACAAAAAAGAAGACTTCAATCCAAAAGAATATTTTCAATCAAAGTGCTCGAATGCAATTGGTCACCTTTGGAGGTGGTTTGGCTGATTTGATCACAATCCGTCCTTAATGTTAGGGGTGCGTTTACACTATCAGATTGCAATTGCATGAAAATGCATGTTAATGCCATGTATAAACAAGGTGTCTGTTGTAATGGAATGCAATGTAGGTTTAATCTTGTTGTAATGGAATGCACTGTAATGGTATGCATCATAACCCCTAAAGCACCCACCTGGTAAACTACTGTACAATGGCCTGTGTGAGCTGATGGCTAACATGCTCATAAGTAATAAAGGCTCTGTGAGCTAGCTATGCAATAACAGTTAACACTCACGCAGAGACTTGGGCCTGGTTTCATCATCCCCTCCAGTCTTATAACTGTCTACAAACCTATTCCATTTAGAGGAGCAGTTTCGTGCACAATACAGCAAAAGTTCAGTGAGGTTGAACTCACCACCAAAGATTTGGCAGATTTATTTTTCCACCTGCTGCTGTATCCACTGATCACTGAGTAATGGGACTCTTTTTTTCAACAAAGGCTTTTTGACATTTCACTGTCAGTGAAAGCTCAGGTGTAGGTGAACACTGCGATGAGCAGCGGTGGCTGAAAAGCATTTAGATGCTTAAGTTTCAAGGTCTTGATATTATTGCGTGTGCTGGCTCACTCTTCACAGTGTCATGGCTGACAGGGACACTTGAATAGCCATCAGTAATTTTATTAGTAACACCTGCTCTTTTCTTACAATGACACAGTCAAAATACTGGCTGTGAAAAGTCCACTGAAATCAGTTGATTTCACACCATCTATCTCCACTGGTAGTGTGACAGAGCCTCTATATCTTATTCATGTCAAGTAGGGGGCTTCTGTAATTTCTGGTTTCTGGCTGTCAGCTCCAAACACGTAATTTGGACCTTTTTTTTTTGGGTAGTTGATGCTCTGATCTGACTTGATGTCATCTGAAGTATGTTGTTCAGGTAATCAAACTCAATTTAACACAGGTGCTCTCACTAATTACGTTGCTTGATTAGACATCTTCTCTGGGCTGCCGGGGTACAATCAAACTGCTTCAATCCTTCACTCCACTGTTTCGTTTCCTTGCAACTTTTATCTGCAACTGTCAGGGCAGAGCAACTTTCACCTTTATAATTTTCAATAGCAGCTAGTACACAGGGTTTGGTAATGTGATCATGACATACAATCTCCGGCATAGCTCCATCCAACATCCACTTGACCACAGGTCTAATCAGTGTGATTTGTAACACCTGTGCAGGTTTGCAGATCTGTCAGGTATTCAATGCTACGTTCAAGACTCGCAACTCGGAAAAAAACAGATTTGTGAAAAATGAATTGAACGGTTTCAAACTTGTAAATTACTTGTTGGAAATTTGAGTATCATCTCAGAGCTTCGATTTTCCAACTTGACATCAGTGACGGCAACAAAACATGGCGGCCCTCATCGTTAATGGTAATGGTCTAGTGTTTTAAACCCCCACACTGCCTTAAAAACACAAGCTTCTCTGTCCAATGACATTAATAACTGTTAATGGTTGAAGTTGCAAATGCTGCAGACAGTGCAGATGCTTAAAGGTGACATGATGATGCTGTTATTCACCTCACAGCAGGATGGCCTGGGTTTCAAAACTTGGGCCTATGAGATATGCAAATCCGTGACTGAAATTGCAACAGTGAAATTTAAGTTTAGAGAAAAAACTTGCAGATATCGTGATTACCCATACAGACACAGTCATTTAGATTTAATCAATACCATCATAGTTCTCTGTCCGTGCAAACCATAGTCTCTAGTTTGACAGGTGTGTGCTTTATCCTCTCTAGAAACTCCCATCAGGTAATAAATACAGGACTTAATTTATTTAAAAAAATACTTTGCCTCTGCAGATAATCCATCCAGCAATTACGGTTTTTACAAAACGTATCTGCTGCTGCAGTTTAGTCGTGTATAAAGGTAATTTCTGGGAGACAGGCATGGAAGCTCACGGAGAGACTGATTAGAAACTTGACGAAAACTATCCTTACTGCAATGCATTACACAGGTGCACCTAATTAAAGGATAACAGATTAGCTTTTTTTTGTTTGTTCCTGCACTGCATGCTTCATTCTGGATCAATAACCTCCTCCACACATTTCACCATCTAACCGTCTGGCTCCAAATACACAGGAATGTCAGCTTGGACAAAAACCCCACTCTCTGTGATCTCGTATGGGCCGGAGGAAACTTGAACATGAACACTGGCTGTGCTTACAAGGCCTACAACAGCCTCTCTGTCCTGTCACTGCTTTGTGCAAATTTCCCTTTGATCTGTTCTATCTATGGCTCTACATGAGAGTTGATTCATGCACAGCAATAGCTCATGCATCATCATCAAATAGCTGGGTTTCATTATGTGACGCAAAATGCCACAAAAACTCTGAGTCACAGTTTTTTATAAAGGTATATACGTATCTTAAGTGGGCTTCAGTGATGAGATTGAATCCTTAGAGTCCGTCATTCAAAGCTTAATTCAATTAGAAAGTAATGTTTCTTACTGAGTGTATTGTATAAATTGGATAAATGTCAGCTGTCACTTTGTGCATTATACCTGCATGCTGTGTGGGTGGTAGCGACCATACAATCAAAGGTAGACGGGTTTGTTTATGTTGGTGCTTGTGTGTGCGAGAGAATAAACCTTAATGAAGACAGAAGTTGCGTAGTTTGAACAATGCTTTAATGAGGCCTCTGTGTGTGCAGCTGGACAAGTACTCACTGTTCATGATGGCGCTCGATTACCTTCAGCTGCTGCGTGGGCAGAGCCTGAGAGTGACACTAACATGAAAACACTTTGTATTATTTATAAAGAACCAGTTGCTACAGCGTGGGGCATCTTCTGAATGCACACAGTAAGTAAGGCGCCTTCCCACACAGCGCATTAGTTGGTCGCTCAGTCTCCGAAGTCACTCAGTGCATCAGTCAGTCAGTCGCTCAGGTAGTTGAAGAGCAAGTCACTTAGATGTCGACCACTTCATCAGCCACTTCATCAATCATTCCCAGTTGCCTTTATTTCCCCTTTTAGCCACATTAGCAGCATGTATAGGAATGGCAAGGTCAGTCTCTCACTTAGCTTTGTCTGCTGCTTTGGCCCCAGACTGAAATATCTTACCAACAACGCCATGATTTGTGATGAGATCATGGTTCCCAGAGGATGAACCTTACTCGCTCTGCTGACCTTTCATTCATTTCATTTCATTTCATTTCATTCATTTATTGTTTATTTGATGAGGACAATGCACATTTTAGGCTATATTTCTGAAATTTACTTCCTGGTTTTATTTCAGCCAAGTCCTTTATTTCCTGTCTCACATGATTGGCAAACTGATTAATCCAGGTGTGTCTGACTAAAAAAAACAAAAAAACAAAAACACCTGGCTGGCTGAAATTCAGAAAGTACCAATCAGGAAGTACCACTACTTCCTGGATTTCAGCCAGCGTGGCATATAGCCTATTGGTGACACATACATGACGTCATGTATTTTAAGTTAATTTCCATCCGTATTCCTCACATTTAAAGACGGACAGACATACCATAAAAAACAGATAACAATAGGAAGCTACCTGTGTAAATATAAGAAAAATCAGAACATCAGCAGCAGTTACAACAATAAGAAAACAGATAACAACCTGCATAAATACAAGAGAGGACAGAGTACTATAGCAGCAGTTATAGCAGTAAGAAATAAGAAAACAGATGCGTGCTGCGTGGCATTGTTATCTGCATAAATAAGAAATAAGAATAGGATACAGGAAGAAATAAAGGCTACAGTATTGTTTTAAAGTGCTGGTCAATATTTAATTCATGGGTGCAGATTTGGTTTCTTCTTTAAGCTGTTTTTTTTGAATGCATTAAAAGTGGGACTGTCTCTAATTGGGGTCTTCTGCTTCCACCTGTGATCTGATATTTGTGATGTTGAATGACACAATAATAATAATAATGGCTTTGATTTATATAGCGCTTTTCATCTCACTCAGAAACCATCACAGTATTCATTAATTCACAATATTCATTAATTCATAACGGCTGCTCCGCTCCGACCACCACCAAACATTCATACACATTAATGGACATTCATACGAGGCAAGGTGGGTACAGTAAAGCGTCTTGCCCATGGACACAACAACTGCAATTGGGTGGGACAATCCTCTTGTTATTGGATGACCCACTCTGCTGTCTACATGAACCTGACTGGATTGCCAGGCATTCATGATGGATGAACCATCCTGACTTCACCCGAGTCTTCAATTATCTTGTGAAATATCTACGAAGGTGGAGTGGAACACCAATTGTATGCAACAGTTCATGACACTCAGAGGGTGAGCCTCATGATGTTGTTGGTCATGATATCAGCATTTATCATCAACCAGTGGATCGTGAACCCCATGAATTTTAGTACAGACATTCATCTCTTCTGTTTTGTGATCATTTCAATGAAAAGCCTTGGTTTTTCACCAAATACCTGCAAAGCTGACATTAACTTTCCCATCATTGTTGGCTCTAGCATGTGTTTCATAACTTCATTTGGAAGGCATGCAGTGACTAAATTGTGGCTTTTTTGTGCTCGCTAAAATGAAACAATCTCGATGAAACTATGCACCTGCGCTCAGACTTTTATGGTCAATAAGTGCAAACAAAAAAATTTGAACAGAAGCTCAGATCTTATCATTGCAAAGCTCACAGCACTTAGCACACTGTTTGACTGCTAAATCACTGATGGAAAGTGAAGAAACACCGAAGCAATAACTGCTTATCATCACAGAGGTGATATAAGGCACTAGGATCGAAATGAAACAAAAAAATAAAATAAAAATTGCGTGTGAGATTACCAGATCACAGGCTGCTCATGAATTTTTCAACCGCTGCATGAAACGTATTGATTCAAAAAATATGTATGAAGTCTTATTACATCAGTTGTGGTGTGTGGTTGCTGTCCTGTCTTCACCTCCTTTGTCTTTCCCAGCTAACCCGTCCTCTGTCTCTGTCCTCCTTACTCCTCTCTTACCAGCCTCTGTCTTAGCCTGTATTTATCATGATCCACTTTTCACTTTTCTCTTTGAACCCCTGCCTGTCTGTCTGTCTGTCCGTCCGTCTGTCTGTCTGCCTCCCTCCCTGTCTGTCTGTCTGCCTCCCTCCCTGTCTGTCTGTCTGTCTGTCTGTCTGTCTGTCTTCCTGTCTGTCTGTGGGCCTCCCTGTCTGCCTGCCTGTCTCACTCAGTCTGTCTCTGCCCAAACAGCCCCGTCAGTTTGAGCCTGAATAATATTTCTGCCTCTGCTTCGTGGTGTATGGTGGGTGGATTGTGGATGCCTCCGGGACAGGAATTAATTTACAGTTAGTAACGTTGCAGTAGTTTCAACAGCACTAAGGCAACATCAGAAAGACGTCTTGTTCTTTCAGTCTGCCAGTGTGATACATAGGAACTGGGTTTCGCTTCTTTCTAGATATCATCCTCACTATCAGTCTCCGCATGGTTTAACACATACAACCAACGGTGACCTCTTGCACCCATATGGGAATGTATGACATATCATATATCAAGGAAGAGTTTGTCACATACTGTATGTTGATATATAACACTATATTTAATTTATATATGGAAATGTATAAGTCATATATGCTTACACATGTTTTTGTACATATTTACTGACATAACATTAACATATTTCAATAGGCTGTGCTATAGATATAGAGGCAATGACACATAAATGTGAATAATAAATACCATGTATGTAATTACATTTTTATGAAAAATACTAATTACATGTCAAATTTTTCTGTTATATATAAATATTTGATATGATCTAAAGATGTATATCCCTTATGATATTGTTCCAATTTCTAATAAGTTTCATACAGAATATTTGCAGATATGTCTTTACTTTATATGTATTTCATATATGGAAATTCAGTGCATATAAATATATTACATGTGTATAAGGGTAATGTGTGTCCACAGAGTACTGCTCTCTGTCAGAGTGGAGTCAAAAGCAACATAAGGATGCGACCTCGAACGAGGAGGGTGGTACCACATGAGTCAACAGACAATCTGGCAATGAGTGAAGTGAAGAGCTGGGTTTTAAATACTGCAGCGGCTCATTGAGTTGATGAACTGAGTCTGGAAGGCCATGCCCACACACACATTGCACAGCTTCAGTCTTTTTTTACTTAAGAAGTTTCTTAACTAGTTAAAAGACCTGGGAGTGCAGTATCTACGCAGCAGACATGATAAGACCTGGTCATATACAGTAAAGAAAGGAGCATCAATGCTTCCTGTTTTATCTTCATCATAAGATACACTGGACCTTCCAATATGAAAAGAAAACAGATAATGTAATCCCCACATTCCTTGCAGTGGCAGCAACATTTTAAGTACTGTAGTTCAACCTTGGCATGGAAATGTAGAAAGAACTTGTGACATGATGCACACTTTACACTCTATTAAGCATTAGTTAAGCATTAATCAATACTGTTAGTGCTTATCAGTGGTGAGTAAAACATCAAGATTCAAGATTCAAGATTCAAATTTGCTTTATTGGCATGACAGTTACAGGAACTATGTTGCCAAAGCATAGGAAACAATGAAAGCAAATACAACAATATATACAACCATATACAAATGCAAAATATACAATATACAAATAAGTATACATGAAATTATTTACCCTATGCATATACATGTGTGTTACTGTAATGAAACATACACATATTGTTATAAAATGATGAAATTAATAATACAATTTAAAAAACAACAAATTCAGCAATTTAAATGACATCAATAATACATGGCAGAATTTTACATATTGTGCAGCCAGTTTGGTAAACTGTGGATCTTCTCCCAGAAATACCTTTAGCAGATCATCCCCTGTTTTCCCCAGATAGGATGGATCTGCTGCAGTTATCTTTTGCATGAACATCTTAACATCTTTAACTGTGTTTATGAACTATATACCAATAAGTATTCATTTGTTATAAAGGATGAATTCAGTATTTAATGCTTAATAGTGTGTACTTATTATAAAGTGTTACCACAAATCCTTACACGACTGGCTCAGCTCTAAATCCATCACCTATTCTCTTGCCTTATTTTACTAATCTATTATCTTTTTCACACGTTATAAATAAAGTTGTTGTTTTTTTTCCACGTGAAGGTGCAGTCTGACTCTCTCTCTGTGTCTCTTCCTAAATCCTACGTGAAATTCACATCTTTCCTTGGCCCCGTCTTGATCCGATGTTTCTCCATCGGCCCTGATATGACAGGTGACTCAAGTGCAAAAACAAATTTCCATTTCATGAGCAAGTATTGTTTTGCTGTCAAAAAAGATTATTCATTTTTAATATTCACATGCTTCCATGAAGACTAACGCCGTGTCCAGGGTGTAGCCCGCCTTCGCCCTGTGTCCAGCTGGTAATGGATTGCATCGACAAGCGGTAAAGCCAATGGATGGATGAATGGACTGATGGATGGATGGATGTATCCATTACTTGTTTTTAAATTCACATTTCAAATTGCATGAAAAAACACCTGGTAAAAGAGACACAGAGTGGGGACAAACAGGAAAAATGAGGAGTGAGAAAACAGCTGGAACACAATAAGAAAGAGAGAGAGAGAGCAAAGCTGACACCGAACACATCCAGACTGTTGACGCTGTGGATCAAAGAACAAATCGTTGTGAAGTGTCTTAAGTTAAACGAAGTGCTCTGTTACATCATGTAGGACAATTGTAAAAAGAACAAACAAACATAAAAAAAAACAGGACAATTGCAGCGGCTGCTCTGTATAAACCCATAATTCACACTGTGCTCTGAGTGAAGACGGGTGCTCAATAGGAACAATACAGTGGTGTTTAATAGTGGCAGTCAACAACACGGGAGCAATAATTCCTGCCAAGAAAACAAACAAACAAATAATAATAAAAAAGAGGAAACACATACTGTACAAGGGACAAAAACACACCCAACACACACACATACACACACCAGTGTCATTATTTCCACAAACAGCAGATAAAAGCAGTATGGAGCACATACAAGTGTGGGCTCATCTATCTATCTGTGTGTGTGTGTGATGAAAACTGAGAGACAGAGCTGAGAATTTATGGGAAATCACATGTGAACACACAAACATGCACATGCACACACACACAGAGTTAATCTCATACGGCCTTGTGTTCAGGGAGGATTCTGAGGTGCCTGAGTTCAGCCTTGAAGGGGAACAGAAACCACGACGGAGGAATAACGAGAGAGAGAGAGAAAAAAAAAGTAAGAGAAAAGAAATGAGAGCTAATGAGAGGGGATCATGTTCGGGTTTGAGGCTGTTCTCGATTTGTAATTTTGCAACAGCACGCACACACAAACACAAGCTCAAACACTCATATTCACACTCATCTGATGCACAAACTACAGTATAAACACATTTTTTTGGGGGGGGGCGGGGGCAGTCATTTGGTTGTGTGTTTATTCTGTGTGTGTGTTATTTAAACTACTGGTGTGTTGATGTGTCACCATGCATGTAAAGAGTTTATTACACATGTTCAAAAGAGGGATTGATTAGGTGCTGTAAACTGACACCCAACACATCGTGGCCTTGACTCGCAGCAGCAGCAGCAGCAGCAGCAGCAGCAGGAAATGAGATTGTGTTTTACAAGCAACACACATTTGCACACACACAGACACACACAGGAGAGGTGGTGGTGGTGGTGGTGGTGGTGTGGGGGGGAATCACACTCTCATTTATATCTGAGGGACGAAATTCAACATCCTCTCATTAAAATCACTGTCAGAAATGTAATGCGATATATAGTGCAGAAATTTGTCATTTCATACAGCATGTAAAAGGGAGAAAATTATCTCCCGCTGACAAATGTGTGTGGGCATGTATTGCAACCACGATACCAAAGCTTGTCTTATTTGTCTGCTTGCTATCACTTTATTTTTCTCCATTTTTTATAATTGCAAAACATTTCGGTAAGTGTAATTTGGACTTGCTCTCCGATTTAAAGCTCACCCCCTCCCTTTTTCTCCCATTAACACATGTTGTTGCTTCCAACTGTTTTACTCTCATTTATCACAAGTGAAGGTCTCCACAAATGAATCTTCTTTATTTTTTTTTTCTTACAGGAGGAATTTAAATGAAATCTATTTCAAATAAACAGAAGCTTTGGTGAGGATTTCTCTTGGCTCAGGAGGTTTCACACACTGGTTCAGGGCCAATCGAGAAGATGCTCGGTGTACGAGTATAAAGCGAAACGCTCGTGGTACCGTTTTGCTTTTGCAAATACTAAAATTCACACATTCACTCTCCAAACGGGAGATGATTCAACATTTGAATATTTTCCATTTACTCTGAGATTGTAGTTTCCGTGTTCTGTTTCAATTTCAATATTTGGCAGCGATCTCCAGGTAAAGTTTGAATAAATGTATCATCCCATGGACAGAATAATGTGATGATGATAGATGCTTCGGTTCTTCTGCGTCTGATATTTTGTTAAGTTTTCCCGACATGGATTGATGAAACAAACAACCTGTATCACTTGCATTGTATTCCTGTGTTGCTCCTCTCAATCAGCTGTGGATGATTAATGTGCTGGAAGATTAATAACAACATCATAAACTCTTTTTTTTGAGTAAAGCACTCAACAAATGAGGTGTTTACACCAGTACACAAGTGTCCAATAAAGGAAAGTGGTAACACCGATAAATTAAGGAGAAATGTTAAAGACAGCAATGAAAGTACAGGTTATGGACGGTGATATGAAAGTGTCTGTGATAGGAGAGATTGCTCCATACAATTATGTAGCGTGTGACGTATATGTCCCTCTATCAGGAGTGATGCTGCCATGAATGTCACCTAGAGGATAAATACAGAGGTAATACATCCTCTGATGGAGATGGAAGCTTGTAATATGTGAAAACCACAAAACTCTATCAAATATTTATGGTTTAACCTGTTGAGATATACTATATATACTGTATAGGGGCGACTGGGGACGGTTGCAACAAGTTTTATTTCTCCAATCAGAAACATGCTGGAGTGATGACACTCTGCACATGCTCAGTCAGACCCTCTACCCACCAAGAATATAGAAGACTATTCATCACCTGCACCTGCTTGAACTGAGACAAAGATGTTTCAGAGGTATGAAAGTAGCTTTTTTCACGAGTTTTATTTTTGTCATCTGACCTTTTGTATGAATTAATCCAAACCTATCTAGTTTGAATCACAGTTGTTGTTGATTATCAAATGGCATGTGTCAATCAATGTGTGTCTAGCTAGTACATGATTTTATTTTTTATCATGGCTGATGGTTGCATCTACAGTATAGCCTAGTTGTATCTTGTAAGAGTAGCCACATGTATTTTCAGATGAAAATTGAGAAAAGTTAATTTATTTGATGTCATACAGTGAATAAATCATCCAAGAGTAGAGTGGCCTATATGCTTAATAAAAGTTTTTTGTATTGCAAATCGTTCCATTCTTCTTGTCTCACACTAAGCTATTGGGTTTTATTATTACTACTGGTAACTTCTGCACATTGACTCAAGGCCTATATGTTCTATGCAAAACAAAACTCCAACTGTTCTCTGATAAATATGACTAAATAACTAAATAATACTAATACTAGTATTATTGTAAGACAATGCATATCTTAGCAATACTATTGCATACCAAGGCCAAAACCACGGTGTAGACATTGGGGGGGACCAAATGACAAATAAGGTCCGGAGTTTCATACTTTTTTTTTTAAATATCTATGATATTAATTTTTGAAAATTGTTTAGAACATGGTGTGAGGACTCTCTCCCTGCTCCTCTCTGCTCCATCCTTCCTCTCTTCTCCATCCCTCTATCCCTCCTCTCTGCTCCATCCTTCCTCTCTGCTCCATCCCTCCTCTCTTCTCCATCCCTCTATCCCTCCTCTCTGCTCCATCCTTCCTCTCTGCTCCATCCTTCCTCTCTGCTCCATCCCTCTATCCCTCCTCTCTGCTCCATCCCTCTATCCTTCCTCTCTGCTCCATCCCTCCTCTCTGCTCCATCCCTCTATCCCTCCTCTCTGCTCCATCCTTCCTCTCTGCTCCATCCCTCCTCTCTTCTCCATCCCTCTATCCCTCCTCTCTGCTCCATCCTTCCTCTCTTCTCCATCCCTCTATCCCTCCTCTCTGCTCCATCCCTCTATCCTTCCTCTCTGCTCCATCCCTCCTCTCTGCTCCATCCCTCTATCCCTCCTCTCTGCTCCATCCTTCCTCTCTGCTCCATCCCTCCTCTCTTCTCCATCCCTCTATCCCTCCTCTCTGCTCCATCCTTCCTCTCTTCTCCATCCCTCCATCCCTCCTCTCTGCTCCATCCCTCCTCTCTTCTCCATCCCTCTATCCCTCCTCTCTGCTCCATCCCTCTATCCTTCCTCTCTGCTCCATCCCTCTATCTTCTCCATCCCTCTATCTTCCTCTCTGCTCCATCCCTCCTCTCTTCTCCATCCCTCTATCCCTCCTCTCTGCTCCATCCCTCTATCCCTCCTCTCTGCTCCATCCCTCCTCTCTTCTCCATCCCTCTATCCTTCCTCTCTTCTCCATCCCTCTATCCCTCCTCTCTGCTCCATCCCTCTATCCTTCCTCTCTGCTCCATCCTTCCTCTCTGCTCCATCCCTCTGTCCTTCCTCTCTGCTCCATCCCTCTATCTTCTCCATCCCTCTATCTTCCTCTCTGCTCCATCCCTCCTCTCTGCTCCATCCCTCCTCTCTTCTCCATCCCTCTATCCCTCCTCTCTTCTCCATCCCTCTATCCCTCCTCTCTGCTCCATCCCTCTATCCTTCCTCTCTGCTCCATCCTTCCTCTCTGCTCCATCCCTCTATCCTTCCTCTCTGCTCCATCCCTCCATCCTTCCTCTCTGCTCCATCCCTCCATCCCTCCTCTCTGCTCCATCCCTCTATCCTTCCTCTCTGCTCCATCCTTCCTCTCTGCTCTATCCTTCCTCTCTGCTCCATCCCTCCTCTCTGCTCCATCCCTCTATCCCTCCTCTCTGCTCCATCCTTCCTCTCTGCTCCATCCCTCTATCCTTCCTCTCTGCTCCATCCTTCCTCTCTGCTCCATCCCTCTATCCTTCCTCTCTGCTCCATCCCTCTATCCTTCCTCTCTGCTCCATCCCTCTATCCTTCCTCTCTGCTCCATCCCTCTATCCTTCCTCTCTGCTCCATCCCTCCATCCCTCCTCTCTGCTCCATCCCTCCATCTGTCCATCCCTCTATCCCTACTCTCTGCTCCATCCTTCCTCTCTGCTCCATCCCTCCATCCCTCCTCTCTGCTCCATCCTTCCTCTCTGCTCCATCCCTCTATCCCTCCTCTCTGCTCCATCCTTCCTCTCTGCTCCATCCCTCTATCCCTCCTCTCTGCTCCATCCCTCCACCAGTTGAAGCAGAACCGGTTCCAGAACCGGTACTAGAACCAGTTCAGAACCGGACCGGTACCAGAACCAGTACCAGTACCAGAACCGGTACCAGTGCCAGAACTGGTATCAGAATCGGTACCAGAACCGGAACCGGACCGGTACCAGAATCGGTACCAGTACCAGAACCGATTCCACAACCGGTACCAGAACCAGTACCAGTCCCAGAACCGGACCGGTACCAGAACCAGTACCAGAACCGGACCGGTACCAGAACCGATACCAGTACCAGAACTGGTACCAGTAGCAGAACCTGTACCAGAACCGGTAGCAGAACCGATTCCAGAACCGGTACCAGAACCAGAACCAGAACCAGGACCAGAACCAGTACCGGTACCAGAACCAGTACCAGAACAAGTACCATAACCTGTACCAGAACCAGTACCAGAACCAAGACCAGAACCAGTACCGGTACCAGAACCAGTACCAGAACCAAGACCAGAACCAGTACCGGTACCAGAACCAGTACCAGAACAAGTACCATAACCGGTACCAGAACCAGTACCAGAACCAGGACCAGAACCAGTACCGGTACCAGAACCAGTACCAGAACAAGTACCATAACCGGTACCAGAACCAGTACCAGAACCAGGACCAGAACCAGTACCGGTACCAGAACCAGTACCAGAACAAGTACCATAACCAGTACCAGAACCAGAATTTAATCACATAATTGATATGATGAAAACTGTTCTGTCATGCACAACACACAATTTTCCTTGAAGCAATGCAATGATGATAATTGGATGATTTCATGATGTAATGATTTTCAATATGCGTATATTGGAATTCATTGTGTCCACATGAAACATTTGTGTATGTATGAGATGAGGATTTAAAATGGTGTGCACACTTCCACACAGGTGGTTTCCCTTATTCTGGTTGATTACACCTTACACAGGTGGATATGGTGATGGACAAAATTACCCCGCTCATTCTATATAGTCACTCTATGAACTGTTTGCCAACAAGTGTTAAGTGAAACGGCAGAAGATCTTATAGTTCTCTCAGAAATGTCAACCTTTCACCAAATGCTGCTCCAGTTACTCGTTTACATTCAGGTCACAAAGCCCTCCAGTGGGTTGCAGGCAGTGAATTCAGGTGATGCAGTTACAGATCGACAGTCTGTACAGGGAGGAAGTCCCACTGGGCGGATGGTCGGACAAAACATCATAATTTAACTCAAGAGAAGTCGTGTTTCTTTTTTGAAATTGCCAGTCGGTGTTGTTTATGAATATAACCACTGTGATGATGAAGCCTCTCTAACTTTAATGCGCCTGTCTAAACCCGACCACACAGCTGATGTGTCTGAACGCATCAGACAAATGATGTCATCCTGCTGCCTGTGAGGTGAAAACTCACCTGTCGCCTACCACTTTACTGGACATAATGGACATTTGTGTATTTTGTCACACTAAAGCAATGAAATAAGAAAAATAAAAGTGTTCCAAGTGTAAAGCATCACATTTTATAATATAAATGCAAAATTATGACTCTCTCTCTCTTTTTCCAGCTGCTTGGTTGGAGAAATTACACTTTCATCATTCTTCAGGTTGATCATGTGACCTCAGTGCAGATCCTCCACCACCACACTTTAAAGGGATAGTTCAACATTTTGGCAAACTGGCCCATAGCCACAATCCCTATAGTCATATTCGTTACCTTTAACTGTCGGTGCAAGCTATTTTTAGAACGGCGGAGCAGAGCTGCGAGCTGCTCAGAGCTACGCTATGGAAGCTCAAGCTCATTTCTTGGTTTCATCAAACTCATCAAATACACAATCCAACAACTCCACAACGCTCTGTAGGACAAGTTGTGACCTGCACATTCACCACGCTATGAGATAATAACAGAACGTAACCAGACAGAGTTGTTTTAGAGGCAAATTCATGCAAAACCGCTGATGTGCGTTCCTGTCGGGGGAAGTCCTCTGACAAAGAGTCTCTGCATTTCCTTCTAGAACAACTCTGTCTCATAACGTTCTGTTTGGTGAATGTGCAGGTCACGACTTATTCACGAGAGCGTTTTGGAGTTGTTGTATTGTGTATTTGATGAGTTTGATGAGAGAAACCAAGAAATCCCGTGAGCCTCCGTAACGTAGCTCTGAGCAGCTTGCGGCTCTGCTCTGCCGTTCTAAAAGTAGCTTGCACCGGCAATTAAAGGTAACAAACCTACGGCAATGGGCCAATTTGCCAAAATGTTGAACTATCCCTTTAACATAGAGATTCACTGTTGAACAAAATATTTGAAAAGTGGCAAGAGTCTTAACTCAAGGTTCAACTTTTTTTTCCCTAGGGCTTTCAACTGCATCTCTGTTCCTCAGAGGATACACTTGTCACACAACAGCTGAGGCATCGCCATGACGACTGAGAAAGCTCCATCTCCTAATGAAGACAGAGATGCAGCTGAAAGTCTGAAAACGCTTGTTAGCAGACCCTGAGTCGAGCCGAGGTTGTCTTTTTTTTTTCTTTTTCTTTTTTTCCCAGGGAAAATTTAAAACTGGTTGTAAAATGAACTGGTGGTCAGTGTAATGAGGCCACACTAAAAGTAATATTAAAGTTTTGTAAGAAACCCGGCGGCATGAGTTTCGAACAAGCTGAAAACCTGCGAAAATCCAGAAGGATCATTTTCAATGAACATGGTGATTATTGTGTTGCATACTAAAACGGACGAATGAACATTATGGCATCAGTGAGAGGAAAAAAGAAACACATTGGAGGACTTGTTGGAGCTAAAGGACGTTAACCGAGCTAAAGAAAATACTGTATCCGTGGAGATGAAAGTTAGTGTTATGAAATGAGAAGATGAGCAGTTTGCAGCAGAGGCGTTGCATCCACAGATGAGATTATAAATAGAAGGAGACCACAAAGCAGGCGGCTGCCATTGCAACCTTAGATCAGGAATTAAAGAGATTGTTTAAATAAAAACTAAACGAACTAACACTAAAACCACGGTCAAGGCCAGACGAAGAAGCCGAGGCACCGACGACGACGACGTGTGTGAAAACAGATTCCTGAAAAGTTTCTAATTCGGCAAACATCCGTGTGACTCAATGAATCCCGCAAAAGTGAAATTATTAATCGTCTCCCAGCCGATTAAATCAGTGCTTATTCTAGTCCAGTGGCACAGACATAACTCACAGCTTGAACCAATAATAGACCCACGCTGACTGGGGCTGCAGGCCCAGGCCTCCCTTAATTATTACACCGCTCATGCCTCGTGGAGCAGGCTGAACTGTAGCCTGTGAGCAAACACACAAACAGTTTAATTCCCCAAACACAGTGTTCTCCGTGTTCATGAGGGTGGAAGGTGAGCTCCACTGTGTGGGCCCACATGTCCCATAGCGAGCTGTTTTTCATCCCAGATGAGATGCTCCGTCCTGGGCGTCCCCCCTCCTCCTCCCACAAAACAAGTCCATATATTACCCCCCCTCTCTCTTTCCCCTCCCCCTTCGACATTTATAGCATGAGCCGTTGTTGCAGCGTTGTTTACTATCTGCACATACATGCTCGTTCTGTTTTGCTGCTGCACACATGCACAGAATCGCGTTTGTGTAATAAGGAGAGGTGTAAATGAGCTCAGCGGGAGGCCACCAGGGTGAAGAAGATTAAACCCAGTCTGCAGCGATTTTCTTAGATTATTCCTAACGGCAAAGTCAATGTATTCATGAACTTCCAGGTCCTTATTATTTCATTATTTCTTTATGATCTTTTAATTAGCTATTGTAGCCATGACAATTATCCTTTCCAGGAATCAGACTAAAAATGCACAGGCTGGTACAACAGGAACTTCATCTAGTGTATAAATTGAACTGTGTATTTTAATTGCAAACACCTTCAAAGAAAAAAGAAAGAAAGACAGGAAACAATGAGTGTGAGACTATAGCTGCATACAAATTTAGCTCGGCTTTAGCCTCACCCCTCACATGCTATTTTGATTTTCTTTTGCCCACAGACGAGCCGCGGTAGCTGCTGCCCACCCTCAGAGCAGCCGTCGTAGCAGCTTGTGAACTGGAGCGTGTGCAGCACCACATGTGAGGCTGAATTGCAGGGGATGAATCTAATAAAACCTTGAATTTCTGTAAATTGTTGTGCAGAGGGAGCGAGTCAAAGAGAGAGGGAGGGAGGTGTGAGAGCTATACTTCATGAGCAAATATGCAAATGAGCTGCTTTTGAGTGTCAACCTGTCAAAGGAAGCCCCAGTCGGTTAAAAAAAAAAAAACATGAAATAGGAATGAAATTGTTGGAGGTCTTTTTAGGCCGGGCGGCAGAGACTAACTGTGCAGCTGTTCAGGCTCTGCTCTTACCAGTCGGCGCTTGCTCGGTGGAGTTAAAGAGAGTAACCGTACGCAGCAAAAATGAAATTATCATGTCTGATGATGAGTGCAGGTAATGACATCTATACCCCTGCCTGCGTTCTGATGAAACCCATCTCAACTGCAGCTGATGTCACATCATTATGGCAAAATGTGAATGGGACGCACATACATTACAACATGGTGCGTGTGCAAAAACTGACAGGATCAATTTACTCTGGACCATAAAAAAAGCTTGTTCTCATTAACCTCATGTGTTTTGCGGTTAAGGTGGTATTACAGGAACAACATTCAGTACAAGTGCTTTAAGGCGGAGGAGGAGGGTATAGTGTATATATACATAATGAGAGGAACAGCAGTTCATCCAGATTGTCTTTTTTTTATTTATTTATTTATTTTTCGTGAAGATAATGAAGAAATATCTTTAATTAACTTATCAGCAATGATGTAAAGATGTTCATACAGGATGTATCTGCATAACGTTTGCAGACAAAACATTTTTCATTTGTTTTCCCCGACAGCAACTGAAACATGATTAATGTTTCAAATCTTTTTGGTTTAGGAGAAGATGTTGGTCTTAGTTAAATAAATAAATAACAGTAATGATAATTAAAAAAAAAAGTCAGAGAAGACACAGCTGTGAGGCTGAGGTTTCTTTTTAAATATTTAAACCTGCATTAACTGATCTGTTTGACCATGAAAAAGTTATGAATGTCTCTCTGACCTATGATCACCTTTTGAGCCTCATGGTTAATATGCTACAGCAAACAGTTGGCTGTACGTAGCTTCTTCAGTGAAAGCACATAGACAGTAATAATAATGAGAGCGGTGTTGCTATAATGCTAAATTCTATTATGTCATGCAGTTGTTCCTGTATTTTCACATTTGTCATGTCTTAGTTACAGTTGTCTGAGTTACAGTGGATTTAGTTGGAGAGCAAATGGCTCTGTGCTATGAGAAAATACATGTTGTGACGCTATTATCATTTTTATTCTTTTATACAGTGTATAGTATATCTAGTATTTTTATATCAGTGTTTCTGTTATTGCACTGACTGGAGTAGCACCTTGAATTTCGTCATGTTGATGCACTGTGTTAAAGGGATACTTCAACCAAAATCAATGATTCACCAAATTTCTACTCACCATCACTATGAAACATCCAGATACCCTCCATACTGCTTCTCCGTGCTGACCCAAGTGTCCTGAAGAAAAAGTGGTTGGGAAAAAAAAAGAAATAGCTACTGCTTCAGGACACTTGGGTCAGTACAGACGAGCAGTATGGAGGTATCTGGATGTTTCATAGTGTGTGTTTTGGACGATTCAAAAGCGAGCTCTATTCGCCGCCATTATATGAAAATCCATTGCCAGCTGGACCCCCCCCCCATCCCTCCCCGGAACTCCTAAAGCGTTTTGAAAGTTCTCCAAACCCTTCCTTGGCATGACGGTGAGTAGAAAATTGGTGAATTTTCAAAGTATCCCTTTAATATGATGTCAGTATAGCTTCTAATCTAATCTAATTGTACTTTGGCTGTGATGTCTCGCACTGTTGCACTTCTCCGGCTCCAGAGCTCCATCCCTTTGCACCAACCGCTGCCTGCATCACCTCCTTCCCTCTGCTCCTGAACCCACCTGCCCTTCCAGCCTACTCACCAGTATTCCCATTAACCTTCCCTGATCCTCCTGCTTTCCCTGTATATGACCCAGCCTGCTCGCCAGAAGCAGCCTTCATCAGCTTTTCTTGACTTTTCCATCCCATTTCCCATATTTTCCCAGATTGCTGCAAATTGTTTTTCATGTTTTCTCTATACAAATAAATTTGCCTTGCCACCAGTAAAGACAGAAGTACCATCAGTTGCAGTTGGTTTCTGAAAGTTACAAGGTCTTTTAAAGATGTGTGGTAGAATAGGAGACAGGATATCAGTGGGGTCTTGTGCAATGAATCCAAGCCGAGCTGAACAGTTTGTCATTGAGCTTGTTTGTTCGCCCAGAGACAGATGTTAGATCTTGAACAGCGTGCTGCGGGTGCTATATACGCATGTCTGAGCAGCTACAAAGTGAACCACACAGACTCCACATTATACCTCAGTCCTTTGTTTCTGTGAAACCTGAGAGTGGCCACGGAGAAAATTTCATTTTTATTTGTTCAGAGATTTGGCAGGGGGAGGTGAAGGCAAGTAGGAGTAAGAAGTAAAAAAAAAGTAGTGGGAGGTGTTTGTATTTCCAGTAATCATTGTTTACAGTATCGTCTGTGGAGTAAACAGGATATTGTTTCAGGAAAGAGACGGTTCTGTCGGGGAAGTATTGTAACTCAGAGGTGGATGTTGTGAATAGTTGGAGGAATCAAATCTAAACTACTGTAAGTGCATGACCATGAGTGATAAGGAAAGAAAGGAAAAGAAAAACAGCTTTTATTAAATAGTTGAGCCAAATGGAGATGAGACAGTTCTTTTAAATTAAAAGTTACTCTTTGCTTCACTTCTCTTAAAAGAGCTGAAATTGTCAGTGGAGTTATTTTGTGAATCGTGGGCATGTGGGATTTCTTTCTTCGCCGTGGCAGCCAGGCAAAGATCAGTGATATCTGAAAGATTCTTGGATATTACAATCACAGGACATCTGCTGCTACTAATGCTCCCCCCTCTGAGGACTCACAGGGACTGAATATTAAGGAATGTGTGGTGACGGACGGTGGAGACTATGAAAACAGTGAGTGATTACTTTAAATCACGTCTAAGCTACGACTACTTCGAGGTTTGTGGTGAGAGAGGAACACACAGCGGGTACGGCAAACACATGCACGTTCATAAACAAACTCATAAAAGTGACCTTCACAGTTAATATGCGGGTGACAGATGACATTCAACCCATGGAGCCCTAGGGTGAGCAGATGCCATAAAAACAAATGTGGGACAAAGACGCTTTTTATGTGAGACACTGTAGGAAAACCATGATCAGTGAGAAGCACTGAAGTTCATAAAAAGAAACAGACAGACTGCAGGTTTCATTAATACTGTAATACTGGTGTTTCCATCCGTCAAATGCATGGAAGACACTGGTGGGATGTGATCTCTGCCAACATGGGAATTGAACCCACAACCTTAAAGGGATAGTTCAACATTTTGGCAAATTGGCCCATTGCCATAACCCCTATAGTCATACAGTAGCAGTAGGTTTGTTACCTTTAATTGTCGATGCAAGGTATTTTTAGAACGGCAGAGCAGAGCCGTGAGCTGCTCAGAGCTATGCTACAGAGGGGAATGGGATTTCTCAGTTTCCCACGCTTAAAAGTAATGATGGTGGGACAGTATCATGCCACAGCAGTATGGCACTAATACGAAAACGAGATCACAATATTTCCTCCTTCCCTTCCTCTTCTCCGTTTCATCAAATACTCAATCCAACAACACCCAAACGCTCTGGTGGACAAGTTGTGACCTGCACATTCACCACGCAACAGAACGTTAAAAAAAAAAAAAAGTTGAAAAATGCAGAGACTGCTTGATGAAAAACTGTCCCTGAAGGCAACGTGCATCAGCGGTTTTGCATGAATTTACCATCTCATATTGGTGAATCCTATTAGTTTTCGTAGCAGCTAATAAAAGGTAACTGCTAAGACTATAGGGATTATTGCAATGGGCCAATTTAGCAAAATGTTGAACTATCCCTTTAACACCTGGAACACACTTTGCACAGACAGAGCTAATCTGAGAGACACATGAACCATTCTCCCTCTGAACACTGACATGTAGGAGGTGTCAACCCGCCTGTGTGCATTATGTTTCCTTATAATGACTATATTATGTGAAATGTATTTGCTGTCATCAAAATGATTTTGTATTTTGTGTCATTATCCCGAGGTATTATCAGAAAGTATAAAGTAATATAATAGTCTGGTGGAGCTGAGGACTCAACTCATCCAGCCAGATAGCTCAGTGGGAAAAGGAACCCAATTTATTTTCCAGTATAGTTATCATTACATCATTATCTTCTATACATGCTCACCCACTCAAACACAATTTTACATTTATACACACTCTTTATTTTGATTTTGACTCTTTTTGTTATAAATTGGCTCTTGCATTGCTTGCTTTTTTGTTGTTGTTGCTTTCTCTCTTGTTGTTTTTGAATGTTTGCATATTTTTTGGAGGTGTTTTTTACAGTGGTTTTTAATGGTGCAAATAAATAAACTAAACTAGACTAGACCTTGAATAGGCAGGCTGAGGTTCAAACCCCAGTCATTATCGCTACTCTGTTGCAGCAGTCAAAGAGATCTGTAATAGAGTGGCTTGTTTTCTTTTATAAATAATGTGAAAAGTATTTCCTGTAATCACAGTGATTTGTGTTTTGAGTCATTATCCGTAGATATTATCAGTAAGCGCAATGTCCGATAATAGCACGGTGGATGTGAAGGTGCAACACAACTGGACAGCTTGTTGGGAAATGGCACTGACAGAAGAAGAAGAAGAAGAAGAAGAAGAAGAAGAAGAAGAAGAAGAAGAAGAAGAAGAAGAAGAAGAAATCTCAATATATGCAATGTAGGGCAGGTGATCCTCCATCATCAAAGCAGAACACCCTACAGTATATGGAGCCCCCATGTGAGACTCTGCTACATACACACACTCTCTGCAGCTCCGTTTCTGCATCAGTAGCACCACCAGCACAAATACAGTTACATTTACATGTCAGTTCCCCATGAAAATCTGCATAAAACAGCCGACAGCTGAGGATTTCATAACGTCTGCCAGTGCACTGAAGCCACAATTCAATCTATCTTGATATTCAGTGTTTCAGCGCGTCTGTGTGCGTGCCAGGGTGTGTTGCAATTAGCCAAGAAAAAGTGGTTTCTGCGTGGCCTCCAAGCTGAAAATTCATGTAGCTAATTATTTTCTCACAAGTCCTGCTGGACACAGACTCCTTGCAGCTTCCTGTGTGTGCTTTTTTTTTGCAAATGCAGTACAGTATGTGTGTGTGTATGCATTGTATGCAAGCACAAATCAATAGAGAGACATTAATCAATGGATGCATTGAAGTCTAATTTGCTAACAATGCATCACCTAAGACACATGAACAATGCTTCAAAGGAGTGCCCATTATAGAACCAAATTATTGATTATTGTCTATAGATTTGTACCTCAAAATGTGCAGATTCAACATTTGCAAACCACACACAAACATGAGCACACACACCAGATGAAGTCTACACCTCAACGAGAGCATCCAATTCCAGTGAAAATACGAATGCACGTAGCGCCGGGACAGTACACGTGTCTCACTAGCGAACAAACGGCACTTGCTGCAGCAAGATTTCTTGAATGTTCTCTCACAAACACAAGACAACTGCACTCCATTTGATGATTAAGCTCAATAAAAATGAATAAACACGGAGTGCTGATGAAGAGAAACGCTGTAAATGTGTAAGTTGAGGCGGAACGACTCCTGTGATCATTGTTGAACTCTACTGTAAAGAAAAACAGTACGATCTATAAAGGAGCTTTTCTTGTGTAGCTGCAGGCTATTAAGTGCATGCACTCTGTGTTTATAGGCCAAGCACGCCCATACAGCAGGCCGAGGTGAAAGGTGGTTTGTATGGCTCTCTGCCTGATCAAAAGCCATAAGAACTTTTCTCTTATTATATTTCTCCTTTTCTTTATGTTCTGCAGTAGCTCGCTTTTGTATCCTGATCACTTTGCTGCACTGAAACGTCTTTCCCTTTTGGATTTCTCCTCGCAGCTTTCTGAGCTGAAAGCTGTTTTTCAGGCTGAACTCTCCTCCAGTCGAACAAAAGGTTCCCGCTGAGGTCCTTTTCACAGGGCATGGAAATAAGATCTCTGCCATTTTAAGTGTGGCTCCAATCAGTGGGGGTCATGTGTGACCACGGCTACGACACCGCCAATCTCCACAGCGTTACATGACACGGTCCTTTTAGGGGAAATGGGAAATGTTTCACAGATTATACAATCAAATATATCTCAAGGCAGGATAGCGGTTTACGTATGAGGAATAGTATGTGTAAATTATTGATATTCAGACCATACAACAGGGCCAGATCGATGTTTACATAGGATTTAATGTAATAATTTAAAAGGATGGGACATACCTTAAAGGGATAGTTCAACATTTTGGCAAATTGGCCCATTGCCATAACCCCTATAGTCATAGCAGAAGGTTCATTACCTTAAATTGTCGGTGCAAGCTATTTTTAGAACGGCGGAGCAGAGCCATGAGCTGCTCAGAGCTACGCTACAGAGGCTCATGGGAGTTGTTTTCGAGGTGAATTCAGAGACTGCTTGCCGGAAAATTGCCCTTGACATCAGCTGTTTTGCATGAATTTACCTCTAAAACAACTCTGTCTTGTAACGTTATCTTTGGAGTTGTTGGATTGTGTATTTGATGAGTTTGATGAGGGAAACCAAGAAATCCCATAAGCCTCCGTAGCATAGCTCTGAGCGGCTCGCGGCTCTGCTCTGCCGTTCTAAAAATAGCTTGCACTGAGAAATGTAACTAAAGGTAACGAACCTACTTGTCTATAGGGATTATGGCAATGGGACAATTTGCCAAAATGTTGAACTATCCCTTAAAGACACTGTAGGGAATACAGATGGGTTTGGATTTTACTGCTTCTTGGAGGGATTATACCTTCACTCATGCATCAGAAATACTTATTTAATCTACATAAATGTATTGATTTATAGATAAAACCAAAGCCTGTGATGTCTCAGTTTATCCTTGTATTTCTTAGACCTTTGGTTAAAGAATCGGTGACATTCAACGTTCCTGTCTAACAAATACAAAGCATCTGCCACCGAAGGTCATTGACAATACAGAATGAAATAATGTCCTTTTTCTACAAATGAGACAATTGGAATCACAGTGGCTTTTCTTTATTTCTATTTTTCTTATTTTTTAAAAAGCCTGACATTTTCAGTACAAATAAGAACATGATCTTTTTTTCCCCAAGCAATGGCACAGTCACTGTAACCTGGGTCCTGCATACTTACAAAAAAAACAAAAAAAAAACGAGCCTCAATAATATACGTTTGGCAGTACTAGGAAAGACAAATTAGAGATGGAAATCATGTGCACAGACAGGCGGTGACTTTGGAAAAGCTTCACTGCCAGTTTCAAAGTTTTTTTTTTTCTTTTTCTTCCTGGAACTGTCTCTCCTGACCGTCCAGGATTTATTTTGATGGCATCTGTTGCATTATTATACCACACCAGTGTTAAAATGAAACCAGGGGGGAAGATAGCGGGCATGTAAACGCATGCACGTAGCTCAGGAGGTACAGCCGGTCCTTCAC
This sequence comes from Decapterus maruadsi, assembly GCA_030347415.2. Taxonomy (NCBI): domain Eukaryota; kingdom Metazoa; phylum Chordata; class Actinopteri; order Carangiformes; family Carangidae; genus Decapterus; species Decapterus maruadsi. The sequence goes on from CM064901.1 coordinate 8,082,872, forward strand.
TAACCAGAAGGTCAGTGGTTCGATTCCTGGCTCCACTGTCTACGTGTGTGAATGAGTAGTGCTGAATATGAAAGGGTGAAGGTGACAAACATTGTAAAACGCTTTGAGTGACCCTAAAGGGCAATAACTGCAAGTCCATTTCCCATTTCCACAGGTCACAGGAACACATTAATGGACAGCAATAATCAATAGTCACATACAGACAGTGTAAAATATGTACAGCATGACTTATATCAAAAATATAATACAATCACCTAAAATAATGCTTCTTTAGAAATAAAATTAGGATCAGGGGAAGCAGAAATGAAAATTAGATCCCATTAGATAAGTGTAACAGCAATCACATGCAGATGTGCCCTTGATTGGAGCATTTTAAGAACCAGCGAAGCTTTACTCACAACAGATGTCTTGAAACATGGCTGCACCTTCATCACTTTCCTGGCTTCTGTGACCCGCTCAGCCTGCCTGTCGTCATTTAGCTGAGTGAAACACACAAACAAACTGAACAGTCTAATGATATAATTGGATTTCGTGTCTTTAAGAAAATTCATCTTGTTTTCCTTTTCAGATTGCGGTAAAGTCATACAGCTTTGGTGAAACTCAAGCTCAGTGCACAAGCTCTCACTGACCTGCTGGGATAATCTAAATAGGCTGTTACCAATATTTCTGAAGGGTAATTAATAAATATTGGAGCTGCATACATTTGTAATCAGTAAAAGAATGATTGATCAACTGATCAGTAGGCTATAACTTCCCGTCAGAGAAAAGGTGGGGTGCCTCTCGTACCTAAACTCAAAGATGATGTCATGTCTGCAAGTCTTAATGCTCAATTCATATCCAATTTTTTTGTTTGATTGTTCACATTATCTTTTAAAAAGTGGCGTATAACAACCCAGTGTGAACTTATTGTGGTTCTGCAAAACAGGAGCAATTAAAAAGACCTATTAGGATAGGTCCAGGTTGAATTTGCCTGGAATTGTCCTTTAATGCCTAATATTCCTTTATGAGTGTCTGTATTTTTGTGTGTGTGGCTGTATATGAGGGAGGCTGCAGGTAAACCTCAGGGGGGGGGCGTATGCACAACTGAAACGCCACTGTAAGCTAAAATAAAGACAAAAAAAGTTTCTCCACATGCAGTTAAAATGCTTAGCCAGGAGTTTAAACTGGGATAAATTACTCAGTGGTAATAAAAGAAACCAGAGATTCTGGGACAGAACAATTAATACACAGCAACAATTTTATTTCTTTTTTTTTTTCAAATCTCCTGAGAAACCCAGAAGTTGAAAGAAAAACAACACTTTTCAGTGTTGTGGCAACATTCAAATATTTTTCCACGTCCATTTCCCTGTGAGCGGAGGTTCAAAGTTTATTGTTAATATTGGAAACTCGCCATGCAAAAGGCCCAATTAGTAGCTGTTCTGGTGCGTTTGATCACTTCATAATATCACAGTTCATGTACAAAGCACAAAGAGGAAGGCTGGGAGGCAGCAGAGACGGATCGGATGAAATGAAAAAGGAGGCATGTGGAAACATGGAGCAGGTGCACGGAGCAGGTACATGGAGTCAGCTGAAATCTGGAAATGAAGATTGTGTAATATTAAAGCTGCATGATAATAAGAGAAAATGAAAAAAAAAATGGTTAGGAAAAGAGGTATTTGTAAGTTTTACTATAGCTAATAGAAGCTTTTGAGTTTAACTTCAAACTTCACTCATTTTCAAAGAGCATCTCCAGTGGTGGAAAACATTACCTGTATTTTGCATTGCTGATTTTCTTCTACTGAAGCTAGCATGCTAACGGGCTAACAGGCGATATCTGCCTTGAAACCACATGTGGTCAGTTTCATCCAACAGTGTATTAGCATTAAGATACTGACTTTCCAAATGTACAAATAAAACTCAGAATTTTGTTGCAAATTTACAAGAAAAACTGAGTTTAAACTCACAAATTTGTGAAAAATTTGCAAATGTATGTTGAAATTCAACAAGGATTCACACAAGGATACAAAAAAGTTTTAGTTTTAATTTATTATTATTATTTTTCATCAAGGACAATCCATACAAACTTCACAAACTTTATTCATCTGCTACTTCCTCACTAACTTGCATGGTGTAGCTTTCCCTAGTGGTGTCTTTTGCAAACAGCGTTTTTTCTCTTGTAAATATTATTTCCATGGAAAACACTTTCCAGATGAGGACTCTAACCAGTGTGTGTGTGTGTGTTGTCACTGTGGCTGTGGCTCTGGTCCAATAAAAACAGTAAATGTCACTAACCAAACCTCTGGTTGCAGGAGGACCAGCTTCAACACATGGGGACATACACGGCTAATTAACCATACACTGTTGGCTTTGAGGATAATAATAGGTATGTTAGCATTATAATTAGCCTGACATGCTAATGATTGCATCTTATGTAACACACTATTTATGCCATCACTCAGATTTTTCCCTCCTTTGCTTTTTGATTTCATCGAGTCTATAAAAAACAAACAAACAAAAAAAAAGACGCCAGTGTCCAAACTCTCAAAATGTCAAGCATCGCTCCTTCGCCGTTTGAACATGTGGCGAAATCATAAGCTTGACAGGCCTGCCATGCCTAGTTACAGTTACAAAGCTATGATATGATAATCGCTGCTCGGGGAGGAGGTTTAGTGAACATTCACTCGAGTCAATTGCAGTTGGAGCATGAGACAATACCATTGGTTTTAATGAGCTGAAATCTAAATTGTTCATAATCTGCCTCTGCTCTTTCTCCTCCCACACACACAGCACAACCACCCACAGCCCATCTTGGTTGTGTCTGTTCTGCTAATTCTTGTCTCCTCTTTGCTTTGTGGTTGCATTAAAAAAGAAGACGAAAAAAGTTCCCTGGTTTGTATTTATGAACCTCAGTTAAGTGTCCTGATGTTTGCTCATGTGCTGCAACAACACAGTCTTGATCTCCACAGACTCAGCCATGAGAGATGCAGGGAAAAGACCACATTGTTATATCCATCTCCCCCAGCAGACTAAACAAAGGCTACCAGCACTGACATTAAACAAACAGGATTTTTTTTGTTTGTTTTTTGAGCAGTGAAGGTTTCTGATTGTGCTGATTGCCTCTGGGAAGGATTTATTAAGGACAGACAGAGGAACGGTGACAATCTAACGCTGTCCCCTGAAGAGAGGAGTGTTTGGACAAGGCTCGGACGGGGGATTCGCCCGCAGCCCTACCAAGAAACAGAAGGAACAGCTGTCCTTGACACATACACTGCACACAAATATCTGCACAGTGCACACGGACAAAGACATGTCCACGGACACGTTCATGCACACGCACGCTATGCTCAAACCAAGCCTGTCTATTGTTGCCCGAGGGTGCGTTCTCTGTTTTTTTCTTTCTTTTTTTTGCAAGGAGTAATTCCACAGGATGGGCGCAGGAAAAGCCCACGAGGCCGACCGCTCTCGTATCACCACCTCACATCTCCTGCGCTGCCTGACAGGTGGAGATGTGAGTTTCACATTACGTATGCTCCTCGTATACGTGCCTTTGTTTGAACACAACCACTTTAATAGTGTGAAATCATGAATAGGAAACCTTCTCCTCCACCTAATGGCTCTACAGTATCTCTCAATATTCCTCTTTCGGTCCCCTGACCTCTCTCTATTTGTCTCCTTTCTCTTGTTTAAATAAGTCTCCTCCTCCAGAGTCCTGCAGCACTTGTTAACATAGGAGGCCATTAAATGGGTTCATTTAAAAGAAACACCGCTTAAATCGTCTGAGAGCGGATAAATCAATGTCACATGCATGCATGGTCTTGAGGGAAGGGTTAAAGTGCCGGTGAGTTATGGCAGCCATTAGGGTTTTCCTATGAAGCGTTTCTTGCATATCGGTTTCTGTTGCTTTCACCGAAACTGTTAATTCTTCTCCTCAATCAGACTTTACACAAAGCTACAGTTGGCGCTTTCAAACATAATAAATATTTTCTGACAGTCGTTTGAATTAAGGGCCAAATAAAACCAGCAGGATGTTTAAATAACAAGCACGATGGGACAGTCATCTTGCCATCTTGGAAGTTTACTATAAAAGTGATAATGATCTCTATTAGATGTTACATCCCACACATAGTGCTTCAATCAGCTTTCATTGAAGCTGTTCACGTTGGCGAGCAGCTCAAATCTTCACCATGTATTAAAGATTTTTTTTATGAAGATGTTCACCTCCCTCCCTGGAAGGTAAAACTTTATCAGGCATTGCAATATTTTTCAGCATCTGTGCCGCGGATAATTAGAAGCTTGTTGGGTTGAAGTGGAGAGAGAAATAAATTCTTCCTGGTGGTAGCTGTGGAAGGAAGTCTTTTTGTGAGGTGGGATCTGAGAGAGAGGAGACCTCAGGCTGATTCTTACATGGCTCCCAAAAACTTTACGACTACAGATCATGACCCTCAAGCGCCAAAAAGCTTAACATCGGAGCGCTGATGCGTCTGAAACAGGAAACTGTATTACAAAACGCAGCCCTGCAACCACATGTCTATCACAACGCTCAGCAATCCAGGTTGGATATTTCCAGACAAAAGCAGCTGGACTGGAATAAATAGTTATCTACAGTAGGAAACCTGCAACAGCTGCATTAGACTCAGAACCTCTAGCGCATAAGCTGAGGGTCACGACCCATACAAACGATTGTGAGATGAATTGGAAGGATCACAAGGTGAACACACTATGCAAACAAGTAATAGTCTATGAGGGGGAAAGAAAAAAAAAATCAATCCTCAATGCAGTTTATTCATAGATGTGCAGCGCTTTAGCTGTGATGAAAAATGTTGGAGCTTTTCTGCACGCGGTGGTGTTGTGGGATTCAGACATCGTCAAGGTCTTGGTCTTGTCTCGGCAGTGGCGGACTGGCAGAGAGGCCACACATTACACAAACAACAGTAACTTCAACAGTATATATACAATATAGGCTATATATAAATCACAGAGTCATCTTAAATTGGATTATCTCCCAAGTTTGGAAGATTTTAAAGATAGGATCAAGGTCTATTTGACTGCTGCATTCACATGTTCTTTTACCGAACGCAGTTGGTGATTATACTGTAATGATGTGATGTGATGTTTTTATGTTTGTTTTGATGATGTTGTTCATATGTGTAATTGATGTGGACCTACTGTGCTGCCTTCTTGGCCAGGACCCCCTTGCAAAAGAGATTCTTAATCTCAATGGGATTATTCCTGGTTAAATAAAGGTTAAATAAAAAATAAAAATAAAATATAAACATTCATCATTATAATATATAATATTTACAACATATTTGCAGCAATATATGCTATAAAAAATATAGCAATTTACTTGTATAGCCTACTAATATATATAAGTAGAGTAATATTGTTGTGGCATTTGCCCATATTGCCATATGGCCATGCAGTCCTTCCCTGTGTCTCGGCCTCAGTCGAGCTGGACTGGATTCTCAAGAACAGTCAAGACCACAGCTGCACTGACATCTGCACATGTCTTTCTGTCACTCGCTCATTTTGGTTTATGTAATGTAATTCAATAGCTTTAAGACAATTAAAAATGTTTCTACAAAAGTATACGCTTGTATAACCTTCTGAAAAACTTGGTTGCACCAGTGCACAAAGTAGAAAAGACTTCAGCAGGTTCTGTGCTGTGTTATTCTGTTCAGTCCGTGGGGGGGTTTAAAATTGGCAGGAAGACGGACGGTCCAGTGGTCGTAGATTTGGAAAGATTTTTACTTCCAGATGGACCTGCTGCTCGTCACGTTGTTGTGCAATTAAAACAGCCCGAAGCCTGTGCAGATGTTCCTCAGAAAACTGCAGAATCATAATAAAGGCAAAAAAAAAGAAAAGAAAAAAGAAGTATTCATCTTTGCCAGGCATGTTTCATGTAGTTTATTCTCTATCTCTTCTCCTGTATCTAATGCATACAGACAATGCACTCAGAAATATTATGCAAAGCTGTTTTTGAAGCTATACCTGCAGAACTCACAGCATGTCCCTGATCTCAAACCCTGAAGCTGAAGACATATGGTGCAGAAATCCTCAATGTCCTTCAGGATTTGGGTTACGTATATCATATTAATATTCAGACAGAGTAGCGCACAACAGCGTGTGTTCATGTGAAGCAAAGGGGAAGATTGTGAAGGATCCTAAAATAAGGATCAGATTGAAGAGGGAGGAGACGAAAGAGTGAAAAGAAGATCTGTCAGAGTCTCTCAAACACAAAATTGGAAAAAGATCATATCAAGATTGAATTAAAAAAATATTGTAATAACTAATTCAGGGCACGTTGGGTGCAGAATCATAGTTTCATTTTTGGAAACAACTGGATTTAATTTCAGTCTACCCTTCCTCTCAGAAGGGGGCGATAATGCACCTGAAAGCTTCCTGTCACACCAGAAGAAGAAAAAGAAGAAAAAGGGCACCTGTAGTTGTGGGCGGGGCTAAGCTGCACCAAACAAACCAAAATGGAGGGAACCAGAGGAGAAAAGAGGTCTTGAAGATCTTAAAAAAAAGAAGAAGATAAAGATCTATGTAACCTACCTGCTCTGTGAAAGGGAAGCAGAGAAAACCCACTGGGTCGGGACTGAGAGGAAGAACAGCTGGAGAAATGTCAGTGTCAGTTTGTATGCAGAGCTGGATGGATTTCCTGCTTGGGCAACCATGTGCTGCTCGACAGAGTGCTGATCCCTGGAGTAGCTAGCTGTGATTGATTTTCCTTCTTCTTCTTCTTCACCTTTTTCTGCTTGGATTTAACCCTAAATATTTCTTCTACTTCTTCGCTTTATTGGATATTTTCATTTGCCCAAAGGAACCATCAACAGTAAGTCTTTTGCTTTATTGGATTCTGCGTTAGCCTCTCAGACCTTTGACACTGTTTGGCCTTTAATTTACTATCCTAACCGTTTCTGCTGCTTCCTGAACTGAGCCAAAGCTGGCTTTTGCAAACTTGTGTTACTTTTTTTCCCCACAGTTATATTTCAAGACAATATAGGCCTACATTCCTCTCTCTGGGGTTCCTGCCAGTTTCTCATCTGCATATTTAGTTGGTTCGCATGAATCTGATTTATTACTTGAATTTGAGACAGAAAAGTGCTCAACATTTTCCGGATATTGGAAAACTCTCTACATTTATGTGCATATTCATAACGACAAGCTACAGAAAAACACATATTTCCTGCACTGCACCAAATGTAAAGGTGATCAATAGGCTATTTGTATATGCAGATGAACATAGTGAAGCATTTAGCAATTATAAGAGCCCATGCAGTTTCTCCCTTAAGGAGTTGGTACAGACCAGAAACAGAACATGACTCCAGTGTGTTGTTGTTGTCTGCAGCCTGTTGTGGTTTCCGTTGGTTTCTGCTGTGGCCAGGTTGGTTGTGTTCAAATGCAAGTAGCTGTGATCATTTCAGTAGGGTTGGATGATACATGAAAAATAATCTTTTTGGATTTCTTGCAGTGAGGTAGATGAGGTGATGTATGACGGTCAGTTGGTCTGGTTTAGATCCAGGGCCATTGTGATGGCTGTCGCTCCTCTGAGATATATATAGATCTACAGTATGATCACTGTTAGACTGAATGAATGAACCCAAATGTACAAAGTTAATCAGAATCTGTGAACCATCGGGTCAAGAACAGCAATTTTCAGTGACATGAGATAATAATAATGCTTTATACATATACGGTAACAAAACTCCAAAGATGATGGGTTTTTTTCCACTATTGGGTGGTTTCTTGTGTTTAAGTTTTGTGTCCATTGGAATAGACAGAAAAAAAGGAGATAATTAAGTGGTTTAATTCTGTATTTTGAGTAGAAATCCACCATTTAAATTCTACACTGACCATAATTGGTTTCTAATTGGATCAAAGACCAGAAATTATTGGGGGGAAAAGACGCCTGGCTCTGTCTGAAGGCAACAACATCCACCTACCTAACCTCGACCTCTGGAGCTAGCACTAATTAATACCCCGTGTCTTGTTTGTTTTAATCTGCACAGAAACCAAAGTGTCAATGTGATATTTTGTGAGGGCTCTGTCCTGGACTTTTTGTTTTTGGCAGCAAACGGCTACTTCCTAGAGTCTCTGGTGGTCGGATGCCAACTGCCAAAGAAATAGTACAGCTAGTGGAGGATATAGTAGCCCCCCCCCCCTCTTGTTTACAGCCTCTGTGCTAAGTGAGCTTAGCATGGAAACAGCTGCTTCAGCTTCTCGCTCACCACACAGATGTGGCGTCAATCCTCTCGCTTCCAAAACGTCAAACTGTTCCTTTAACTCGGGAAGTTACATGATTAGCAGCAAATCATGTGGGCTACACTACAAAAGACGAGTGGGCTTCATTCAAACGCACGTGCACGCGCACACGCACACAAACATGCATACAAACGCACGTGCACGCCACACACACATCCTCTGGTGAATATTAATGAGAGTTGATGCTTCCTAGTGGGATGACAGACTGTTTTCAACCCCCTTTGATCTGTATGCTGGCTCCCATATCCTCCATGCACACACACACATATGCACACACACACACATGCACACACACAAACAAACACACTGTCCCTTTGAACCGCGGCCAAGATGATGGGTCAGGAGCACACAGTGTCCAAACAGGACAGGAAATGGATCTGGTCCATGCAGAAAACAGCTTCAACAAACTCCTGTGCACATGTTGGAGAGAGGGACAGAGACAGAGAGAGACTGAGACAGAGAGAGATGGACATGGAGAGACAGGGACAGGGACGAGGGGAGGACAATGAGGGAGAAATGACAGCAGAGGAGAGTGTGATATCTGTCGAGCCTTTCTAGTACAGCTGCTGAGATTCTTGAGGGTTGACAGTAAATGCAGCTAAGTATATTTTGCGCGCATGCACAATTTTGTGTGTTGCTGTGTGCGTCGCTGTGTGTTTGCGCCGCTCTCGTGTGCACACCGCTGCAAGTGTTTGTGTACTTTTAACTTGTGCGTCTGCATGTATCTGTCTGTTGAATAGGCTTCTTGTCATTGACCTAAAAACAGTGTGAGAGCCTGCCAGTGTCGCTTAAATCCTCTTTTCTTCTCCATTCCCCCAGTCTCTCTGTCTTCTAGTCGGCGCACGCTCACACACTAGTCGCTGTGCGTACATGTGCGAGTGTTTCTCCGAGTGTGCGCGCGCGCACGCGTCAGTTGCTGTCTCTATTTAAACATCATACAGACTCACAAATGGCGTTCCTGCCAACAGAGATGAGAGCGTACTGTTCACAAAGACTCTTACTCTCCCACTCTATCTCTCTCCCACTCTCCTTCTTCAGTCCCTCCTTTATACTTTGTAGGTACCCATGGGATATCATTAGTGTTATTACTGTATTGAGATAAATGAGCGCACGTAACGTCTCAATGTGTGCGTGCGCTTGTACACGCGTGTGCACTTGTGTGTTGTTGCAGTGTGATGGAGGTGGTGAGATGCTGCATGTCCAAACCCACCCTGAAGGGCCGGGGATAATTACACAGTGAGACAGATTACAGTTGCTGCTTTCAACATGTCATGTGTTACGTGTTTATTTTTTTCTTCTCTCCCTTGCATCCTCTAACTCCTTCCTCGGGTCTAATCTAATGGCTCCATCAACAGAGTCTATGCGTTTTGCTTCTGGCCCCCGTCAGTGAAAGGTACAGGCTATAGAGCGAGGTGCTGGTGTTGTATTATAGCACTGGTAACGGCGGCGTGATGTTGCATCACCAAAAATCTCTCCTCGCGGGCTCAGGGTTCAGCATAATTACAGATGCCGCTTTCATGTTTTTTTTTTCTCTCTCTCTCTCTCCGTGCGGCGAGTCTTCGCTGCCACCGCTGGCCTTTCGCTCCGAATCAAAGGAGACTTTGGTCGTCTGGGGTGGGGAGGTGGGGGCTGCAGAGCCAGACACACGTTGACACAGATTATACACACTTGAACTGTCCACACATGTGCACACACACACACACAGGATGGTATTTACATTTCCACACCGTGTCATCGATTTTGAGCCATAATCAGATCTGGTTCTGGTTCTGGCACCGCTTCAATATCATGAAGCATCTGAATGACATCACTCTAAGGTTTTCATATATAGTGGGGAAAATGAGTATCAATATGAATATTGAAATATTATTAAAATATGATGATGACATTTCTGTTGATATTCTGTCTCTCTCTGTTGAAATAAACTTGTCTGTGTGGGGGAGCAAACTTACAAAATCAGCGGGGGATCAAATACTTGTTTTCCCCACTGTGTAATGGTAATGATAATGAGGCAGATTAACAGCTCAAAGTTATTAGTCATTTACAAATCAACAAGTCTTTCATTTTCAGATGGAGTTGACAAAACCTGGCTTCTCATTTTTTATCTGGCAACTGTCAATTTTGGCAAAAAAAGAGAGGCAAATTTCTCTCCATATTTCCTAAACTGTAATTACATAGCAGTTTAAACCAATATTATTTAAACAAGTTGGTTGAGAGCAACAGCTGACATTTAACTGTTTCCGTCTGACTTGTAAAACCAGGAATCCAGTTGTTGAGGTTTTTTTTTAATGGATGCCACGCTAAAAGGCTGAAGGTGATCCACATGGGAATAAAGGAACATCACTGCACTAGAGTCTGTTTATGTGAACATTATGAGCGATGTAGTGGTAATCCTTTGTCCTTTGTCGTAGCTTTTCTTCTTAAAGGGATACTTCACCCAAAAACTATAATTCACCAATCATCTAGTACTCAGCGTCATGCCAATAAGGAAGGGTTTGGAGAACTTTTGGAGTTCAATCAAAACACTTTAGGAGTTCCAGTGGGGGTCCGGCTGGCAACGGGTTTACATATAATGGCGGTGAGTTCACTTTTGAATCGCCCAAAACACACTATGAAACATCCAGATACCTCCATACTGCTCGTCTGTACTGACCCAAGTGTCCTGAAGCCGCCACATGGAAAAGTTGTTAAGAAAACATTAATGTGATCTCTGTTGTTAGCCTTGTTGTAGCAGTAGCTCCCTGCGAGATGTTCTTCTGTGTTTACGTCATACATCCAATACAACGATGAACGAACATCTCGCAGCAAATCTAGCTCATGTGCATGTGGCAAGGTGAAGAGGGCCCGGGCAGGGATTGAACCCACACCTCCCTTGGCAAAGTAGCCAGGGCACATGATCAATTGGAGGCATGGTGACAGGAACCTCAACTGTCACATGCACAAACATCAACAGAGCCGTTTTGATGACTGGTGATTTGATGATTGGTGAATTATCGGTTTTGGGTGAAGTATCCCTTTAACTAACCACATTCTAGCAACGACACAAGACTCAATTACACGTTGAGTCGACTCGGTGGCAGCGCCGATGGTAAAAACAACCACGCTGCTCCACCGTCCACTCGTTTATTCCTTCAACTGAACTTTCACAGTGGCATTTCCACTTCTATTGTTACAGATCTAAAGAAGCCGTAAACGACGACAACAACTCGAATATCTGAAAATATACGAACGAATTCTGCATGGATACTCAACAGCATTATCTGAAACAAAGAAATAATACAAATACTCCAACAGCCATAACTAGTAAGATAATGTTGTTCTAGCATGATGCTGTCCCTCTGACTTTTAACGCTATAGAAAAGACGCTGATGTCTAATTGATCACTATTTGGCGTGACATTGATTATAGCTGATGGAGTGTGACCGACAGGCCGGAGCTGCCAGAGTGAAACCCAAACCAGAGGGAAAGTCGTCGTTGTCCCCTCTACATCAGGACAAAACCCGCAGAAGTGAATAGATGTTTTGTGCTGCACCACAAACGCAGACGGAGACACGATGTAATCGCTAAGTCGTCTGCACATAATGAACAGTGACTGCTTCATTTCTGGTTCAGCAACACTATTGATGTTTTTCATGGTCAAATGGGCTCGATATGGTTTACCTGTGTTATTCATAGTGTAGCTTTATATTGGACTTCACTTCAAACAGCATCTCAAAACCATGAATTCATATTTATTTTCAGTTTTATATCATCTCCGTATTGATGTTTTCATCAGTCGGGTTATAAAGAAGAAAACAAAAAGCTTTTTGATGAAAACTAATCTTTGTAGTTATAACGACACATTTAGTGATTACAGACGGGCACACCACAAACACACCGATCAATCAATTCCTTATAGTTTTGATTTTGTAAAGGTGGTTAAAAAAAAAAAGAAACCACACACCTGCCAGACTCTTTATTGCAGCTCTGTGTGTTCGCTAGTTTCCACACGCTGGGAGATCCAACTGGGGTTTTGACAGGAAGACGGGTTCAGTAAAAGATCAGTTGCCAGTTTCAGATTTTCTCCTCTCTCGTACTAAAACAGTGGATATGATGATGATTTTTTCCTTTTAATTTCTCATATAGAGCAGCTGTGCTTTGGTTGAACTTCCCCACCTTTTAATTAACATACAACATGTGATCTACATATCCTCAGTAACGTGGTCACAGGGGTTTAAAATAGCTCCACAGAGACTGAGTGTGACTTCCCTCCTTATACCTCCACCATCTTCTCCTCTTCTCTTTCCGTCTGTCTGTCTGTCTGTCTGTCTGTCTGTCTGTCTGTCGGTCTGGTGGCGGCTCACTCTCAGCCCTGTCAGTGTGTTTCCCTGTCGGCGTCTGTTGGCATGACACTACTGACTGCAGGCTTGTGATGTGCACGTGTTTGTCTGTATCTTTCCTGCACAGGATGGAAATACACACAGCATAGAAAAATATGTGAATACACGGGACCTTGATAAATGTTGGTATAGACTGTGATACGGGGATATTTTTGGTAACGTGTCATATATGATGGACACTTCTATGTTGCACCATGCATACTGCATACAGTACTGAATACTTTATATCCTTGCAATGGCAATACAACTTGAACCTCATTCAGCTTGACCTTGTGCAACTTAAATGTTCAATGATTGACGAATAATATCCTATTCATGGCCTTCATCAGTAATAAATACTTCATTATCCCTTAGAATAAAAAATACTTCTGCTTAAGTATGAAGACACAGCTGTATTATGTATGTGTGTATATATATAAATACACACATACACAATCTCAATAATGAAAGCCACAGGAGTTTGAACTATTGACACTGCATCACTTAACATTTCAAATGATCTTTACATCGCCATACAGTCACATTAAAGCCGATTTCAGACTGTTTTTAAACCTTGTATTGATCTCACTTACACTATACTGATAGATGCTTCACGTGGGGGTGGACGTAAAGTGTTGTCAAGAAATTGATGTCGAGCGTTTACATGCGCTTGCATAACTGGTGCCATTATTATGCAAACGTGTTCGTAAATGTTACGGTGCAGCCCCAGCGGCGATGTAGAAATATATGAGCTGTGGTTGTAGTACAAATAATTTCTCTGGTTTGCATTTATGTGCATAAATAATACATAATGTGCACATGTAGCATTTATTTGTGATGGTCCACACAGATTTGAGACGTAAGTAAGTATTATGTATAATACATAATAGATACAGTTAAATCAGTTTCAACCGAGTTACGCAAATGATTCATTATATATGAGACACAGATACTGTACATATCTGGACATATATAATTCTAAAGTATATAGTGATATAATGTGCACACAGTGTACCTGACTATCTAATGGGCGCATGCTGCTGTAATCCAGAAGGCACTTTTCACTCACTATTAATCAAATCACAGTCTGCAGAAATGAGAGTATAGCCCATGCAGTAATCCTGCAGTCAGTGAGATCATGTTTAATTAATGACGCTCAAACACACACACACACACACACACACACACACACACACACACACACACACACACATGAAATGGTGAAAGTGAAGAGCTTAGACAGCGACTGTGACCTCTGATTATGGAGAAGACGCTGCTCAGAGGAGACGTCCGGTCAGTTTAGCAGCAATTTTGTTGCTCCGTCTTGTTTTGCTGGATCCATTTTGTTGTTGTTGTTGTTGTTGTTTATTGTTCAGAAAAGTGGCCAAAGGTGGTAAAATATGTTGATGTGGTGCGACAGAGCCTATGAGCATTCAGCATTTTCTTTTTTTTTTTTTTTTAAACTTTTTGGGACCTCACTCAGCAGTAAACCATCAGATCACTGTGGTTCGTCTCCGAGCATCAGAGTAAACTCTTCACCCCAGAACCACAGCGCTCAGCGATCGCACAGGGACACACAGAGAGCTTCTTCTTCTCCCTTTTATGCAGCCACAATAGACCACAGCAACACGTCGACTTTCAGGCCACAGCTCTCACTTTTGACATCTGTCAAAGTCCCGTCTGCAGATTTAAACTCACAGCTGAGGCCACGACTTCCTGCATAGTTTTCAGGTGTTGTGGAAAAAGTTGTTCTGTGAAAAGGTGGTGGAGGCAGAAAAAGGTGTGAAGACAAAACGTGTGACAACAAACTGTCACATCCACAACACCTGGGGTGCGAATCATTGGGTTTTTTTAGTCCAAAACAGGTTGATCATGTGCTTTTTAAAAATTGTAAGGGTTATTATTTTTCTTCCATTTGATCACCTGTACATTTTCATAGCTGGATAACTTAAATTATGCGAGTGTCCCCATTGTGAGGTCAAAAAGTGGATTACAGACTTCAAATAGGAGTTCATCACTTTCAACTGAAGTCTGATGTATGGAGATACATGTGTGTCTTTATTATTAGATCAAAAAAGTTGATTTAAACAAAAAAAAAATCAATAAAAACAAGCTTTACTTCAATAAAAACAAACCCTTTCAATCACAAAAAAGCAAAAAAAAGAATTACAAAAAATTGCATTTGAACCCTTTTTTTCTTTGATTGAAAAGGTTTTTTTTTTATTTGAAGTGAGTTATTACCTGATTGAAAATATATTTTTTGTTTAAATCAACTTTTTTTTTGATTGAATAATAAAAAAAACAACAACATATGCCCCAAATAAAAAAAGATTACTTTAATCCCCCAAAATATTTTCAATCAAATTAAATAAAATCAAATCAATCAAAAAGACAAAAAAACAACAAAAAACTTTTCAAAGTGTCCAAATTCATTTTTTTGGTCTCAAATAATTTTTTGCATTCAAACCCTTAGTGAAATGTTTTTTTTGATTGAAGTGAAGTTTATTTTGATTAAAAACATCTTTTTTGATTGAAATGAACTTTTTTGGGATTGAATAATAAAGACACAGATGTATCTCCATACTGATGAGGTTTCCAATGTGCACAGGGTGTGTTTTGATTCAATTAGATCTTTAAGACAAGTTTTCATATTGACTATTGGCTGAAAAAAAAAAGAGTTGAATTGATTATGTGTGTAAGCAGATGTAAGTATTGGGTTGACATAATGTATAATCAATGTGAGGAATTAATCATTACACCTCTCATTAAAACACATTGATCACAAATAAAGTAGTAGGGGACTCTAAACATCACGCGTGTGTAGAGTCAGATCGCGGTCAGTGATTATAGATGTTTTCATATCATATTTTCAAATTTCTTTTTAATATATGAAGAATCTCCAAGCTTGTGTCAGTACGGTTTTGAATTTTTGCCCAAAAACACATTACATTTTTATGTTTTAATTTAATTTCTCAGGTGAATAATTCCTTTTACAATTAACAAACAATATGACAGTGAAGAGACATTTGCTTGTGTCGCCTTAATTTGCAGAACTCAGAATTCCAGCTCATTATTTAGCTGTCAGGACCGCAAACCTGTACTGTTCACTCTCAGTACTCCCATATATACAGTAGTGTTGGTTTTGGTTACATTTATTCAGATAAAAGCCCTAAGAACCCACCTGTCGTTCACCAAATGACCAGATCTATTTGAAAGCTTTCGCCATGCTGCTGTTTTGGAAGAATATAACCTTTATTTTAGAGGAGAAACATATTCAGATTTAAACCTTGGGTGGAAAGAAGGTGTTATCACAATTTTTGAAGTTGATACAGTGAATAAATCATGTAGATATCCAGCAACATTATCATTTATGAAGCTCTGTCCAGCAGAAGACAGTGTTGATTCTCTTTTTAGCTCATGGTTTTGGTCTCCACCGGCTACTGGACAGAAACGTCTGTATTTCGAGCTGTTAAATGCTGCACCAGCTACTCCCTCACTGTTTGCTACACCTGTCAGCTGTTGGGTGCACTGCCGCTGATACACCCTGTGAGTTTGTGTCTGAAATTGGCTGCCCCGCTGAGATACGAGAGCAGGGAGAGTGAACCACTGCTGTAAAGGTGTTGGTAAAAGCTAAAACAATGAGCTAAAACAGTGAGGACCTCCGTGCACTGCACCTCATATTGAAATCTCATTTGCCATGCTTATCTTTCTAATTGCCTGTCAGTCAAAAACCATGCCCTCATAAACTGTCATGAAGGGTTGACCTGGCGGTTTGCACTTAACGTCAAGCTGCTCTGAAACTAGCATGTAGTCATCCACTGTCCCTGAAGGCAACACACATCAGCGGTTTTGCATGAATTTACCGCTGATGCACGTTCCCATTGGGGACAGTTTTTCAGCAAGCATGTCTCTGCCTTTACATCGAAAACAACTCTTTCTCGTTATAACGTTCCATTATTATCTCATAGCGTGGTGAATGTGCAGGTCACAACTTGTCCACCAGAGCGTTGTGGAGTCGTTGGATTGTGTATTTGATGAGTTTGATGAGGGACAGGGGACCTGTACCGTTCACCTCATTCACCTTGTGTTCACTGAGCAGCTCACGTCTCTGCCCCGCCGATCTCAAAACAACATGCACCGATAATTAAAGGCAATGAACCTACTGCTATGACTATAGGGATTATGGCAATAGGCGGACTTGCCAAAATGTTGAACTATCCTTTTAAATATGTCGTTACCGCCACACAGAAAAATGTCTCTGACTGCCCTAAATGCGTCCTCTGACCCAAGACCCTCTCAAATGAGAGTTTAAAACATTCAAAAATGTCAGCGTCACTTGAGCATCTAACTGTGAATGTTGTTTAGTCAGTGCCCAACAAATCTAATATTTCTTGCACTAATACTGTATACATAGTAAAATATATTCAAAAGTTAATGTTTCTATACATATTTCATAGTAGGCTATTGTCAGTGCGTGCAAAAGGGGGATTCCCAGCCTGAAGCTAATGCTGTTCATGGGGGGTCTTGGCATGGAAGTGTTTGGGAACGCCACTAAAAGCTGCAGATGATCATTTCCTGTTAGTTTATTCCCACCATTCTTTAGAAAACAGCCACTTATTTAACATATTGAGTCCAGATCAATAGATGCCCACTGTGTGCAGGTCGGTCCCTGTCTGCTGTTGCCCCCTCCCCTCCCGCCCCCACACACATAACGACACCGTTGCAAATGAGAACCTGCACTGTCACCTACTTGACTTTTTAATTCCATCAATAATAATGTGATGATTCTTTATGCATTCATCCCCCCGCGGCGAAATTATCCAGCAGGTCAGATGATTTGAGGTCAAAGGTCGGCCTCTAACAGCACCCCTGGAGCAGATGCAAATGATGTCCTATTATTCATAAACACCTCAGCATGGTGGGTCTGTGTCTGTGTCTTTGTCTGTCGTTGGTGGACGTAGTGCAGACGCAGAGAGAGACGAGAGGACGGATTTCTGCGAGTGTTTGTCGTCTCTTTTCTGTTTCTTCCCTTTTTTCCTCCTCCTCCTCCTCCTTCTCCTCTGACCTCATCTGCCTCTTTATCCCCCCTCTCTAATTCCTAATTACTCAGTCGTGCATTATAAGGGTCACCGGGGTATGGTTCACTCCAATGTCAGCCATCACCTACAGCCATATAGCCCCAGATTACAAGGTTTATATATAGTCTTTTACATCCACTAATACGACATATGATGTAAGTCGGCGAGCACATACATCTGTGGATTTTCTGCAATGTCTGGATAACAGAGTGCAAGACTCTGCGCAGGAGTTTCTATGTGTTTTACAGTGCATGCACATACAATAGGGTTAATATAGCCTATACACCATCCATTCATCCCCCCCCCCTCCTCATTTATCATCCTCTATGTCTCCGAGTGTACATTTGCATCTGTGCCTCTTCACTAAAGAGACAGTTAATCTGGCCGTGTCTGCTGGCAGGACATCAGGTTGCCCCATAGTGCATTTAGGCAAACAGCCAAGCTCAAATAACATTGGACATTGGGACAGTTCATCCTGGTAAGCTACTGTAGCTTTGCTCTCCCTCCCTGGAGCAAAGACCTGATGCATCCAACAGTAGAGAAGTAGAAATACCCAGAAATGTAGATTCCCATCACACACAAACGCAGTGTCTCTCCATTTCATTCTCCAAAGAAACTCCTATAGTCTGAATTTCACACAATTTCGTCAAGAACTTTCCCAGCTCATGGTTTGATAGTAGCTACAGCACTTATCTGGCTATCTCGCTCTCCAAAATGGGAAAGGATCTAAATCTAAATGACTGTCTGCAGCGCTTCAAGTGCAATGGGAGCCTCTCTCGTCGTCCTCTCTCTCTGTTTCCCTCTCCTTCTCTCCTCCACCGGAACAGCTGGCTGACGAGTCGCCTCAGTTCAGAGGAGAGAGGCAGCGACGGATTGAGGCTGATTGAGGCACATATAGAAAAAAGAGAGAGGGGACTGAGAGGGAGAAACTGAATTCCAGCGAATTAATCACCGTCTGTTCCACTATATGTATGTGTGAGATGAGTGTGCGCGCGAGATAGAAAGAGAAAGAGAGTCAAAGAGAGAGAGAGAGAGGGAGAGAGGAGGGGAGGGGGGAGCGGAGCCTGACGCAGTGTGAAAGGCAGAAACTGAGAGGAGAGAGACAGAGAGCGAGGGAGACAGAGGAGAGGAGGCAGCACATCACATCAGGCGCCGTTTTGCATCCCAAAAAAAGAAAAAAAAAAATCTTGACGCGGGTGAATCGCCACACTGGCCGCTGCTGCCGCTGCTGCTGCTGCCGCTGCCGCTGCTGCCGCTGCTGCGTCCACCGGTCTGCGCTCTTCACACAGACCGCAGAGGAGACAGGAGCGAGCCGGGAGCAGATCAGTTACAGAGAGAGACTAAAAAAAAAATTTAAAAAAAGAGGAAGAAAAAGGAAGAGAAACACACATATCAACACAGCCACAGATTCACTGCCAGAGGCAACAAGCGGAGCGTTTCTGCTTGTTTGTGTTTTTTGGCCGAGGCGAAGCGGCGGTGTTCCTCCTCCTCCTCCACGCTGGCATCTCATCTGGAGCAGGTAAAGTGAAAACGGGCAGCGGACATGTGTGTGTGTGTGTGTGGATATTATTGCGCACAGAGCTTCATGTGCCTGTATGTGTGCTGTGTGTGATGGCTGGACTCGCGTTGCGTAGGCAACTTTGAATTACGCCAACAGCAGCTCAGGCATTCCTGCAGTTCAGTCAAAAATCAAAGACACTGAACCCATCCGTGTGTGTCTGTGTGTTTCTATGCGTGGAGTCGCGATGAATGAGAGGAATTTGCTGGTTGGTACTTCTCTATAGCAGCCTTTGATTGCCTTATCTTCCAATCCTTGTGTGTCCATTGACAATGCGGGCGCAGATAGCCTACATACATCCACATTTACATTATCGGCTCCTTGGGAACGTGTGCGGTGCTTGGACGTGCAGCTCCTGTGTGTGCGTGTGTGTGTGTAGCCTATGTGTGTGTAGCCTATGTGTGTGTGTGTGTGTGTGCACCCCTATGGCAGAGCAGCTCCGGCATTTAAAGCTGTGTCTGAGACGTGCCCCATGTTGTCAGCGTTTAGGATGGTCAGTCACTTGGTTATTCCTTTAGTTTTTGTCCCGGGACAAGGCTGCAGGAGACCGGCGTGGTCGAGGCTGAAGCCCGCATCGCGTTTCAGCGGGCTGGGTGTTCAGCACCCTGGACAGCGGCTCCACACGGTCCCGTTTGCATGCACTGTGAGAAGGGGACAAAATGTGAAGTGAAGTCTTATTTTCCCTCAGAGGTGTCTTTTTTTGTCATGGTTGTTCCATTTTTCTGCAGGTTTAATTTCAGATTGATCTGTGGAGGGTAAAACTTTAAGGCATACTGCTCTGAAAAATCTACTGTAAGCTGTCAGGAGAAGGATGATGTATTCCCTCAATAGCTTTTCAGTTGACCTATGCATGCATGCATGCATCAATCAGAACATGCAGATCAGTGCAGACACCAGCTCGGGTGCTTGTGCATGCAGGAGATGGCCATGTGCACACAGGTGACACATTTGCAAAAGAATCACATAGCCTACAGAATAAAAAAAATCAGCAGAAACCTCCAATTTTCTACAATTCAAGCATCGTTCATTAGATGAAAACATTTTCCTGGCAGCTACAGTAATTCCCAGGCGGTGTAAGAAGCCATGGCATGACAGGTAAACTGAACTTCATGTGATGAATTGGTGTCATGCCCCTTTAAAGGGGGGAAAAAAGGTGAATAAATGAGAGGAGGGAGATAATGAATGTAGATGCTTCCATATAGGGCAGAGGGGTCACCAGATGGTTTAATGAGCGAGAAAATGATGGCCTTTGCCGTCACCAGATCTCAACTCAGGTTAAACACCTATGGGAGACGAAACGATGGAGTGACCTGTTAGACGGCGGCGCTCTCTCCACCGCCGTCCTCACAGCACAATGAGGTAATATCATTTGGAGGAAAGGTGCTCATCCCTGCAACAGAGCTCCAGCTTGTGCAGGATCATTGTTAAGGGGCATGTGGTGGCAGCGGTGGTGGTGGTGGTGGTGGTGCAGCACTTTACCAATAAAGTTTATGCTGGTTTTCTCACCCATCTGTGTCTTTATCACACTGGAAGGCGAAGTCCAGTCTGGCATGAACGCAAGCAGAGCTGTTACCCAGTGAAATCGTTGGCTGTGTGCGGCCAACGGCACACACAGGCCTGTTAAAAACGGTCTCGATGCGCAGTTAAAGCCCGTGCTGTGGATGTGTGTGTGACACAAAAGTCGCTCAACCAGTTAAATTTTGGCTGCTGTGTCCTGCGCCTCCTGCCTACTGCCCCACTATCTGTTGTAACGGATGTTGTTGCCACTTTGTCCCATAGGGCATGGACTACTAACAGAGTTTTTCCACTGACTGACTCCAATTGTTGGCTGAGTGCCACAGAGGGAGACAGGGAAAGAAGAAGAAGAAGAAGAGTAGGACAGAAAGATTGATAGAAAATGAAGGGAGGGAAAAGGGTCCCTCTCCCTCCCTCAGCACCATGAATAGACATGAGGGAGCGCCAGTAAAACGGAGCACTTTCAATGACTCATTTTAGGGCATAATGCGTTTGAGTATGAGAAATGGTCGGTGGGATGTTCTTCAAGGCCAGAGATCCTCGGTCACGACGAAGACTTTGGTTGTCCCAGGAATTCATTGATAACTATCTTAGAGGTCGCTCATCTTGCTTTCATCCTGCATTAGTACTGCAGTGCCCGCTGCAGCAGCACACTTCTCCCGTCTCCAGAGTTGTAAGAGCAGGACACTTCAGATCTGGAGGGGGGGGGTGGGCTGTGGAAACAAAAGCGTCCTTAAAACCGTGGCTATACCAAACTGCTCCGTTTGATTCTCGGCAGCTAAAAACTCCACTCCACTAAAAACTAAACAAGCTCTCCTTCGCTCTCTAGCTGTCTGTACAAGCAGCTCCACACGGTGAAAGCTTTTTTGTGCTTGCAGCAGCAGAAATGTCAAAAACGGTGAGACTCTAATGGTTACATCTGTAATAAAGCAGGTGCAGGCAACATTAAGAATCAGCCGTAATGAAAAGTGACAACTTTCCTCAACTGTGAAGAGGAGCTGCCAGAACGTCTGCAAGTACAAAATGAACCAAATGTGATGGTTTTTAATGTCTGTGTGTCGCTGTAGATGTGAACCTTCACCCTTCAGCTGCACGAGGGCATCTTTTTTTCTCTTTCTCTTCCTCTCTCTGTATCGTTTACCGCAGACCTAGGAGTGAGCTATCCATCCATGGTACAATCTCAGTACCTAGAGGCATCACTGTGGGGCAAGTTCTCCAGGAATACTAAAAGAAACACTGCTGTGTAATGGGAGATCCCTCCCCACTCTCCCATCCATTTACTGCACTTTTAGCCCCCCCCCCACCCCCCCTCCCTCCTCCATCCTTCAGCTGCGTCTGCGAGGGAACGACACGGAGCACGTCTCTGTTGAAATCCCAAGCTAAATTTTTAGAATCAACTCTCATCAGTTGTTATTTGTCAAAGCCCATCCATATTTAAGCAGAACCCGGCTCCCCATATTAAGCATGTTGGTGCACAGAGCCGGCAGTATGACTTGTCATAATGTTGATCTTTGGCGTGAAGGAATACCCCCGTGGTGTGGCGGCGAATCTGCATGCATAGTTAACGTGACACCTCCCTGCTGACTGGGGGATGGATGTGAGGATATTTTTATTTATTTTTACAGCGCCATTGTTGAGGAATCGTCTACTGTTACATTTATTCATCGCTACAGAAACACTATCGGAATACAAATGAGTTGTGAACAAATCTTCAGATCAGGGAACTCGTCACGAGAAAAGTAGCCAAAACAAATACTACACAATAATCTGGTGTGACATTTTCATTCCACAAACACACCCCCGTGCCTGCTAACATGACACTCCGTATTATCGCCCTAACATACACGGCAGCACATATGCACATATGATTGCAGGCATAAGAGGGTATAAGTGGGATGTAGAGTGACATGCAAACAGACAACGGGTAATGCACAAATGCACAGACGTGTAGGAACGCACACATACGCTGCACACATACTGTACAGCACAGGATGCATGCATGCACTCAAGCTAGCACATGGATTAATAATGTACCACATTCCCTGCAGGAGGCTAGTTAGCATTTCAGGAAGATTGCACTAACACTAGGGAACTGTAATTAGGAAGTTATTGTTACAAGTTGCAGCTCAGACACACACACACAAACATGCACGGACACACACAAATGCAGGCTCACAGTGTGCTAATAGTGAGGATGATGGGGGGTGTGGTTTACTATCTGCTACTCTTAATCTGTGTTTAAATACAGTTTGCCCTTGTTTGAATCGACATGATAGCTTGACATAATGTCTGTGCAGAGATTTAAAGGGTCAGTTCACCTATTTTTATAGAAACATTTTGTTAGTGCAGTCTGATTTTCTGTGGTTTTGGGATGTTTCTCTTCATCTTGATTTATTTAATTGGTTATTTAAATGAATTTCACCTTTTATTTAATCAGGAAAACCTTGCTGAGATTTAATTAAAAACAACCTTTTCAAGACTGTCCTAGCAGAGACAGGCAGCAGTAGCTGTGAGTTAGAGATGGGTAACATTAAAATCACACAGTAAATCAGGAATTAAACAGACTTCTACATTTAAAAACACACTTTACCCAAGAAATAACGTAAATGGCACCTTGAGTCAAGCCAGGAGCTGCCTCAAATACCTCAAAACATGAGCCACCAGCAAAGACAGCAACACAGTTCCCACTGTACAATAAAACATGTGCAAAGGGAATATAGTTTAGTGGTGTGCACTGCATTGAAAAATCACAGTTATAAAACCCAACAGTAACATCTCCTTTCACAGTCTGGCTGTCAGAAGAAAGTAGTTCCACTCAGGAGCGTTCAAAGACGCTCCATTCATCACATTACAATGGTGGCAGCAATCCCAAACATGGATCTCACAATCACTGATAAATAATAAAATCCAGACTGTCTGCACAAACACGGCGAGATTCTTGAGATGATGAACCGTAGCCTCGACGTACTGTAGGTAATTTGCGGTCACAGATCCAACGCTCTCATAACCCCTGAATCTTACCTCATTCTCTGTGTTTGACATGGCGCCTAAACTTTCCAGGGCTCCGAGCTCATGAAATTTTGATTTGCTTCTTTTTCGTCGGGGGAATCCTAAAAACTGGAAACGTTTCGGGGCTCGAACTGTAGTTTAAGGATTTTTTTTTAGAGGCGGTGTCATTAACCAGAGCGTTACTTTTTGAAACGATGAGACATCCTAACGGTGACCTCATGCCTCATGTTCGCAGCGTGAATGATGAATGAGCTGCTTAATGTATGCTGACGCATGTCTTGCTGATGCCAGCATGCCAGAACTAGCGCTAATCCCAACCTAAACTCTCCAGCAAAGGTCTGACACCTTCTTCTTTTCTCTTCATACCCCCTCCCCAAACACCTTTTCCCCTCCTCCCTCTGTTTCCTCTCATCTCTCGCCATCTAATGCCTCCATCTCTCCAAAACCGCCACAATGCACACACCCTATTCATGCAGCCTCCTCGTATGTGTGTGTGTGTGTATTGAGTCAGCTAGTTTGTATGCCGGCTGCTGCTATACCAGCCTCTCTCTGGAAATCAAGGAGAGATCGTGGCGTGTATGCTGAGAGAGCGAGACGGAGAGGAAGAAAGAGCAAAAGGGGGAAGAGGGAAGGGGGAAGAGAGGGCAAGAGGTGGTTGAGACAGAAAAGAGAGATGGAGCGAGGGATAGGGGATGCCACAGGGTGAAATGAAAAGGCAGAGGACGGAGGGGGAAAAAATAACAAAGAGTTGGGAGGGGAAAAATGGAGAAAGCGTTCAATAGATGTTTTCTTCCCAGGCTGCTCGTCTCTATTCTGTTTCATTACCCCTGCCCTCTGTTCTGCAGACAGCACTGTCTCTGTGGCAGAGGTAGTTTGGAGACAATGTGGCCATGGCAGAGACTTGAAAAAGCCCCTCTCATGCTCTGTTCTGAGGTGCTCTTCAGGGCTAAGAGGAGAAATCTCTCTGGCTGTCCCATTAACTACTAGAGACTGGACTATTGAAATGGTATTACCTCCCCTGACTGAGCAGCTCCCTCCATTTCCCAACAAAGACATGTCGTTCAGACCCACAGGGAGATTGTTTTTTGATTGGTCTCTCCTCTCTCATCTTTCAGGGATCTCTCTGTTTTCTCTCCTCTTTGGTGACAGATTTCTCTAGGGTTCGGGTGTGATTTGTATCCCCCTTTCCTGTTGCTTGAAATATACTGAGAGCCGCTCTGACAGAGATGATGATAGAGGAGAGGGGTGAAGATGATTCTCTCTGTTGGCTTACAGATAACTTTCACATATGAGGTACTGCTTGAATCCTGAAATGGTTTTATTCTCTGCTTGAAAATCTATTAGTGGGACCATTTAATACCCCACCTAGATGCTCCTCCTGCAGCCACTTGACAATGTTCGGCTCTGTGAAGAGATAAGATATAAAGACTCTCTATATTTGTGAACTTCATGTTTAGTTTCACTCCTGGTTTTGCTGGGCATTCAAAAAATGAAACCAGATCTTTTGCTAAACACCCTCCCAATTTTATAACTTAGAAAACCGACAGTTGTTTTTCTCAGTGTGTTGAATGAATGTGCATGGGGCTATTTTAAAAGCAATGGTCTGCATCAAACAGCTGGGAAGGTTGTGGTTCTTTTTTTAAAGGCTTTGCAATACCAAAAATACACAAGTGGAGTGGATTGGTGTGTCCACTGTAGCTGATCTAGACAACACGTCTTAACATGGCCAAGCTATAGCTCACTACATGTGGCTCACGGTTGCACGCTACACCATGGTGCCATACTTAATGTTGTGTTACATGTTATGCTAATGTGTTGCATGTTGCATGTGATTTGCATGGGGCCGTTTAAAAGTGGTGGTCTGCAAAAAGCAAAACATGGCTGAGCAAAAGTGTATAAGGAGTGGATTAAATGCTGTGAAGCCTACGTACAGTACCTACTGTAGCTGATGTAGGCAACATATGTTGGCATGTCGTATCTAATTAGCTCACTTTGCAGACAGCTGCAAGCTAATTCTAGCATAGCTACTGAACTTTGCAGGATAACAGATGTTGAAAGTACAATAGCACTGTATATCCCAACAGACTGGATGCTATATTTAGTGTCTCCTGTTGGATTTGGGGATGTTTTTTTTTTTTTCTTAAAGTAACCACAACCAAACCTACTGTACTAGAAGGAGGCATTTGAATTCAATGTTATATAAATTGAAAATAAGAACATTAAAATATAAATTCATCTAAACACTGTCCTGGTTGTTCAAGTAGCCTATATGATTACGAGCCAAATGGCTTAGTTTGAGTTGTTATATTCATTGTCTTTGGCCATTTTATGGTTTTATTTGGTTCCTTATTAATAAACATGGTCCCACTGGGAGCAATAGTACTGTTTTTTTCCTCTCCCAAACGTCTCCTGGTACATTCACTTGATCATAAACTGTGGAGGCTGCTGACTTTTCGCCTGGGACATAAAGCTTTAGCCTCAACCTTTTAGCACAATATCATTTAATGTGGCCATTATGTGCACATAAGACCCCTTTTGAAACATAAAAGTCAGCCAGAGAAGCGACCAATTCACAGCGCTGCCTCAAGGAACAAGTATTTCAAGAATTACTATAAGAAACTTGATGGTAAATCTGCTCAAGATATCACTATAACCTGCAAACCCGCGGTATACGAGATTGAAAACTTTGACAAGTGTAACATAAACCGAGGCTAGTGAATAGTTAATAATGGTCAATTTATAGAAACAAGCAATTATTTGGACCGCATTCATATCTGAAATCTCTGAGCAGTGTTGGCGAGTAAGCTCTTTATGTCTTTCCTTTGGTGTTATGATGAAGGATCAAAAGGAATCACAGTGGGACTGGGGAAGCTACTTATGTGCATTTGTGATACATGCGTGAACTGGGCATCTACAAAGGGAAAAATCATATTTTTTGTGGTTTCAGTCTGTCAAGTCACGTCACATCAAGTTTGTTTGTGTAGCCCAATATCCTATTCAGTGTCTCAATGGGCTTTACAGACCCACCACAGCAACGGCTTTGAGCCCGGGCTTTCTTAGAAAACAAGAAAAAGAAAAAGAAAACTCTCCCCAAAAAATGCAACCACATGAAAAATGGAGCAAACTTTGAGAGGAAATTTTAAAAAGAGTCTACTTCAGGTGCTGCTACAGTATGTATGGGAACAGCAGGAAACTTCAGATGTACTTTATATATGTTCTTGAATATCTCTACTTCAATTGCGTGTTTGTGTGAAATAGCTTGTGCAGTCCAGTTTGACAGGAGCTCGGGCGTGTGACACTGATCATGACATTACAAATAATCTGGGCACAAAGTTGAGGAAGGGTCAACTGTGCCCCGGCTCCGACTGCGCCACTGCAGTAGTTGGAGATGAATTGATTCATGGTGCAGGGCCACCGCTGGTCTGAATGCAATCTAACTTTAGCAGTGACATTCACCAAACAGTGACATTTACTCACTAAGCATCTGAAATGGAGAGCAGCTCATAATCCTGTAATGAAAAGTAAAGTTGAGTCACAGTTTAATGTTTTTAGATGAATGATATCTGGTACACGGTAACGTCTCTCTGTAGGTCTGAGTCATCCAGATCAAGGCTGTCGTTAAGTGCTAAAACTGCAGGCAACTGGACTTCTTTACGGGCCATAAAGGAATAAAGTCCAGTTGATATCCTATATTACTATCTCCATATTATAAAGTATATTCAAGTCTTTAATTTGACCCATCTTCTTAAATAAAGTTGCAATGGAAATATGTTGCCAGATGTGATTAAACTCCCTCCAGTCGTTCTTGATATATTGCATTCATATGAATGTCAGGTTGCCTTGATCTTAAACTAAACTGTACTCAGATCTTTGTTGAGGTGAATCTTTGTGACAGATCTGGAGGAAATGCTCCCATGGTGGGAGGTCACAAGAGGTTGAATGTTGTGTTCGACCTTTCGTCACTTATAAACCTGGATCAGATCATCCTTGAGTACAAATGAACATTGATGGCGAATCTGACGGGGATTCTCTGGAGGAAGTCCAAAATCTTTACAAGTTAAGGTGACTGTGACCTTTGACCTTCGATCACCAAAATCCAATCGCTTCATCAACTTCACTGTAACAGCGTAACGGCTTGTGTGTGTGTCGGTGTCTGTTTGTAATATCTCAATGACACCTTGAGGGAATTTCTTCAACTTAACGGATTAATTCGACAGTGCGTGTGCTGCAAACACACACAACACACTCAGATCAGATACTGTCATGGCATCTTTTACCTCTAGATGTGTCATTTTGGTTTAGTTTTGTTGCAATCTGTCCTGAAAGAGACTATAAACTGTTTCCCTATTGGTCTGTTAAGGTCATGTGCTCCTCTCCTCTTTGGTTATTTGTTTGTTTATTACAAACAAGGAGTATATCACATGGAAGAAAGGAAATACTATATAGTAGATAATATATGATAAACTACAATGAAACAGTGCTGGAGAGGTTAGAAACCCTGGGAGGGCTTTTCTGCTACTTTGCTGGAAGGTTTTGTTTCCTTTTCTGTGTTTTTGTTCAACAGGGCATATGAATAATATGAAATTCTTGAGTTGGATTTAAAAACAAAATAACTGTGATAATATAATTTGCTGAATGCTACAGAAAGCTGAACGTAGCTTATTGTTATGGATTGTGCATTGAGACTGTAATCAATGTTCATTCTGGTTTGTATTTTTTGTGAGTTACTAAAGCACTGTAACTTTTTTTCATTTCAGTTTTACAAAAAAAGTTTGGAAAGAAGAATAAAAAGGACTCAGTAAAGAAACATGTCTGACTTTATCTAAATCCTGTTGTTAGCTACTGTATATCTGTCAGTTTGTGCGTATATGATACACGCCTCGGGGACAGAATGGATATTGATCCATAATATAATCTATCAATAATCACAGTTATATGATAATGAGAAAGTGAGAACATTGCAGAAGTATTGCTGCCAAAGTGTTTAGTCCCTTTTGCTTCGGGGACTCCCGGCTCCTGTCAGCTCTTCTTCCTGTTTGCCTTATTTATCCTTGAGACGTGCCTCCGTCTTGATGGAAGTCCACCTGTGGAAAATTGAATTGAATTAGACTTTTGGGCCGCTGATTGGCAATTACTAGACTTGATAGGATGGAGATTTGATTTGGGAATTTTAATACAAAACTGGCAACTGCAGTCCATAAACTTTAATGGTGTAAACTGATGCTGATATTTAATGGTGGACGTGACATTAACCGATTCTTACAAAGCTTTTTTTTTTCATGTTTCCACTCCACTGGTGTTGTGCTCTGTAGTTTCTGTATCACGCCCCCTCCCCCACCCCTGCCCCCCCCTCAGGTTTTTGTTCAATTTCGCTCTCTAGTTATTCACAAGCTTTGTGAAATCAGCCAATTGGCAATCACAACAGGAGCTAAACCATACAAACCTTTTGTCAATTAGTGCTCAGTAACACCAGGGGAAAATACCAGTGCTTGGCAGCCAAGTGTGTATATGTGTAATCAGGGTGGGGAGTGTGTGCGTGCGTGCATGTGAGCGTGCGTGTGTGTGTTTATGAGCGGATATGTATGTGTATTTTGGTGAATTATTTAATGAGTCCATGAGTGGGTTGGCTTCTTCTTTTTATGTGCATGAGGGTGATGAGAGGTCAAGTGTGTGTGAAAGTTTATGTCAGTGTGGGTCTATAATCTGTGCGTGTGCGTGTGCAGAGACAAACGAAATATCTCTCCTTGTATAATCCTCTAATTTCCCAGAGTGCCGCACATTTTATCCACTTTTTCTAGCCAAGTTAGAGAGATACTTGTGTGAGTGTGGGAACGGGAGGGAGTGCGTGCGTATACTATGAGTCTGTTTCTGAGACTAGAAACCAAAGGAAAGAAAAAGGAAGCATGAAAGAAACAGTGCAAATATCTGACAGCTGTTGGCAGTATGTACTCTAGGTGTTGCGTGTGTGACATGCTCTGTGTGTGTGTGTGTGCAGAGGCATCTGTTGGCTGTTAAATGTGTGAGTGAAAGCAATATTAGGTGTATATGATTTAATAATGGTTGCCTGTAGTCAGCCTATTATTTCCTCCCTTTGTCACTGTCACTCCTCCGTCTCTCAGGCACACAGAGAGAGAGACATTGTGTTGTGATGTGACATGTTGTCATGTTGTTTCAAGTATTTTCAGATTAGTTTTGTTTGGAGAGTTTTTACACAAAACCTCAAGAAAAGCACACGCCTTAATTTCATCTCATCTGAGGAGATAAAAACATGCTGTTCACAGTTGTGAGTATTAGAGCAGCTGAGCAGCCTTCCCGTCTGGAGCCGCCACCGACAATTTCTTCATCAATGAATCTGTCAGTTATTTCCTCAATCGACTAATTAGCAGTTTGGTTCATGAAGTGTCAGAATTTAAAAACATCTCCATCACTTCTTCTTCTTCTTTCTTTCTTTTTTCCCCCCCACATATCACATCTTTAAATTGTCTTGCTTTGAACAGTCCACTAACCAAATGTATAGAAGCAGCAAATCCTCACACTGGAAAAGCTGAAACCACAGAATATTTTCTTATGTTTGAAAATGAATCAATAAATGGGAATCAATGGGAAATGTTCTGCTGACCCACAAGTTGATTCAGACAGTTTTAAAGCAAAAAACCCTCACAGCAGCAATAGAAAGGAAGTTAGAGTTAGATGGGTCGGCTGACATCACTGTGGAAAACATGCAAAGCTACAGTCAGGCTGTTAGCTTAACCTAACTTACAGCCTGATCTCAGTTCAGGGCTGCAGCTATATTGAGGACTGATTGCATCACAGTCAGTGGCACGACTAAGGCGATAACCGTGGCCAACAAAAGCAGCAGTCGTCTCTTTTGCAAAGAAAGAAGGATCCATTGTGGTCCAGCTTATTCCCAGGATTCACTGCACACCAAAGAAGCAAACATGGAGGCTTTTTTTTTTTTTTTAATCTAGTGATTGGGTTTCAGCTCAGTTTAACAGTTTAAATGTTAAAGCCACAGACCAACTCATTTCAGTCTTATCGTATAACAATGACTACGAAAGGAAGGTTGTGGCCCCTGAATTGGACACGCTTAAAGAGGAGCTATGCAACAGTTTTACCTCAATTAAACAGCTATGGGGTAATTGTGATGCGTAAATGACTTGTTACAGCCTCCCACCTCTAGCGTGTCTTGGCTAAAAACAAACCTTGCAAGATCATCACCTCCGATCCGGTGTCCCAGCTCTCGTCTCGGCTGCACCATGACACAAACACGCCCTGTAATCCACAATATGACTACACAAATATACACACTGTAGACTAAAACGTACATGATATAAATGATGTGATTACCCACCACTCCATGGGTTGTCTTCTCCTCACTGGCTTTGTTGAAAACAAATGCACATGGCTGGAAGGTTCGGCGGGGGGGCCCAGACTTGCATAGTTGCCCTTTAAAGACCAGAAACATGGAGAACAGCAAGAACCAAAAGCCGCTAATTAAAATGCTGTCTCCTTATTGTACAGAAACAACCGCTGCTGTGTGTGTCTTGGCTGCAGTAAGTTATATTTTAAATCACAACAAGCCAAGTTTACACTTTGGTTTTTGAACATCAGAGATTTTGTCACGGGCAAGTTTTTGGTTTTTTTGTTCGGATCGAGCCAAGTGGGCTGTTTGCAGTATGCTAAGCTAAACAAACTAGCTGCTTCCAATTTAGCACAGAGACGTCGGTGCGGCATTGATCTCCTAATCTCACTCTTGGCAGGGAAGCAAATAAATACGTTTCAAAATGTTCTCTTCCTTTTTATAAATAGATGAAATAGGAAAAATCTTGGATTCTGATTTTATTTTCAACCATCAGCTGGAAGTTTTCTTGTTAAACTAAAATTTAAATTTATGTAATCATTTGATAATTAAACTCGCAGCCAGAATTTGTATCACCACGCTGGCGCCTGCGGAGCTGAAACACTGGAGCAGGTTCAAAAAAAAAAAAAAAAAAGGGAGCTACGACAAAGGGAAAGAGTTTCTAAAACATATCACAACAGCTCCATGTTGGATATACTCGAATCCTTATTTCTCTATCCTTCTCCTTAGATCTCACACAGACATGCATTACCATGACAACCCTGAGAATCCTGGGTAACGACAAACAAGCGGCGCTGTCAACCGTTCAGGACTGTTGCAGTAATTCACAGCTACAGCAGGCATTGCTCATACTGACAAACTTAACCAAGGCCCCCACTGTTTTTTTTTATTTTTTATTTTTTTTTAACCAAGATTACAATTTAGTTTGACTTGTTCCTTTTTTTTCTCCAAATATTTGGTGAGCAGTGCGCTACGAAAAGCATGCGCTACCTGTATCAGAGCGAGTAATGCCGTGACATTTTCTCATTTTCTGAATTCTTCTTTCTCTGCCTCTTTTCCTGGAGCACACACCGTCCATATTATCAGGTGCCACGATGTTACGAGACTGACGAGACTTTTCTTCTCTGTAACATCAAGCCTGTAAGTCATTAAATCTATCTGGTAGTGAAAGTCCGTTCCTGGCCTTGGTGAGAGAGCAGCTGACAAAACAATATAACACAAGGTCAACTCGGTGCCTGCTGTGCAGCTTTTCTGAATGGTTGTGGAAATTGTATGTTGGTTGTTCCTATAAATCCTTGTAAAGGTGTGACATGTAAAGTGTTTATACAGAACGGAAATCTGAACTTCTGCTATTGCTGCAGCTGCTGAGCTGATAATTTGGAGAAAACATGTCAAATAATTGTTCTAAGGCAAAACACATTTTACTGCAGTGGCTTTTAAAGGGGAACAATGCAACGGTCACTTTTTCGCTGTTTTACTAACCCTCATCCAGCTGTTTGAAGAATCTGGCGAGAAGGCAATCAATGGAGTAATCAATAATTGATATAGGTGTTTTGATTTGTATATTTGTGTAGTTTTATCTTTCATAAACAAGATGTCGGATTTCAGGGCGTGT
Source organism: Decapterus maruadsi (assembly GCA_030347415.2). Lineage (NCBI taxonomy): Eukaryota > Metazoa > Chordata > Actinopteri > Carangiformes > Carangidae > Decapterus > Decapterus maruadsi. The sequence continues at coordinate 8,115,612 of CM064901.1, forward strand.
TTGTGTCGTGGTGCTGCCGAGACGAGTTCTCTGACACCGGGTCGGAGGCGCTGATCTTGCAAGGTTGGTTTTCCACCAAGAGATGCTATGTTGAATTTTTTATTTTACCCATAAAAAGCCATTTATCATCACAATTACTCCAAACCTGTTCAATTAAGGAAGAAAATCTTGCATAGTTCCTCGACCTCTAGCACAAAACCATTTAATAAATAAAAATCTGAATCAGAATATATTTATTTATTTTCAGTGTTCTTTAAAAAGAGGTTAGTAAAAAGGAAAAGCGGAGTTTGATACAGTGGGGAAAAAAAAAAAAAACACAAATAGTGGTCGCACACTAGACTTGGTTATGAGGATTGCGAGTTCATTTCAGAGCAACATGTTTCACTTGTGGCTTCTTCATGCTCTTCACATATAGGATTTATTTAGCCTATACAGTATAATAAAATGATTAATAAGAGCAAAGGAAAAAAACAACACCACTGCCATGCACATTAAAGAACAACCAGAGCAATATACTTTATTAACAGTGGTAAGATTTCTTTAATTTGTGCTATATGTAGCATACTGTATATAGGCCTACATATAACTGCAAACAAGTGCTTGTTCCTACGCGACCATGGTAAAGAGTGCACTGCTGTTCACACTAGGATTGTTGAACAACAACAGCTGGACAGAAGAAAGTTGGAGACGGTTGAGACTGAGCTGCTCAGACATGAAGATGAAGTAATTTAGGAATGTCTGGCTTGAATTTGATGAGTTATTTAGTAATGAATAATGTGAAACATCACCACTGACCTGTCGCTCTGCCCTCATGTCGTCTGTGATGCTGCTGCAATGTTCGCATGAATATTTCTTCATCATCATCATCATCATCATGTTTGGATGTCAGTGCATTTCACACGCTGCATTTAAGCCTTCGAATCCAGAAAAGCAAAGAGTAACTTTAAAGAGCATAAAATAATACTCTGATCTCTATCTTCTACCATGCACACGAAAATATTGAGATGCAACTTTAGCTGCAGCTCGCCGATAAAAATCAGAGGAGCATATTATGGAGCATGAAGCAATCACACACACACACACACACACACACACACACACACACACACACACACACACACACACACACACACACACACACACACACACACACGTGGAGACACACAGACACACAGCAGCATGATGATGTCAGGACCAAAGTCACATCATCTTGGAGAGAAAACAGGCCGAAATCTCATCACAGCATCCTGAAATGAGATTACCACCCCAGCCTTGCTTTTATATAGAAGTCAATATATCATTCATCCGTCTCTGCCTCCTTCCCCTGCAAATTGTATTAAATCCCAGATATGTCCCTTAGAATCAGGACCGGATTGCTGGGTGGGGTGGTCGGACGAGAGACACACAGAGAGACACACAGAGAGACACACAGAGACACACAGAGAGACACACAGAGAGACACAGAGAGAGAGAGAGGAGAGAGAGACGTGAGTGTTGGAGACTTTGCAGAGTGCAGAGCTTCTTTGTGCGTCACTCAGAGCGAACACAGTCAAGGACACATTGAGACGTGTAAACTCAAAATATCACACGCAGGAGTTTGTATCTGTTGTGTGTCGGTGTCTGTATGCATGTCACACAGAGCCGGGTGCACCATGGTGATGTCTCTATGCCACACACACACACACACGCACACATGGAGCTGACACTCTGAACAAAACTGCTGCACTCAAATCCCTGCACTCACACTGACTGCTGATCCACTAACTGGCCAAAAGTACTGGGACAGTTGTGTCCATGTACTCATATGCCAAGTGGCTGTTCGTATTAGGTTAAAAGTGAGACCAGTTTAAGGCCCAGATGTGACCCTTGTGTGTAGAAGAAGCACATGACCTCTGACCCCACAGAGCGTGATGTTTCTGGAAGTGAAAATACAAATATATTGATAGTGAACATGGAGTCGATGCAAGTGTTTATAGTTTCTGCAGAGTACTGATATGTTTGAACTACTCCCATCCGGCTGAAGATTCAGAGTTCCCAGGATGAGCCGGGACGTTTTTAAGGCATCCTTTATTCCACAGGCCATACAGTACAAGCTTTTGAATATGTCATGATTGTTTGACTGCACCTGGCAACCCCCTTAGAGGGCTGCTGTATCTGCTGCTGCTGTTGTGGTCTATGTGCCTGTTTTGCACAACATTTCAGTTCGTTTCTTGTTTCTATGGTTTTTTATGTGTGTGCTGTGGAGTGCTTTGATTTGTCTCATGCTTTGTTGTCTTGGAGAGGCCTTGGTGGACAATAAATAAAGTCTTTCTATTCTATTCTACTTAAAACCTCGCTGTCCCACCTCCGCTGACTACTGATGTCGCTGCTGTCGTCCATGTTTGTCGTGAAGTGTCTCAGTGGCTCCCACTTGTGCATAATTGTGATGAATGTCAACCAAGAGTGACGTCAAGGTCACATTCAATAATGATACTGGTCATACTGGGTTGCTGTTCAGACTGAGGTCACATTAAAAAAAAAAAAAATCACACCTGATTTCGTTGTCAGAGTTAATAATTTGTGCCTTTTTGCTGTTATCACACCTTTAAGATGAACCTTTCATAATAACCATAGTAGATTATGCAGAAAGTCATCATAGCAGGTGAGCTGCAAAAGATTGAATCTTACATAAAACATAATTTGTTCACTGTTTCTAACAACTTATAAAAATGATGTTTTTCAGTCGCTAATGATTTGTCGGACTATTATTTTCTCAATTCATCTTGTCACTAATAGATTAAAGATTCCTCCAAATACAAATACAGAAAGTGATGTTTTATCTTGTTTAAGTGTCAAAAGTGTTGATTCATTTCCTGTTGATTCATTTATTGATTAACTAATGGCTGCTGGAATGGTTTGGTCAAGGTTACTTACATTTAAATTAGAGACATCTCAATGTTTCTGTGTGTAATTATATTCAATAGCTTCAATAGCAGTAGTTTGAGGGAATTAGGGTTGCATCCTTTTCCCTAGTTCATGAAGAGACTCTGTCCGAAAACAACATTCAGAGTGAAACATCTGTTGGTCTCTGTGCCCAACCCCTGCTGTTCATACTGGCTTTAAGAGCTCTCTGGTATGAGCTGATGTTAGGATTTACTATCGTCAGAGGGAAAAAAATAAAAAAAATAAAAGTTTTTGTTATTATTCCTCCACCAAAAGCTCAGCGAGAAAACAGACTGTAGAAGCCTTTTATTTGTGCAGAAACAGGACTCTGGGGATTTTGCCCACATCTCTTATGTTGGAATTGCATTAGGAAGGATTGGACATGCAAAGAGAGGGAGAGGGAGAGAGAGAGAGATGCTTAAGATAGACTTGGGGAGAGTAAAAAAAAAAAAAATGCAAACCTAATCCTTTGCCAACTGTGTACCAGGCGTTATCGCTCCACATCAGTGGTCGACCTCGCTAATGCTCTTGTGGCTGAATGGGAGCAAATCCCTGCAGCGACGTAGGTACCAGAGCCTGTGGAAAAGCCTTTTCCAGGGAGGAAACAGGGGAAAAAAGGGGCGTGTGCGTGTGTCTGTGTTTGTATATATACCTACCTTTTGACCATCTGGTGTATTTGATTTGATTAGTCTGTTGAGATTCAGGGCGTATTTATCCTGGCCGACTATAAAAAACCATGACAACAACAAATAGAGGAGCCCCACATGGCGGGGACATGGAGCTCGCTGTGTTTCCATCCTCGGAGAGCAACACAACCCCACAGGAAGAAACAGAACAACTCCACTGTCCTTCCTTACACTGTACCTCATCACACAGCAGTGTGACTCACCCACCCATCCGCCCCTCTCTCCCCCCCCTCCTCCCCCCGACTGCTCTACAGTTGCCAACTCAGCTATTTAGCTCACGTCTGCCCTCTCTGACCATGCATGGCCTCACCCCTCCCTTCTCTCCCGTCTCTCGTCCTCCTCTGTTCCCTGTCTCCCTCTCTTTTGGCTTCTGCTGCTCCATAACTCCTGCACAACATACATTTACGCGCCCGCACTGCACTGCATTGCACTGCACTGCACTGCACTGCACTCCACACACATGCATTTAAGGCACTTTATATACTTAAGATGCAAATGCAACATAAAAGAGTGTCCTGATCAGCAAAAGGTCCCGAAGCCAATCACAGTAATGAGATCCTCTGGGACGTACAGGCACATGTCTTTGCTTGCATATGATTGGGCTTTACTATGGGTATGTGAGGGGTTTTTTTTGGTGTGTGCGTGTGTCTTCGTGTGTCGTGTGCGTCTGTGTGAATGGAGCTCTCTATGACGGCTGAACAGTTGAGTACTGTCCGTCTGTCCACGTTTTCTACAATTAGAACTGAGTGACTGTCAGAATATTTGGCTGCTCTTCCTCCATCCTCAAAGCCCTTTGATGTGTGCAGCCAGCAGCTGTGTATCAACGGGCCGGGAGCCAATCAGAAGCCAACTAGGGCTCCTTCTACTTTGGCCCGATACCGCAAAACACTGGACTCCTTTGATTTGAGTGACATGATCCTTTTTCTTTCTTTTTTTTGCTTTCAGAAGATGATAAAATGGAACAGAAAGCAAGACAGCCACTGTCGACCCATCCAGGAGTTTTTGATGAGTCTGTGTACACATTGCCCACATCCAGGCTCTATTTATAGTGACGTGGCAGCAGGAGCCGCTCTGTATGAGCATGTACAGTAGAGCTGCACATTATTGCACAAAGTTACTGTATTTTAATCAGAGTCTGGGCCGACTGTTCAGACTGAATGAGCCTCAGTGGTGTTGCAATAACCTGGTAAAGCTATGAAATTCAAATCTTTAAATCCACAAGGATCAATTGGGCCCAACGCTGTAAATGGTGGACAAACTAATGACCTCTGGGTAATGTGTGTAGACGATAATGTGAGTCAAAATTCACACAAACTTGTTGATGTAAATGACAATTTAAACTCACTGATCATTGTTTATCGTCGGTTTCTTGCCCTGTTTCTATTGAGAAATTGGTTTTGCTGTGTTTGTGACGATCTTGTCAACTTCAATCCATCCATTACTACTCATCCTTATAGCAGATACACACTCTGTCTGACTTTTATTTATAAATAAGCGATATACAGTAAGCAATGTCTTTCAGCTGTCTGTTCTTGAGTTGGGGTAAAGAGCATTAAGTTATTGGTTATAACTTGCTCTAAAAAGACATAAAACTGCCTAATCTTCCTCCGTACCAAGCTTTTCGCTCTATTTTCACAATGCAAAACCATTGACTGGTGCTGTGTTCATTGAAAAAAATATTTTCTGTGCTTTTTCTTCACTTTATTCTATTTAAATTGCTGCACTTTAGCTTGTAAATTATTTATACATAGAGTTTAAATGCTGTAATGTTCAATATTTTTAGGATGTGCACTGCTGCTGTATTGGCCAGGTCTTCATTATAAAAGAGATTTTCGATCTCAATGGGTTTCATTCACCTGCTGCAGTAAAACACAGATACAATAGTGAGTGATTTGTCTGACCAGTGCAATGATTGATTTCAAGTTTGCAGAAGCATCAGTGTTTTCCTGCTTCGGTTGGTCCAAGCTTTCGATATGGTTGTTGTATCTTTTTCATTGGTGGATTTTAGGTTTGATTATTGGCATTTTCCATAGTCGTCTTCTGTCTTGTTAAAATGATTGTCTGAGAGATGTTTAGCATGACAGTGATCAAATTCAAGCAGCATTTAATAGAATATTCATACGATAGTGTGGAAAGCATTGAGTAGAGACTTAACTCGTCATAGCTGGTTGGTCCCGCTGTTAGGAGTAGCTCATTTGAAAATGACGAAATAATTATGTTTGGAATAATGAGCTTGTTAAACTGCACCAAGTTCAACTGTGAGCTGGCACCACTTGTGTGGCGGTGTAGCAATAGTAAAAATAGTCAAATGTACTTTTCTTCATTACATTAAACAGATCTGAACTAGAAATCACATCCATTGTGCTTTGTATTCACAGAACAACCTATTTTCTCATGCCAAGTTTAAATCTCACAGAAATGCTTCCTATTCATTTGGACGTATTCTCTGCTTGGCACAAAGACTTGATGCTCCCAAAAACCTGGAAATACACAATAATGTCTGAGTGTATTGCTAAACCTGGGGCACTTTGGTGAATAATGATGTTAACAGGGTCCAATAAGCTACTGAAGCATCCGCATTTCCTCAGAAGGACTTAAAAAAAGCAAAAAACCGAGCTAAAACCTTAAATGTATTCAGCTCTTTTACCTTGTTGATGTTGATGCATACGCAGGAGGTAATATATATGGAAACAGGCATTCAGGGTATATAAGTGGATAATGTTTACAATAGCTTGTCGGTTGGTGTATTAGGACATTCACATGACAGTAATATGTTATAAAAATTCAAAGTCTGTTTATACTTCATCCGCTCAACAATAACCACACAGGCCGTTGTTGTCCACCCGTATCATTGTGAAGATGCAGGAATGTAAAAAAATATACAGTAGCTGTAGCTGTATGCGGCAATGTGGGGGGCCGGGCGGGGGCGAGCGGCTCAGCAGGCCAGAGCTGCAGCGGAGACGACATGATGTCATAATGTGAAAAGCATGGTTGTAAACACTCACAGTGAGTTTCATGCCGACAGGCAGGGATATGACTTGATTTCTTGGTGGCGTACCTTCGCAGCCAGTTTCGATCGGCTCTGACAGACGAACGCTTCTGCAGATCAAAAAAGTCGACCAATGGGTTTTGTCAGGCGTTGGTGTGAGCGGGTTTTAGCAATTTTGAAGAACGTGGATTGGTTTTTATTGAGGAAAGTGCATCAATTGGCCCTTTTCCACTAGAACTACTCAACTCCATTTCTTCCACCTTGTACTTGTTTTGGAAACTTCTAAAGCTGCGTTCACATCGGACCTTTTATTTTTGTCGCTGTCGCTCGTATCGCTCCAAAAAAATCGCTCCATTGCTCATCTGCATTTTCTCATCAATTTGGCACAGACTCGCATTTTCGCTTTGATGGCATCATGCCCACTGCCATGTGTCTTTGTTTACAGTACATTGGCACCACCGGGATTATGGCAGCCAATCAGCGCTGAGCGACAAGTGACTGACGGCCAGAGAGTTGAGATTTCTCATCTTGGGCGACAGAGCGAAAAATTGCTCTGTCGCTCGGAGCCTCAATGATTTTTCACCTGAGCGATTAAACACTCAATCGCTCGTTTGCATTGACTTAACATGTAAACTTGTCGCCAGCGAGAAAAACAAAAGGTCCAACTAAAACTTGACGTTCACAGACTGCTGATCACTGATGCAAGATGTGAATGTGATGTCCAATATGACAATCAAAAAATTGTCATAATTGTCATAGTAAAAAACCACATGATCGATGTGCAGATAAGTGTGTTTGGAGCTGGCAAGAGGATTGAAAAAAAGAGAGCAAGACAAACAATATTAGCGGCTGCGCAATGACGAAACCGCCACCGAAAATGACCAGAACTGAGTCAAGTTGAGTCAAATCAAGTCGGGTTGTAACTGTGTGGTGAAAAAGGGTCAAATATTCATCAGGCTGAGTGTAAACTTCCTGATTGCAGCGCCCCCTAGAGGTCAGGGGACACCAGATATCATGAGCTGACTCTGTATTTGAGCTTTCCAAACTGATGGTATGTGATCTCACTTCCTGTTTGCGGGCTTTGCCATCGTTTCTGATGAGTGACACTTTGGAAACTGAAAGAATCCACTTTTGTGCAGCTCGGTCTGACGATTGTCTGTAACAGAGCTGATGCATTAAGTACAAAGTCATTAGTGACTAAAGCTGTCAGATACGTGTCATGAAGAAAAGGTGAACAACGCCGGGCTTGGAGGGGGGATCGGAAAAAGGGCACTGACGTATAAAGTGGCACAAAATGGAGATGAACCGAGTTAATATTCCTCCAGTGTTCGGGGGGGGGGGGGCTCTGAGTCACTCTGACAGAAACAAATCTGTGACTGTTACTGCTCATCTTTTCCACATCATCTTGTATATGTGCATCACTTTGAAAAGGTCAGTCGTTTCCTGTAAACTGACCTGTTTTCTCAACGCGTTAAGCTCACACTCCATCAGGCTCCTCGCCGTCTCTCCCCGTGCGACCGGCAGACATATCTCCCGAACAGGTTCCTCCTAGGCCATCTGCCGCTTGTCACCAGTTGATTACCGAGCTTGTCTCCCTGCTTTCTTTCTTTTTCTTTTTTTTTTGTCTGTCACCTGGTTGCCACAGTAACAGTGTGTCTTGACCGGGAGAATGTGTGTCTAGTCTGCCGAGGCGTCCTTGAGCAAAAGGGACTGACTTTTCCTACCAGCTCTAAATGAGGCTACTGCTCTGTAGCCGGAGGGCGTCTGAAAAGAGGATCTCCCCAGAGGGATAAACAGGGGTATCACATTATTGCTAATTATTATCAGTGGCCCTGATGTGCCGATGATGAGCATCTGATTTAATTATCATTGAAGAGTCTTTTCTTATCAGACTTATCGCAGCTGAGGTGCTAAAAGAGCAGGGAGATTAGGAAGTAGAATCGGGAAGTGCATGTTTTCACAGTCCGGCCTCCAAAAAAAAGCGATCATCTTCAGACGGATCTTGTTACTGTAACTGATCACACGATGCTTTGATAAATACAAAATCCTAAATGCCCAGATGAAGGAATAAATGCCAAAGCAATACTTCTAATCTTTGTCTCCGTAGGTCCATAATTAGTCGAGGTACTCTGGAAAGAGAAGAGGGGGGACATAGGTCGAGCTCAGAAAGACTGGCATTGCCATAGGAACCAGCTGCACCCACGCATTCATGGAGCGAAGGCAGGGAGAGTCACCGAGAGACGAGGAGAACAAGAGAGAGGGAAAAAGAGAAAGAGAGGGAGAGATGTGATGTCTTTGATGTGACTAGCAGCCCCAGGTCTCTAATCTCTTCCTTCTAAATATTTTTCTGCTTATGCGATGAGATTTACCCTCTTTTTAAAAATCACCCCCCTCCCCTCCCCTCCTCGCCGCCCCTCCCTCCTCCATTTACATGTTCTTTGCATCCGTGACTGATGTCCTTGGGCAGAGTGAACGTGGAGACGGGAGTTGAGTCAGAGATACAGAAAAGCAAGCGTGGTTTTTAAAACAAGAAATGGTGTCAGTCAGTGCAGTGCACCTCTGTGTGGAAGGGAGGGGAGGGAGTGATAATACCAGCAGGGTGCCCTGAGCGGAGGAAGCCTTCAGGGAAGTAGAAACGCACTGTAGGATTTTATATGCATTGGACATGTGGAGGCCCATGTGTCACATCTTATCAGGCGGCCCAGAGTATCTTAGCAGCCGCCCTGAGTCCACTGCGTGATAGCTCTGTCTGTCACATTCGGTAGCTGCGCTGAAATACTGCGCTGTCATTTTGTTTGGCTGAACATTGATCTCCCTCATCTCGCTCACAGCAAACCCATCAAAAAAAATCCCTTTTATCAAATCCGAGCCTCCATCATTTACTAACTAGCCCCCTGTGTGTGTGTGTGTGTGGGTTGCTTTTCTTTTAGCTTTATCAACATGCTTCAGTTCCGGTACTGACAAGGAGTGGTTGTGTCTGTGAATCCAGGAGGCAACGTCTCATAAGTTGCTGTAAAACAAGATGATTTTGGAGAGAAAGAGAGAAGAGATTATGGCACCAGGACTGGAGTCTGTTGAAATGCAGAAACCCTTTTGGTATCAATCGAAATATTGAAAAAGTCAAGTGCTGAACGGTAACATCAAATGTCTGCATCGCATTTCTTGCATCACTTTCCTTTCATCTAATCTCTCATCTCTTTCATCTTATTTCGTCAATTTCTTGTCGTTTTTAACAACCTCTTTTCATGTCATCTCTCTAATCTCACTCAGCAACCCAACCTCATCTCTCTGTTATCACTGGATGTCTGTCTCTCATGAGGCCGTCCTTCCTCCATCTCGTGCCTCTAGCTCATCGAATAGCTTGGTTTAGCTTTCATCCATCCATCCATCCATCCATCCATCCATCCATCCATCCATCCATCCATCCATCCATCCATCCATCCATCCATCCATCCATCCATCCATCCATCCATCCATCCATCCTGTACCAGTTGTACAACCTCTTACTGAAGTCTGTCTAAACTACCTCAGCTGACTCTTCAAGGTTGTGTTGGAGATCTTATTCTGGATCTTTTTTTTTTACTAATCTGATGGAAATCCTCTTAACACCCGATTGCAACTGAGTAAATAAAGGCTTTTTCACAGAAATGAAAAACAAAAAAAGCCTCAAAAAACACCATCCAATCACGTACAATGTCATGTTGTAGTCAATTGGATCGTGTATTTTCAAAATGTGGCCTGATAGAACCGGTTTTGGGTCTCCAACCCTACCTTTAATGAGGATCTACTCTTTGCACTCTCCTCATATCCAGCCGTCTTACCCAGTGCATCCAGCCTAGAAAAAACCCCAAAAACAAACAAACAAACAGCTCAAACATCTGGTTTGGAGCCAGCTGTCTTGGCAGATAAACTATGTACCTCAGAGTTGGAGCTGTGTTTATCTTAAAACTGTCCGAGTGCGTCCTGGAGTTCATGGTCTGATGAAACCAACAGAACCGCATCGTCTGCAAAGAGGAGAGGTCCAGAAACTTTCTCATTTTAAATCTGTATCTCGTCCCTTTCATCTTCATTGCCAACCCTAACCCTTCATCAATTTTTAATCTGCTCTGTCAGTATTATGTCATTTCTTGTGTCTTGTTGCTCTTTTCTCTATAGTCTTTTTTTTTTCTATTCCTGCTCTAATTTCTTGGATCTCATTTTTCCTTCTCACCTCATTTTTATTTTCGTTTCAGCTGACACATATTTTTAATATAACTGATTTTTTCGTTTTATTCTTTGGTCTTATTTCTATTTCCTTTTTCTTTCCGGACATCAAACAAAAGAGAGGCCATTTGTTTTCTGTTTTTTTTAGTGTTTTCCTCATGATGAGAATGGTTGATTAATCAAGGAATCCTTTTGCAATCATTTGCACATTCATTTAATTTTTCTAACCTCATTCATTCAATTTCTTTCATCCATTATAAATCTACATCTCTCTTTTATATCTCATCTCATTTACAGATTTTATCTCATTATGTGATCTCGTCCACACCACAGATTGCTTTTAACCACCCGACTCACAAACACATGGTTGACGAGCTAAAAGTGGAGCTGCTCCTGCACCCGACTAACACTTTTTTTTTTTTAAGTTGACATTTTCACCTAGCACACATGCAGTGACGTCCTGTGGGAAAGTACAAAAAGGAGAGCGGTGAATGATAAGGAGGATAGCAGAGGTCAGCGGGGATGATAAAGAGGAGGTTCGGTGTCGTCCTGACGCCCGCTCTGACGGGACCATCTGTCAGACGCACCTATCACCCACTTCGCCCGCAGCCGCCTCACTCAGTGTCATCACCGCGGCCTGATGGATGGACTCGTGCGCCGTGTGTATGTGTCAAGAAAGACTGAGTCAACGGCAGAGTGACAGCGTGATGCGCTGGGTGAGACAAGGGACAGAGAGCGATCTGGGGGGTTTGTCATTAGATAATTGTGGGCATGTTGTTGGCACGGCACAACACACATGCTCCAGGGCAGTGTTGGCTATCTCTCCCTCGCTGCTTTGTTCTCCAGCTCGCTGTCCCCGATGCTGAGGAGGCCACTGCCTTTCCTTTCCTTCACTTTCCTTTCCTTTCCTTTCCCTGAGCTTTCTTTCCTTTCCTTTCCTTCACTTTCCTTTCCTTTCCTTCCCTTGCCCTTTCTTTCCTTTCCTCACCTTCCTTTCCTTTCCTTGCCCTTTCTTTGCATTCCCTTTCCTTATCTTCATTTCCCTTTCCTTTCCTTTCCTTTCCTTCCCTTGCCCTTTCTTTCCTTTCCTCCTATTTCCTTCCCTTGCCCCTTCTTTCCTTTCCTCCTATTTCCTTCCCTTGCCCTTTCTTTCCTTTCCTTTCTTCACCTTCCTTTCCTTTCCTTCCCTTGCCCCTTCTTTCCTTTCCTCACCTTCCTTTCCTTTCCTTCCCTTGCCCCTTCTTTCCTTTCCTTTCTTTCCTTTCCTCCTATTTCCTTCCCTTGCCCTTTCTTTCCTTTCCTCACATTCCTTTCCTTTCCTTTCCTTTCCTTTCCTTTCCTTCCCTTGGCCTTTCTTTGCATTCCCTTTCCTTATCTTCATTTCCCTTTCCTTTCCTCCTCTTCCCTTCCCTTGCCCTTTCTTTCCTTTCCTCCTTTTTCCTTCCCTTGCCCTTTCTTTCCTTTCCTCACCTTCCTTTTCTTCTTTCCTTTCTTTCTTTCCTCCTATTTCCTTCCCTTTCCCTTTCTTTCCTTTCCTTTCCTTTCCTTTCCTTTCCTTTCCTTTCCTTCCCTTGCCCTTTCTTTGCATTCCCTTTCCTTATCTTCATTTCCCCTTCCTTTCCTCCTCTTCCCTTCCCCTGTCCTTTCTTTAATTCCCTTTCTTTGCCTTGCCATTTCTTTCCTTTCCTTTCCTTGCCCCTTCTTTCCTTACTTTACCTTGCCCTTTCTTTTCCATTCATTTCCTTTCTTTTCTTTTGTTTCCTTCGCCTTGCCCTTTCTTTCCTTTCCTCCTCTTCCCTTCCCTTGTCCTTTCTTTCATTCCCTTTCTTTGCCTTGCCCTTTCTTTCCTTTCCTCCTCTTCCCTTCCCTTGCCCTTTCTTTGCTTTCCTCCTCTCTCCTTTCCTTTCCTTCCCTTGCCCCTTCTTTCCTTACTTTGCCTTGCGCTTTCCATTCCCCTCTTTCTTCGCCTTGCCTTTTGTTTGCCCTCTATTTCTTCCTCTTTCATGTTCTTCCTCTGTCATGTTTCCTGAATTCAATTAAAACAGATGTCAAACTTTTCCACTGAACTTTCGTGCACAAGCTTCTCTGCTCAGTGATTATACTTTTTGTCTGACAGTAGCGCTTTCTCTCTCTCTCTTTTTTAAAAATCCCTTTCCTCCTGAGGCTCAGAAAACTACAAAAACAAATATTAGGAAAAAGAGGTGGGTCATTTGTTTGTCATGAAAGACAAAAAAAACACATGCACACTCTGAGGAAAAAAAACAACTTATTGTTGAAGACGCCTACGTCACTTGACCACCTGAGCCTGTCGCTCTCTCAGGTGTCACGTTTCTGCCACCGCTGTTTATTCGAATCCCAATGAAACATCATAAGATCAAATTGTTCTACCTCATTAATTCTCCTTCTTATTCTCTTTGGCTCACCCCTCCCACCTCCTTTTTTACTTTTTTTTTTTTACTTTTATCAAAATACCACATTCCCCACAGCTTCTCTCTCTCTCTCTCCGTCTCATTTTCGGTGTCTAAACCTACCTCCTTAAAAGTGATCTATACCACCAGAGGGGTAATTTGCTTTAGCTCAAATCCTAGATGAAAGCCATTTTTCACCCAACAGAGTCAGGACGGCTACATATTCAAGTGCTAAGAGCAATATATTTCACAGAAAGGCGGCGCGGATGGGAGGAATAGTAAAGACCGAAATGGGGGGGAAGGGTTCAGAAAAACCCACAGCTCATAATGTACTTCCTGGTATCGAGGACATTCTGCACCACTTCTTCCTTTTTCTTTTCCCGACATCAAACAGGAAGAGAGGCCATTGTTTTGTTTTTTTCCCGTTTCTTTAAAAATGTGTTTTCCTCGTGATGAGCATGGGTTAATTAATCAAGGAATCCTTTTGCAATCATTTGTGCAGGGCGAGAATAATGAGGGGGAGAAACACTTACACATGTATTATTCATTAGAGGAGCCATTTTATTTTGTGCTGAAATTTTAAAGCCCAGAAAGCAAAGTATTGGTTTGTCCTTCTTTTTCTTCTTCTCTCCTTTAAGCCACTTTAAAATTGACTCACTGTGACTGTGGTGCACAGAAGGTCCTGTAGGTCTTCTGTCTATACATATTGGCTTTCATTTCACGCTCGGCTGTAGAAATGTATGGACGACGAGTCAGAGTGAGGTCCAAATCACCCTGCAGCCCCGCGAGCAGCCGCTTTATACTGCTGTGGTGAAAAAGAGTTATTATAGCCTTCTCTCTTCCTGCTCCGGTATTGGCACTCTAGAGTGATGTTGGGCCAAATGACTTTACATATTTAATGTATTGCCACGGGCTGCAAGGCAACAGGCATCCACTCCTCACATCGCGCAGCCGCTCGCCTCCTAACAGCAGACCTTAATGACGCTGCTGGAGGGGACCTCAGCTGTGCCCAAGGCCTGTCCACATGCCATTTTTTAAGACTGAGCTGTGGTGTTTTTAAGGTTTTAAATTTGAAATGAAAAGAACATTACCAGATGTGCATGTGTTCTCTGAGTGGCTGAGTGAAATCAAAGTGTTTTGCTTGTCACCGAGCGTCACGACTGAGCTTTAAGGCATGTGCTGCTCATTTGTGCTTTTGTGCTGGCTGGCAAATGATTGTAAATTGTCTGTGAGATTTTCACACCCCAGCTTGATTAAATCAGGGTGTGTGTGTGTTATGTCTTTTTTTTATGTTGTTTGCCTCGTTTTGTGTTTGAAGCTCAGGTCACATTTTAGTGTATATTGTTTCACTCTAAGATGTGCAGTGTTGGCATATGAAGAGTGCCATAAACACAGGACAGGGCTGAGGAAAGGATGTTATTAGTTTCTGCTTCTCCTATCTCTGTGCAGAAGATGAATATTACTTCGCTATCTGTCTGAAGGCCCTGTGCATATATGTGTGTGTGTGTGTGTGTGTGTGTGTGTGTGTGTGTACTGAATCGATACACAAGTGTGTTACTCATCACCACACTAGTGGTCCTTGACAGTTCAACATCTCACTCATCCATCTTTGAATTTCTGTATCCTCATGGTCATGCATTTCCTTACCCTCTAATGCTGACCTACTGTAAGTGTAGCATTAACTTTAAAACCAACATGAATATTTATTTTTATTCTCACGCTGCTAAACAGGAACATCTTAAAATACTTATTGCATGAGCCCGGGAGAATACACTGTTTTCAGCAGTGTCATTTGTCTTCCATTTTTACCTGTGCAAACCCTCTCTCTGGTCCTTCGGTAAACAAGAGAACTGGACTTTTATTTATTGCCGTCACACATCTTTTGTAAATATAGGCGTTAACCCTCAAAAATATGAATCTGATAAAAGATAGACTTACCAGAGCCCGCACTCTTTTGCATTTCTATAGCTGAGAAAATCCTCTTTGACTGCGTTTACACATACTTAAGACATTTGATAAATAGAGAAAAGCCGAGCGTAATCTGGTTACTTAAGTATGTGTAAACGAGAAACGTGGATTCTGTAATTGGGTGTAAGGGATTAGAGAAATCTGATTTCCCCAGGTAGGTTTCCTCCTGCAGAATGCTGATTTCTTTTGCGGTTTTATAAAGGTAATCGGGTTTCTAATTGACAAAAGACTGCAGGTGGGAAATGGTAGCAGAGTTGAGTGGCTGGATGAAACAGAGATCATTACATGAAGTGATCTGTCCTTGTTTTTTTCTTTTTCTTTTTTTGAAAGTGGCCCCAAGAAATCTTAATTAGCATCCACTGCATCACATCTATTAAAAAAGAGGTAGAGGGAACATCTCATAACTAGATGACTGCAGTGCATGTACTGTAATCTCTTTACTTGCATAACCTGATTACTCGTGTTAATGCAAATACACACAAAGAGCTGTGGATGTCTGTCTCCAGTCCACAGCCTTAACTAAAAAAGTTCTTAGTCTCAAGACTTCAGTGTCCTAGAAATGTTGATCAGTGTTGGTTTGATGAGATTTTGAAACATTTGTGGCTTCATCTGTGGCTTCGTTTTTAATTATACAAGTCTTACAGTTCTGTTGTAGCGCAACCAAACAAACCATGAGATGATTCATTGCATCAGATGGTTTCGTTAAACATGGACCATGGTTTTTTATTGCAATCGTGATCCAGTTTTATCTTCAGCATGGAAGTCCAGTGGTCCTACTTGCACAGTTATCTGCAGTGAATCCCCTCATAATCCCAAAACGATGAGTAGTGAAAACTGTGTCATCCATGTCAGGTTGGACTGGACTCAAATTCAGACACACAGATGGAAATGGGTGCGGTGAAAACATAGGATTTATTTAAGGAGGACATATTGTGGAAATATCACTTTCTGAAGGCTCTTTATCGTGCATTTGGATATTTGTCTTGCCTTCTGGCCCCCAAAATGTGAGAATTGACAAAACAATCTGTAATGTTCAGGCTCCCTATTGAAATCCATGTGTTTTTACGAGCTGTTCCCTCAGATATCTGACAATGATGTAACAAGGACTCGAATTTGCATAAGCCCACCCCTACATGTACCTGGTACTGGTAGAAGGGGCGGGGCAAGAAGTGGCTCATTTGCATTTAAAGGGACAGGCACTGAAACCAGCCGTTCTGAGCTATGAGAGGATGTAAAGAGCTGTGATGTTTGATCCTTGAGGTATTTTGACCAAAGCATGTCACAGACATGTCTTTAAGACACCTGGGAACTATTTTAATTTGTAGAAAGGGGGCATAATATGTCTCCTTTAACTTACAACTCAGGGCTAGAGGCACAACATGAACTCACAGCAGCTAGAAATACAGGGCAATGGGAAAACACAGGTTAAAACATCAACATCAACACAGGTGAAGACAAGAACTTCAAAACAACGGACGATTAATGAGTTTTAAACCAAATCATGATGGGCCTACTTAAATAAGATCATGTATGTCATAGAAATGTTCATGCAGGTCTAGAAGAGCAGACAGCAGCTTCAGGTTCGACGTTGCTCTGCAAAATAGAAAAAGGCAACTGGCATTAAAGAACAATTCACCCTCAGAGACATGCATTGTTATTTTCAGCCATTAAGCTCTGATGCTTAGCACATTCGTAGAATTATCATGCGATAAAGTGCTGTAATTTACTCCCCCCTGCAAACCCTCATGTACCCTTTAGTTCAGTTTAGCAATGTCCTCCAGAGACACCAGTATGAAATGGTATCATTCAGCCGAGGATTATGCACTTCTATGCATCCCAGGAGTCAGATTTTCTGGTCAAGAAAAAACGTGAGAGAGCCCGCACCGTTCACAGATGAGGAAACGTGCCCTGTGGCTGCATCACAGTCTGGTCTGTCGAGGCTGCTCTTGCGAGAGAAGCCGGTTTTGATTTCCACTTTTATAGTGGGTTTTTGTAAGATCGCTCTGTGAGCCCCCGGGAGAAAGAAACCTTTGCTTTTAAATTCTGCATCGCTTTCATTACCAAAAAAAAAAAAAAAAAACAACCAAAAAATAAATAACCTGATATCTCAGATAGCTGAAATATTTTTCTCCTCAGTTGCTGTCGACTGTATTCAGGGCGTATTACAATAGAGCTCTGGCTGTAAATACGATGCAGTGTGAAGTGTGGAGCCCAGGTCTCATTAGTGCTCCTGTGGCTCTGCAAGATTTCCAAGAGTTACACGACAAGTAAGACTCTCCGACATGTGGGTGATTGCGTGAGTCTGCGTTGGAATACATTTTGGTGGAAACTTACCCCTCTGTTTCACTTCAGCACTAATCTGCTATGGTTTTCTGTTTGATTGTTTTGCCTGCAGTCTGATTGAATTTTCATCCATTATCTGGAATTTGAGGAGCAATTTAACTTCTCCTCAGCCGCACAGCCTCGCCGCTCGCTCACAGCCCTGAGCAGAACACTATACTGTAGTAGCACATCGCTAAGTGTTGAAATTAGAGGTAACACAAAGTCACTGCTATACGGTATGTAATGTTGTGGCAGCTTACGTCATACGCTGCAAACTTACAGTGTGGCCTCAGCTCGTATTAGTCATTTGTTGTCTATTTCAAGACGCTCAATGTCACATTTTTACTACAAACATGAACTTTATTAGTCAGAATCCCTTGAAAGCAGAAAGGGAAATAACCATGT
This sequence comes from Decapterus maruadsi, assembly GCA_030347415.2. Classification (NCBI taxonomy): domain Eukaryota; kingdom Metazoa; phylum Chordata; class Actinopteri; order Carangiformes; family Carangidae; genus Decapterus; species Decapterus maruadsi. Next base: position 8,133,515 of record CM064901.1, read on the forward strand.
TGTCTTTAGAATAACAAAATAGTTCATTATATAGAGGAAGTGCATATCTTGGCCAATCATATTCAGTATGTAGCAGTGGGTAAATCTGTGAGTGGCTGAATTTGAATTAACTGAGTAATACAATATAAACAATGTTTTAAATAGATAAATAATATAGGAACATTGTGCATAAATTCAACAGAGCTTTGATTTACTGTAGTACACCTTGCATTCATGTTTTATCACTGATGCAAAGCTTCACACTCACCGTTGCACTCTCGATGAGTTGGACTTCATTGACCAACGTTAGACAACAGCACTGGTTATATTTCTATTTCCATAGTGACACTGCGTGAGCTCCAAACTCGCCTCCGTACCCTCGTCTGCCTGAGCTCAGGCAGCTGTCAGCTACTGTACACTCCACCAGGTGGTTGCTTTCTTTCTTTTTTTAGTTAGTTTTCACAGATCTGGTATCAGTGTATTTTATTATGATTCACCAAGGACATCTGCTGAAAAAAATCTGTCGGCTAATAAGCTGAATTTGAATCAACAGAAAAACTTACAGGGCATCATAAACAAGTAAAGAAGAGAAGCTACTACTAACTTTACAATCCTGTCATGTTGCATAGTTGGTATTTTTTAGAGCTGCTTTCCTTAAGGAAATAATGAATGAGAGGCTGTTTTCCAAAATGCACTGTAAAAAATAACTGAGGCCTCATGATTGGAGTCAAACTCAGGTGTCAGTGATTATTGCATATTCTCCTCCTGAACCGCCTGGTTTATTATTAAAGTCAGGACAAAGTTTTTTAATCATCCATTTGATTCGTTTTTTGGATCACTCCATTGTGGAGTAGCACTATGATCGGTGCACTCGGAGCAGTGGTGTCATCATTCTCCTAAATGTCCCCGTTAGCAAAGCCCCCCCCCCCTCCCATCCCTCCTGCATACGGTGCTGCTGTGTGATACGCCAGCAATTAGTTTCTCTGAATTATGTGTTTTGACAAGAGTCTTTCTGGAGCTAATGCAGGTTGCTAAAAAATAAATGATTACTAATGGGAAAAGGATTGCTGTTGAATGCACAATTAGGTGAATATAATAACATCGTGGCATTCGACGATGGTTATGCAGCTCGGTATTCTCAGTCAGTCATCGCTCTGGTGCCTCGGCGTCGCTCGGTTTTAAAGGTAGAGGCTGACTCGTGTCCCCTAAAGACAGACAAAATGACAATGAAGAGGTTGTCCTGTCTCACACACACTGACATCCCTCTGATGTGTATCTTTGTAAAAAACTGGACTCAGAAGACTTGGGGTAGGAGGAGGAAGGGAGGGGGAGGGGGTTTCACAGTGCGAGGGTTATGCTTGATTTTCAGGCTTTGAATATCATAATGGAAGAAATTACATAAAAAAGATCTCACACATGAGTCCCCCCTCTGTACGTCAAGAAACGACAGTGATCTCAGTGACTCTGCACTTACAAAATTCAATCATTTTCACCTCATAGATGTTCAGGTAATTTAACACAAGAACATGGTCGAGACGGTATCGTTGAAAAAGCGCCATCACATTGTGTAACGTGTGCACAAAACAGCAGGTTCATTGTGCTGAGTTCTTTCTTTAGAAATCAATTTATTATGTGAATTCAGTCAACATTACTTTTCTTAATGTGAATAAACGCACAGCAAACCGTGTTATCTGTGGAGAATCTGGCCGACACACTGCAGCTCAAGATCTGAAGGTAAACATTAGAATGATTGCTTTCTGGGAACATTCGATTAGTTTTAAGTGGACAAAGATGTCCTCCATTGTGTTTATTCTTTTCAAGAAGTTTTAGATGATAACAATTTAAGGTCCAAATGGATTCCAAAGACACTGGACGGATAAAGTATAGCATCAATGACTGGATGTAGATTGTCTGATATCGAGCAAGAGAGATGGCACTAGATTAGAAATAACGCAGTAATCCTTTGTGTGAAGGGTGTCATTTGTTTGAAGATGATTTTGAACCATATTTGACTATGTTAAAGCAGATATCAGTGGAATGTTTTTGTTAATATAAGTCCTAAATAGTCCTATTTTCCGTCAGCAATCACTTACATGGAGTGTTTCAGCCAAATCACGAGTCTCTCCATCACTCTGCTCTGCTGTAACCCGAGGAGAAAATTTTCCTTGTGGGATACAAGTGTTATCCAATGAGGAGAGAGAACGGCATGAAGGGCTGTGTGTGCAGCCAAGGGGTGCGCGTGAATGTGGTGACGTAGGGACGAGGACCAATAGATGCCTGACGAGGGCGGGGGCTGCTAACTCATGGTGCGTTCAAGGAAACTCATACTTTGTGTTTTTCCGACCTGTGAAGTCATACCAGTTTGATCTGGTACGAGTTCACGGGTCGGAAGTTACGAGTGGCCGTTATAGTGACTTTCACAGGCAACAGGACGGTAAAAACACGAGTTACGGGTTACCTGGAACGCTACAAAGTCGTAGTTGTGACTTGAAGCCGTAACTTACGGTTTCAAAAGCCTGCCTGGAACGCAGCATTAGCCAAAACGACCGGATCGCTGATATCTGCTTTAAGACCTGCTGAAAGGTTAGATTTCGGATAATAATCCTCAACAATACACTTTTTGTTTGACCAGTGACTGAGGTGATGAATACCATTACTTGTTTGTCTTTTTTCTAAAAATTAAGATAGAAAAGAGCTCAGTAGAGGTTCTAATGAGCAAATCCATTTTTATTTTTTATTTTTATTTTTTTTACAAATTTAAAAAGCTTATGTCATCTCGTAATGTAAAGTTTTTGTTAAATATTTTCTTCAAGAAAATCTTCTCCTGAGTGTTAAAGGGCATTTCCAGTCATAATCAATGTTTACCTCAGATATCAGATCATGATCAGTTCATCCATTAACTGCAGCATGTGGACGTCCATATTCGTTTTTGTTCGGGAATCTATCTATAGGCTACGCGGTCTAATTTCAAAATTGTTCTGTGGTCGCAACTAACGTCCTTTTGACCATCATTTAAATTTAAAATTCGCTTTACAATTACATTAAATCAAAATTCGGACTTACCACGGCTTCCGCCATGTTCCTCTCTGGTTCAGGGAACACAACAGTAGAGGGACACTGAGGTGTTTGTTCTGAACCGGAAAGGAACAATGCGGAAGCTGCAGTTAGGTACAGTAATATGGATGGTATGAAATTAACTGATCATATCTGAGGTAAACATTGATTACGACCGGAAATGCACTTTAAATGAGCCGTCGATATGTAGATAAGCTCCGTCTCATTTCATGTGGCTATATTCAAGCTGCTGTTTGCTTTTAAAATGCTGTCCTGTTGTTTTGCCTCTTGCACCCCAGGGAGGGGTTAAAAGGAAATAAATGAAATGAACTTTGTACTGCGATACAAGTAAAGACGTCAGCTTCTTTGTTTTATTCCAAGACAAACACAGCTTTTTTAATTTAAACCTTTTCCGGTGAGAGTGGAGCAGCGACTCCTCTGACCGCGTCTGTACGTCTGTATGAACCTGTTTACTGCTGTCAACCAGCCTTTTGAACTGAGCATGAAATTTCAGCAGGAATACGACCCGAGGAGCAGCATTATGTAAATTGTCTAAATTTCAGGAGTAGGCACCTTTTAAATACAAATGCAGCCCATAAGGGCTGAGTTCTGCTTTGTGCTCACCTCTATCCCATAATATTCAACCCTCAAATCCCGATGGAAAACAGGTCCATAAAGTGTTTGTGCGTGCTTACAGTATATGTGAATGACCTTGTACAATAGAAATATTTCACAATCATAGATATTAGACAGAAACACTTTAAAAAATGCGACAAAACTGCCTGTAAATGACAATAAAGGTGAATTTACTGCTCTCTACCAGAGGCTAAAGACTCACTGAGAGCATTATGGGGTTTGCTGGTTGTTATTACTAATTTAGAGAGTTGTTATATTGCTTTAATTATTGCACACCAGCAGAAGTAATTAGTTACATTACTCATATTTCTTTTTAACCCTGCAGCACTTTCTCTGTGTTTAACACTTACAAACATGCACCCACATTAAGTGACTGTTTTTTTTTTTTTTTTTTAATATTGTGGCTCACTGGTGTGCAACTGTAGCCTGGTTTAACATTATTCATCATTTGTTTTCAGTCTTAATTTGTTTGTAGATTCTGTTATTTTCCACAGTTTTATCGCTTCACCCAGCCAAAAAAAAGAAAAAAAAGAAAAAGAAAATTACAGATTAGTCACAACAGTAAAACCAGTCACTTGTTGTAACGTTGCTGCAGATCAGCGTGTGACAATCAACATGGTGTTTAGTCTATTAAAAGCATCATTTAACTTAGCTTCAGGTACAGAGTACAACAACACCGTACAGATCCTGTCTTCACACTGTCCTACGCACAAACACGCACACGCAGGTGCATCCTGATTGTCAGCTCATCCACACTCCTGTCACCCGGCAGAGTGCTGATGCCGATGCTGGTCGATGCTGCGGCTCTCTTAATATTCAGCACCAGCATCATGTCTGACCAGTGGCTACAGCTACAGTAACCAGCCAAGAAAACAACAACATGCAAATCAATAAGTGAGACGACTCTGGGGGCATATTCTTTCCTTTTTTCACCTCAGGGTTAGTCATGGCCCAGCCCGTCAGTTTACACACATAGTCTAACACCTTCCTGGATCAGTGAATTTACTGTCTGTTTGTCTTGTTTTATTTTAATTTTAAAGGGATAGTTCAACATTTTGGCAAATTGTCCCATTGCCATAATCCCTATCATAGCAGTAGGTTTGTTACCTTTAATTATCGGTGCAAGCTATTTTTAGAACGGCGGAGCAGAGCAGTTGCTCCGTGAGCTGTTTCCCTCATCAAACTCTCAGAACTACACTGGTGGACAAGGGTAAATACAGAGACTGACAGAGTTGTTTTGATGAAAAACTGTCCCTGAAGGGAACACGCATCAGCGGTTTTGCATGAATTTGCCTCTAAAACAACTCTGTCTGATAATGTTCTGTTATTATCTCATAGCGTGGTGAATGTGCAGGTCACAACTTGTCCACCAGAGCGTTTTGGAGTTGTTGGATTGTGTATTTGATGAGTTTGATGAGGGAAACCAAGAAATTAGCCTCTGTAGCGTCGCTCTGAGCCGCTCGCGGCTCTGCTCCGCCGTTCTAAAAATAGCTTTCAGCGACAATTTAAGGTATCGAACCTACTGCTATGACTATAGGGATTATGGCAATGGGCCAATTTACCAAGATGTTGAACTATCCCTTTAAGTAATCGCATTACTGTAACATCACTTCCCATGCGTCTGACACTCCTCAATTACTGTCCTTCCTGTCATGTCTTTCATTCTTTCTTCATTTCTGTCTCTTTTTCTTGCTTCCTGTCTGCCCTCTCTCTCCTCTGCAGCCTCCTCTCATCTCCAGTGGCTCTCATCTCTCATTGTGCCTCAAGTGTGCGGTTAAACAGTGCAGTTTTTATCTCCTGCAGGGGGTGGAGGGGTGGAAGAGTGGGGGCTGAACATGCCTCTAGTTGGAGGTTAAATATCCAGATTTCTCTGAATGTAAATTACACAATGTGTTGTCTCTTTGTCCTTGTAGTGCTGTGACCTGAGGGAAGCTCTCTCCATCTTCCTCCCTCTCTCTCTCACACACACTTTGCACACACTTTCTGCAGGAGAAGTCCGCTAAGTGCCCCCGGTTTCAAAGCACAGACCACAGAATCCGATGCCCTGATAGCTTCTGATCACCAGTTGTCTCCATCATCAGAGTGCTGACACACTCCTATATGCCCCAAGACGCCACTAACACCAGACTGGAGTGTGACTGAGAGCTACAGCACAATACACTTCAAACCAACTCTGCACTCAGACGCTTTTTTTCGCCCCCTGTTCTCCACTGATCTCCTCTTCTCCTCCAGCTTGACCCTCCCTTCCTCTTGTCCTCTCCTGTCCCCCCCTGTTGTGCAAATACCCGCTCCTTCCCTCTCCTCTGCACTCCTGTCCTTTCAGTTTTGCTTTTTTTTTTTCTTCCTTATGCGCAGTACAACAGCTCATCCACCCACAACTCAAGACCCATCAGAGGGGACTTGTGTGTCTTGTCCCCTGTCGAGAGCTAAACAAAGAGAAGAGGAGAGGAAATCTGAAAAGTTTCTCTTTTTTTTTTATCTTCCACAAGTGAAAGTAGTTGATTGGGTCCTTGTTCTTACCATGTAGCTTATTGTTTTTTCTAGTGGTCAGGAGCAGCTGAGGGATGGATGAGGGGAGGTTAAAGTGGAGAAGGAGGGGAGACGATGTCTGGTACTGGGTGTGAGGCAGGTCTGTCAAAGGATTTCATTTGTTGATGATATACAGCCTCCAAAAGAAGGAAAATGCACCTTGTTGACAAGTTTACAACCTGTCAGTTTCTTTTAGTCATGAACTTGTACTTAATGTGGCAGTTTCTGTTTTGGAGATGGAAGAATCAAAACCATGACTACAAATAGCTTTCAGGAAGATCTTTAAAGGAATAGTTCGCCAAAAAATGAAATTCAGTCATTATATGCACTCGCACTCATGCTCAATTCTTCAAAGTACATCTGGAGACCCATGAAGGAGGCCGGTTCATACTGTAGTCCAACAAAAACTTTATATGAGAGTCAACAGCACGTGACACAAAAACATCCATAAAACTACACAAAAACCTTGTAACATTCCTCCTTACTGCTCGTCTGCTGCAGTCCAAGTAGGAATATAGTCCAGAGTTTACTCGAAACAACGTCATTTAGGACATTTTTACAGCCTAAACAGTCCTGTATTGAATTTGCCTATGGGGCACGTGAACGTCAGAGCGCAAAATAGGACTGTTCAGGCTGTAAAAATGTCCTAAATTACATTGTTTCCAGTAAACTCTGGACTATATCCCTTCAGCATGAGGGTGAGTCAATAATGACTGAATTTCATTTTTTGGTGAACTATTCCTTTAAGGTCATTTTTTGAAAAAAAAGTATGAAGCCTGTTCTTTTGGAGGAGCTATGGTGGCAACTGAGTGGCTTTGCAGAAAATGCAGGTGTATGAGGCTGGAGAGGACGACGGGTCTGGGGCCGGTAGGATTTGACTGAGCTGCCCAACTCTCTCTCACACACACACACACACACACACACACACACACACACACACACACACACACACACACACACACACACACACACACACACACACACACACACACACGGCAGGATAGAAATAATTTACTGATACAGAAGGAGTGGGAGTTTGTAATTTTTCTTGGATAAAGTCGATTGAATCGTGAAAATGCTGTAGTGCAGACCAGAGTAATCTCTGACTGTGTGTGTGTCGCTCTAGTTGTCCACTTAAGGACCTCTTGTAGCTGTGTGAGGGCGGCCGGTTGGGTCAGTGATCAAAGACGACTGGGCTCGGGCCCAGGAGCCGGAGAGGTCAGTGGGCCCCGGAGCCAGAGAGCAGAGCCAGAAATGTAGTTGGAATAAAACCTGGTCTGAGATTTCTAATTCTGGACTGGTCCACAAATTAGAAAAAAAAAAACCCAACAAAAACGTATGTCCATCACATACTGTAAATAGAGCACATGACACACACACATGCTGTCAAATTAGCTGTGATGCTCATATGTATCGATCATTCATATTATGACCATCTGCCTAATACTGTGTTTTCCCGTTTCCTGCCAAATACACAACAAACTGATGCGTCTTCTGACACCTTCAGCAGTGTGAGCATCAGCTGGTCTGTTGGATCGGACCACACGTGTATCAATGAGCTTTTGCCCCGACCCCCGACTCTTTGGTTCCCTCCTCGGACCAACCTTTGGTAAATCCTGAACACTACAGACCGGGAACTCCCCACACGAGCTGCAGTTGACTAAGATGTCCTGACCCAGTCGTGGTTTGGCTGTTGTCAAACTCACTCAAATCCTTATGCGTGCCCATTTTTCCTGCTTCTAACACTCAACTTTGAGGATAAAATGTTGACTTGATACCTACAGTAATATATCCCAACCACTAACAGATGTGTTATTCAGTGTTATTCACTTCACCTGCCAGTGCTCATAATGTTATGCCTGATCAGTGTGCAGGGAAAATAAGTATTGAATGCGTCAACATTTTTCTCAGAAAATATATTTCTAATCGAGCTATTGACATGAAATCTTCACCAGCTCATGTAATGCACACATACAAAGAAATCCAAACATTTATGCCCATAAATGAGGTAATGTGTGATAAAGTGAAATGACACAGGGAATAAGTATTGAACACATGAATAAAAGGAGGTACAAAAAGGTATGGAAAGCCAAGAAAGCATCTGGAGTCTAGGTTGGCTGGGTTTAGTCCAAACTGACGCCTATGAAAAGGTTTCTTGTCACTAAGGTGTCACACCAGAGGCGTCTCATGATGGGTGAAAGCAAAGAGCTTCTCAAGACCTTCAGGTACTTATGCTGCTGAATGTACTGATGGCGTCGGTTACAGACTGAATGCACCGTTTTATCCATTAGTGCTGTTATCAAGAACTAAAAAGAACAACATTTTTCCATAAACTGTATAATGAGTAATGCACTCAACTGCCACGGCCTCTATGCCTCTAATATATCTATTGACGCGCTCAATACTTATTTTCCCCGCTGTATATGTCTTATTACTTATAATTACTTTATTAGAAATCCACTAATGACTTTATTGTAATAGTTCATGAAGAAAAAGCTGCATAAAAACTCCAGTCACCTCCATAAATAACCACCGTGTAACCAGAGAGATCGAGACTGGACTGGATACAGCAACAGGCATTTTAATTTTAGTAAAAATCTCTGACGCTTTCTGTTGTAAAATCCTGAGCTGATCACACAGACTTTGAGGACTTATGCTGTGAAACTTGACTGGTGCTTATCCTGGACTTACTGGCCGTATATACTGGGAGCTGCTGCTCTGCTGCTCCTCCAGCCGGTCCTCGTCTGCTGCCGAATGTGCAGCCATTTGAAGCTCTGTGAGTTATTCTGGATTTCAACTTGTTTTCTTGGAGCTTTAATAGACCAAACATGAAGTTGGTTTGTTTTTCCATCGTTGGTCTTCGTGTTAAAGCGAGTCAGCAACAGTCCAGTCCAGTCCAGTGCTGATGGCTGCCATTGTGGTTCAACTATGATAAAGAGACGCCCACACATAAACGGTAAATGTGTGGGTGGAGCTGCTGGATCGAAGAGAACGTAGTTAGCTGGAGAGGGAGGCAGACATGAGGGAGATGATGACGGCCACACAGAGCCACGGCTACACTGCTGTCTCCCCCTCATGCTTTATCACTAGCTCTCTCTCTCTTTCCATCTCTCTGATATTTAATATTTTCCACATTGCTTCAGTTTGTGCTGCAGCCCATTGGAGGGGGTGGTGGGGGTGCTGTGGCCACACCAACAGATACTACATGGCCAGAGCCGCTGTGTGAAGTGAAGGGAGTGATGTTAATACTTGTGTTTGTGTTTGAAAGTCATAAAACTCAGATAAAAGACATAAAACCTGCTCATTGTGACACAAAAAACAACCACAGAGCAGCATCTGCAGTGGGGGGGCACCCATTTTCTTATAATTTATGTAACATCTTGTATTTTACCAGCAGTTTTTTATTAAACCTTACACCAATAGTTGTCAGTTTGATCTTAATGCAGTGGTTCCAACCTTTTTTTGGTCTCGTGACCCTATTTTGACATCACAAATTTCTGGCGACCACTTGTTCACGTTACTGCGGCCACCAATCAAGATGACTGTAGTAGATCAAGATATTTCTATAGGCTCGATTTATATTTGAGAAAGTGAAAGTATAGAATACAGTTATTTAAGATTGTGTATGGTGTTTTTAATCATAAGTTTAAAAAAAAGAAGATCAGACTTTGTTTTTTTTTAATCAATACATTTCAGGCGACCCCATTTGAATTCCAGGCGACCCCACATGGGGTCTCGACCCCAAGATTGAATAACACTGTCTTAATAGCAGATGACTGAGTGGTGCTTACTTATTATCTTGCAACAGTTATTCACACTGACTTGGGTTGGTAATCACAAAAAATGAAATAAAATAAAAAGTCTTGAATTGATGGCAGACAACCTTTTTTTTTGCAGATATGATATTTGACATCTGTTTCCTTTGAAATAGATGGAAGTGAGAAAATTATTTTTGGGCCCAAAACATTAATTAGCAGAAAGCTCATCTCATCAGAGACGGTGGTGGTGAAGAGCCAGCAGGTGGAAGATGGTGGCTCCACTCTGGTCATGAAACGCTCGCCAAAATGTGCAGATGACGGCGGTGGTGACAGACTGAGTCCCAGAGAAATATTCAAAGCTTCAGTTCATGTGGAGGGAGGAAACTGATCAGATCTGGCTGAGGGTGGAAATGCATCAGTGAAAACCAGCAGCATCTGAAGGCAGCTTGAGAAAATGATTCCACATCAACACAACCATCACAAAGATGGTTTCAGATTGAAGACAGTGTAAAATGTGAGTGTTTGCAGAAAAGAACAAACAACAAAAAAAGTCCAGTTTGTGTGATCTGTTTACCAAATACACAAACACATGTGTGGGCAGGCAGGCACACAAACACACACTCTCTCTCTTTCTCCCTCACTCACACACACGCACACACTTATTAGAAAATGCAGAGTTGGCAGGGTGAACTAATTTATGCTTGAGTGCGGTTCAATTAAGGCAGATGTAAAGAGCAGTTCCCCAGTCTCAGTTTGTGCAACCCTGCTAAATGCAATGCAGAGCGCACACATCCTCTCTCTCTCTCTGCGTCTATCACACGCATGCACACCAATAGCCTTACATTACAGAATTACAGAGGGTGTTAGAAGAATTAATTGACTTACACAATGAGGCAGGAATTGTTTACTGAGCCATAGGATGTGTACAAATGCCATGGCAACAGTGCAGACAGACGGTGGATGCTGGAGCGCTGGAATGTGGCTGAAAACCTTTGTGGCCTCAGAAAGTCAGAAAACGCTGGCTGATGGTGTGAAGCTTTGACAGAAAAAGCAGAAAGGAGAAGGCGAAAAAAAAAAAAGGCCACAAGAAAATGTTTCCTTTTCATCAGCTTGTGTATGAATAGCATCCAAATATCTGTATTGATTGAAGAGAGGAGAGGAGCTCAGGTCAGCAGCAGCAGCATCGCACCAAACAAACTTAAATTCCAAATGAATAGATGGAGGTCGTGTCGTTTTATTATCACCTGTCGTCTTATTATTGACTGTACCGGTTAGTTTTTCAGTGCTTGTCATACTCATTCCATTAAAGGTCTCTTACTGTATAAAGGTGGCTGCTCCTGTATTGTCTCGTTATAAATCTGTAAGTATTAGTGACACTATGAAACCTTTTAAAGCCTCAGTCCACACAGAGAAATACACTCAGACTGCATTCAGAAAATGAGCTTTAAAATGAGCCATCAGGACTTCCTGTATCTCTGTGATGTCACAACAAAGCAGTCACCAAGCCCCGCCCACCTGGATCCACCATCCCGCCTTGCAGGATTTGGTTTCTCTAAGCGTTTAGGCTCAATGTGTACTTAACAACTTATATTGATTTTTAGAAAACAAGCAGCCAATCAGAGGAGAGACTTGGAGCCTTCTCTATTCTCATTGGTCGACACCAACCTGTTGTTGCCAGAGATCCAGAGAGAAGTGTGAGAGAGGAGATGTAAAACCACAGTGACATGTTTTCACAAATATTCTTACGGATCAAAAACACACAAAAAGGAGAGTTTATGAAAGCCACTGTCACAATTTCAGCTTATACTGTTGTTGCCAAAGTGCCGCTGGAGGTTGAGTCATGTTGAACTTTGTAATCAGATGAGTGTGAGCTGCTGCTGCTCAGGAGAACGGAGACGCTCTCTCCATTAAAGAGCCCTGCACATTAAATGGTTCATAGATTTGGCTCCAACAGTCTGCATTTGATCTGCATGTAACTGAGAATTAAATTAGTGCACATGTGCCTAGCAACCATTGGTGAAATGTTTTTTTTTTTCTATGACAATTAACTTTCGATATATTAAACAAATGTAATTAAACATTGAACACAGGGCCGGCCCTGTACATGTCGGGGCCCTAAGCAGGATAAAATTGGGGGCCCTGCCTCACAGTGTATACTGTCAAATATTTATTAAAAAAACAAAGTATTTTATTGTACCTATCAACATGATGGTGAGGAGATATTTTATTACTAATTAAACAGTAGCCTATTGCGCCACCTGAGACAGTAAAAATTATTTTACAATTATTGTTTAGCTACAGAAAATAGTGCTAATGAAGGGGATAGATTGTACTACTATTTGTAAATTACACTCTTTACTTCTGAGTGTTTTTTTTTTAAACATACAGTTGATATTCTGACCCTGGCCTGCACAGTAGGAGCAAGTGATTACTGACCCTTTATATTGCTGCCTAGACTGAAATTTGAACCATAAATGTGTTTTTGTGTGGTGGCCTGGGAAAACCCTTCACATGGTGGGATTTTGACATTTTCATTTTTTGATATTTCCATAAGTTCTGAGCTGTTCACAACTGTTTGAATTACTGAGAAAGCCCTCCCAGATCAAAAGTTATGGTCATTTTAATCTAGGCCTATCATGACTAAAAACTTGAAAAGTGAGAAAAATGGCTTAGAACGTATGTGCTGTAACATTCTAAAGACGAGCGGACCATGAAAAACAACATACAAAACATGAAATATCCTCTGAACTATATATGATAGAGACGAGCAGCAAACAGTGTCTGAATCGCAGGGTTTTCCGCTTTCCGAGGGTCCTTGAATGTGCCATCGGCATGTGATCAAGTGATACCTACAGGAACAGACGCTAAACTAAGATTAGCACCGATGCTAAACCAAACCGAACGTACGGGGCGATGCGACGCTTACACATTGTTTTACAAAACATCATCAAAACATTATACTGTAACTTCGGAACCGTTTATGATAGAGACGAACTGTAAAAAACATCTGAATCACGGGGACCTCTGCTTTCCGAGGGTCAGTGAATGACACCTGGATCAATGACAACAAGACCTGAAAACGGCAGCTCTCCTCTCCGCTGTCGCTGCTGCTGCAGCTGCAGGTCCGCTGCTCTGTGGCTCAGCTGACAACACTTGTAGGATACTCGCCACAAAAACATAACAATAGACAATAAACAAAATATAAAAAGTTTTCCACCTATTTTGGCTGTTTGACAGAATAAAACTTTGGCGACATCCGACGGGTTTGGGGGCCCCCCATTGGCTGCGGGGCCCTAAGCAGCTGCTTAGTTCGCTTATAGGGAGGGCCGGCTCTGATTGAACAGAATGGAGAATTTTCTTTAGAAGCATTGTTGGAAAAACAAAACATGTCTCTCACACATAAATGAGATTTATAAATAACTCAAAATACCCTGGACTTTACAGACAAAATAGGAAACAGAACTAAATATTATATTAGAAAATATAAAATAACCAATAATGGAGGAATTTGACTGCAAAGATCATTGGACTTCATCCTCTCTGTCTTATGCTTCAAGTTCAGAGGGTTTACTCTGAACGTGGAGAAATCATAAACACATACAATTATCCACAACCATTCAGACACTTCTCTCGGGAATACCCAGTGATGTAAAAGTTCTGGAAAAGAGGGAAATTTCCAGAACTTTCTGGAACTTGCAGATCCATTGTTATTTTTGTGAGGAGCTGAACCTGTGATGCAGATCTCAGCGCTGCAGATACAGTACTTCCGCTGATTGCAAAAGAAAATGACAATGGTGAATTGGAAAGATGCAAAACCACCAACCCGTAACACAGAGAGAGCAGCGGCTGACGCAGGTCTATGTATTGGAAAGTGAAAATGGCTCTGCTTTTATGCAAAAAAGATGACTTGTACTACACAATACCAGGTGTTAAACTGAGTGAGGCGAATTGTTGTAAGGAAATTGCATTGTTATAAAAGCCCGTCACTGAAAACGTCACTGTTATATTCTTCTTTAACTGACGTTGTCTTGCTGAAAAGGACTTTCTTTACATATTCAGTCTAATTATTATTATCTTATTCAATTAATCTTGTTTTAGGGCTTTGAAATCCTGCACCAGTCAATGTATTCTTCTGAAAAATAAGAATAATAACATGAAGTAAATCTCAGTAATGGAGTGATAAATATTTAGTCTTGTATCCAAACCCTCATCCTCTTCTCCTTCTCCGGTTTTCCCCCTTTCTTTTAACATAAATAATGTGACACAGTTAAAGTACGAACACTTCCCTCCACTTATTCTTTTCATCCATCTGCTTCCGCAGACTCGTATGTCCTTGTTATTGTACAGTTTTAGTTTTTCTAGGTCTTACTTAATTCCCTGCCTCGCGCTCCCGTTCTCTGTCTATCTCTTTCACCGCTCCCTCCCACATCTTATTGCTCAGAGCAAACAATTACTTGGCTTGTTTGAGATACTCTGGACTAAAATAAATCTGAATAAATGTGGGGATCTCAGACGCTATATAGAAATGTAATGCGGGTGAGGGAGGAATGGAAGAGGAGAGGCAATAAGAGGTATACAAAGAGGATGTCACTGCTGCTGAGCGTCAGAATAGCCCTCCCTGTCACTTTCTGCTCTCGCACACAAACATACAAACACACGATTATATATGTCCACATATTTCTGAAACGGAGCTTTGTTTTAAAGCGAAATTCATCCCCACAGGCGGAGGGGAAATAGTTTTTTTTTCCTCCTGAATTACTAAAGAAAACATACAATCTTGTCAGACCTGAGGGCTTTTTATTGTTACTGGGTTAAAAAAAAAAATCCCTATTCCTTGATCTGCCTCTCCGTTTTATTTTCCTCCACATATTCGTATATTTTGCTTTACTGTAAATTATTTGCGGATCTCCTCCGATCATCTGCGCTGGTCCATCATTTACAGTGACCTCCATTTGAGGGGCTGTTTTCCTCAACTGCAGCTCTGCAGATCTTGGAAGAGATTTAAAGAAGCCGAGTGGATTTAAATTGCAAATAACGCCCTGCAGGACTCCTGAGGACGCACATGCACGATTAACTTAAAACATTTATGGAATTTCTGACTTTTATTTTACACTGTACAGTAGCACTGGGGAGAGAGAGAGAGAGAGAGAGGGGAGGGATGTTCATGGTAATGAATTGGATTAAAACCAACAGTATGACACTTTTATCACTCTGAGCCAGGAGAAGTTTTACGGTTAACAGCCTTTCATCCTCTCAAAAAGCCTCCATTCATTAGGACCTGACTGTACACATCTCAGTAAAAATGACACATAATGTGACAGATTGTCTTTGTTTTTTGACGTCTCCTTTAAAGATCCTGTATTTTCCTTTTTTTTCCTGCTGCTTTTCTTGGGTTTTTATTTTGAAAGATTGAATCCATTAAATGATCTATATGGTGTTAAAACCCCAAACCATCTCAGTGTAGTTTTACATCCTCCTCAGAGCTTAGAAACAACAGGTCGGTGTCAGCCAATCAGAAGAGAGGAGGCTCTGATGCTCACTTCTGATTGGCTGACTGTTCTTTTTTTTCTTTTTTTTGAATGATCCAATAAAAAAACTTCGGTTGAACACCCAGGGAAACTGAACTCTAGGTGGGTGGGGCTTGGCGCATGGTTTCACTATACAGTAGCTGAGCCAATCAGAAGAGAGGAGGTTCTGAGTCTCTCCTCTGATTGGCTAACTGTTTTCTTAATGATTCATCATTATAAATGTAGCAGATTGGTGCCTAGACTATTCAACCTGTAATGGTTGAATAGTGGCTCCAGGTGGACGGGGCTTGGTGTAAAGCTGAGGGTGGTGACTGCTTTTTTGTGACATCACAACGTTACAGCGGTCCTGACGGCTCGTTTTAAGGGCTCAGTTTCTGAATGCAGGCTTTTCCACAGGATTTTCTCTGTGGAGTAATAATAGAGAAGCTCAATCTGCTCCGTGATCAAAGAACACATGGAGGTCTCACTTCACCAATACAGCACCTTTAAAAGATATATAACTGTCGATCCATGTAAGATATAGATCAGTGCCGCATTTCAGTGATTCCTGTGAGTTTGTGTGTGTGTGTGTGTGAGATTTTGTGCCGATAATAGAATCTTAATTGGTTGATTAGGGAGGATTAAGGTCATTGATTGGATAGAGCTCAGGGCTCACCTGCTGTTCCCTACATCTAATTGGTTGGCTAAATAACATTTCAGTGAGAGGCTGGGAGCTGCAGCAGGCAAGCGTTCACACACTTGCGCGCGCACACACACACACACACACACACACAGCTGAGAGGGGAAAAGAGAGACAGATAAGAAGAAGAGCAAGAGATGAGGGGCGGGGAGAGAAAGAGAGAGACCTTTTACATCCAAGTGTCTCAGTCTTTCTGGAAGACCATAATATGGTCAATCACAAACCAGGCTGTGTGTCAGTGTGTGTGTGTGTGTGTGTGTGAGAGAGCACAAGGTGCAGCTGTTCAGTATGGACCGCCAGTAACCTGTGTCATCACACACACACTCACATCGACACACACCGACTCACACAGGGCGCTCGCTGTGTGTGAGGTGTGATAGCAGCAGCGACAGTGACAGGCTGTGGAAGATGAGACTAATAACTGATTGACATTCATGTCCTTGCAGCTGTTTGGACATGATGTAGGTATGGATTTTGAGAGTGCGCGTGTGTGTGAAAAAGCAGCTCGTGCACGCATGCCTGTGTGTAATTGAAATGTTAAATTTGACACAGTTGGTAGGCAAAGAGGACATATACAGTATCAGTGCAAATGCGCCTTTTTTTCTGCAGGAAGCATGGCGCAGGCTGCAGGCTGTTGGAGGATTATTGAGGTGTCTGCTTGGCAGCCACAGCCTGTATCATTATTATGGGAGACCTTAATGATGGTGAATTATCATTACTGCAGAAAATGCTCCCTTGCACGGTAGCATGGAGGCACATAAACATCATATTCACACGCAGGGAATTGTAAATCCCATACTCTAGATATTTCTTAAAGTGCTGCATACAATCACGACCCTGCAGAAGCAGCAGCACAGAGGCAAATGTTGGGGCAGGAACTCAGTGACCTACGTTCTGTAAACACTGAGTGATGATGACAACCACTTATGAGAAATAACAAAATGTTCAGACACTACAAAAACTATGTACATGTAAGAAATGTGATCCAGATGTAGTAATAGAAGTTAGAAATATACATTTCAGCAACAAAATGAACTAATGTCCACTTCCAAAGACCAGAATCTTGAATTGGAGATGAACCTGACATGTTATGCATTGCACAATGGTAGTGAAAATTAAGTATTCAGTTTGTTTTTCTCGGTTGGTTACCACAGTAACACATGCTCGGAGCTGCTTCGCTATCCTTAATGTTGTGAACTGGCCACCGATGTGACAGTTAACCTGATTATTCATCTTTCATGCAGCTCATCATGCAAATACAGCAGCAGCATGCAAATATGCAAATACTGCATACATTTTGAAGGAAGTGTAAAAGGATTTTTCTGTTAATATGATGATGACGATGTTGCAGTTGATGTAGAGTGTGGTTTTGGAAGTCGCAAAGATGATGAAGATTGTTTAGTTTGTTTGTGTTCTGCCAAAAGATGCACAGATCTCACAGTGTGTCTACTGCATTATTTCACTTGTGATCAAGTTTAACACAGAAAAACTTGAATAACTGTAACTACTCTGAACCTAACAATTTATTTTCGTTTCACTGATATCAAGTTATATGATTATAATTACCGGACAAATTTCTCTTTTCAAATAATCAAATTTCAATTTTCCTGCTTTATGATTTGGTTATTTGCAGTTTTCATTTCATTATGTCCACACGCTGAAGGGCGAGAGTCGCTCCGCTGTTCCTGAAGGCCGTGTGCCATCCAGCTGTGGCTAACAACCCACATCTGTGGCGGGTGATATTTGAGTTTAATCAGGACCAATTGCAATGTAATATGTATTTCTAAATAGGAAATGACTGAAATGCCCTTTTACAAAGTAATAACAATGAAAGATCCAGGAGGGCAGTGGACAGTCTGTCCCTGAACTTGTTTATCCGCTCATTTGTTTCCTCGGAAAAATCTCAACCATCTCAACTCCTATTAGATAATTTTGTCGACATAATCGAGGGGGAAAATTCAACTTTCTCTTGTTCCAAATGTTTCACCACTTCTCTCATTAGATCCAAACACGTGGGTGGAGCTTTTTGTTTCCAGTTTAGTAAAAAATCATTGTTGTGCTAATAGACTGACATAAATGATACCACATCACATCACAGTCCCTGTTGCTGTAGACGACGACTCCTACAGCCGCCATCGAAGGCTCTAAATCAGTTTGTTTATGCAAAATAGTTGAGAAGATCTGGAAAAACATTTCTCCAGTAATTTGATATTAAAACACAACAACAATAAGTGTTTAACCATGAACCAAACCAGTGCCTGCTGTGGTGGTTGTGCACTTTAAACAGCCGCCATCCAGCCAAACCACCTCCTGGCGACTCTGCTGCTGTTAATAGATGTAGCGCTTCATTAAATATGATGGGAAGAAAAAAAAAACACATTGCCTGTGAACACGATCCAGCCAGCGATTACGTCGTCACCACCACAGTGTAATTGAGACACAGTTGAGTATATGAAACATAATTTCTTGGAAGGGACTGGAAGCTTTGCCTCTTTAAATACTGGCTCACAAATTACACGTCTGGGCTCTAATAACATGTAATAATGTGCAAGTTATGAAATATTGTGTCATGTGATGTAATAACCTCACTGAACGTTCCTCTTCTTCTTCTTCTCTCATTTAGATTCATTTGGACTGAACAGCTGACGCGAATGTCCTGTGAGCCTGGTGTCAGATGTGAGTTACCCCTCCATGATCTAATCTGATGACACACACACACACACACACACTCTCTCTCTTCCTCATTTATGCACACACTCACGCACACACACACACACACACACACATTTTTATCCGCACACAGCCATTTACGCACACTACGAGGCCCTGACCTTTTGGCCAATGGCCGTGTCATACTAAGTAGGGTGAGAGCACAAACCTGACTCAGCTGTTTAAGTGTAGCTATTTAGACACACAGATACACACACACACACACACACACACACAAAGTGCAAGTGTACTGTGTGTGCGTGCGTGTGTGTGTGTGTGTGGTGTCGGGGAAATGGGAGCCAGTAGGATGGTGGGCTTAGCATCATCCTCATTTGCCATATTGTTCAGAAGAAAGTACTTAAAACCAGATGGAGCGCGCTTTCTCTCTCTCTCTGACACACACACACACGCACACACACGAACACAAACACACGGATGCAGATGCATACACACACTCTGTCTCTTACAAATTGGGTATGCATATTTATAAGATGAATCACTGAATTATTGAATGCTTTGAAATGGAGCCAATGAAGGTGCAGCAGTAAGTGTGTGTGTGTGTGTGTGTGTGTGTGTGTACATAATGTACCTATGTATATGTGAGAGTGTGTGTGTGTGTTTTTCAAAAAAAGCAAACGAGCCAAAAAAGCTTGACACGTCTTCCTCTGCAGGTATTGACGGCTTGATGTGCACCACTACACTACACTACACTACACTACACTACACTACACTACACTACACTACACACTGTCTCTCTCAAGGTCTTTGCACTGTATAAGAACTGTGTTAATAATTCAGCGCTTCATTGTTTTTAAACACTTCAGTTGAAGTTTTAAACAAGTTACATCTTTCTTCTGCTCAGAGGCGGCGTTCACAAAGTTCACACTCAGTCGCAACGTTTTGTTTTCTGTTTTTTTTCCCAAACAGAAACTTTCCTCACCTCCCTGAACTAGTGAGAAACTATACTGATAACTGTACTTTTAGACCATAACATTATTCAACCCAGTCGCCAGAACGAAACGTTCACTATGGACTATTCTGCAAACTCCAGAAAAGTCCAGGTTTAAGTTGTATCCCAACATTTCGTTGCCCATTCATTTAACGTGAGCCAAGCTGCGTTCATTATCAACGTTTTCTACATGTGACTGTACAACGTTATTTTTTCGCTGGAAAAACAACATTTTAGGATATCTCTGGCATGGTTTTGATTACTTTTTTAGCGGGAAATGTGTGTTTTAGTTTCCAAATAAGCTTTTGTTTGTAACATAATCTGCGAATTTGAAAATTGAAAACGTACATATTCAACGTTATTCATTAAGCTTTCTGGCGGATAAAATGCAATTTCAAGATATATTTGGCATTATTTGAGAACATAGCGAGAAATCCTCATTTGCAAATTGTGTTTATTTGTTCAGAAGAAATGTGCTTGTGACTTGGGCGTCATGTTGCCATAACAACGGCCCGCAGAGACTCCGTTCCGGAGCCAAAATCAAACCAGATGGTACCTGCACGCTTTTCCAGCCTGCTTGTCTGCAATGTGACCTCTCTGACACAGCCTACACGGACCCATTTCACCACACGGACACAGCTTCCGTGCTCCGCCGAGGATATGACGTCACTGCCATGGCGCCAGCGCTGAACGACAGCGCCACCTATGGCGTCTGGAGTAGAATGCATCCGTGACCATGGTCTGGAACTGTCACCATGAGGAGTGAAAATTAAGCCATGTTGATTTAATTCAACAAAATGTGAATAAACACTGAGGAATCAGAGTACTTAGACTTTATGAATAAAGTCCAAATGATTGAAAGTTAACTCAAGTCCACAGAAAACACCCCCACCCCCTCCTTCTCCTTCCTAGGAACACGTTTATAATACAAGTCCATAGCAGATGCAATGTTTATACACACAGCTCCTTTATTTCTGGTTTTACATTCTCATTTTACAAATTGGGTTAGGCCTGTCATATTTATAAGTCTTATGAATCAACTTTTCTGAATTAATTTTGAATGGTTTGAAATGGAGCCAATGAAGGTGCATGCAGTAAGTGTGTGTGAGGTCAAACATCAAAGTGAATCCTAACACACACGCTTTAAGTAATCATCATGAAATTTGGGTCAGTTGTATATCAGAGAGTCCTCTATCAAAATATTGTGGTCCCGTTGTGCTGGGGGCCCCTGGGGTGTGTGCTTTCCCATGCTCCCACAGAGTTGGGTGTCAGGGTGGTGGATAAGGACCTATGTATATGTGATTTGGTTGTTTTTCTATGGAAACAGCAAAGCCCCGCCTCTCGAAAGTAAAAAGCGTTCGTCTTGGGCCCCGAACCACTGATAAAAAAATCGACTTTTGGAAATATTTTTCATTTTGGCTTTTCTGACTCAGAGGGTCTCTCAGGCTATAAGTCTGACAGGCTCTGAATCTGAAAAGCAAAAATGGATGAAAAATATTTCCAAAACACAGTTATGAATTTGATATCACGGGGCCCAAGACTGATGTACTACTGATTGAGCCATTACTTTTCGAGACAAACACTACACTACCTTGAGGCTGCTGTTTCCATAGAAACCAACCAAATCACTACACTACACTGATGATTACTTAAAGCGTGTGTGTTTTGTTAGGATTCACTTTGATGTTTGACCTCTGTCTTTTCTCTCAAGGTCATTTTTGACTGTATAAGAAACTGTGTTAATAATTCAGCATTTCATTGTTTTTAAACACTTCAGTTGAAGTTTTAAACAAGTTACATCTTTCTTCTGCTCAGAGCTGGCGTGCAGCTGTGCATAAAGTTCACACTCATTATCGCAACGTTTAGGAAGGAGAAGGTTTTTTCTGGAATAAAAAAATATACAGGACTTTTTTTCCCAAACAGAAACTTTCCTCGTCTCCCTGAACTAGTGAGAAACTATACTGACAACTGTACTTTTAGACCATAACATTATTACATTATACATATTGTAAAGGTACAAGGTTTCAGAGTCTTTGATTGACCTCGAGGATTGTCTGATTCCGACAAATCTGCTTTCATTCAACGGCTCTAGAAATGTCAAAAATGCCATCTTGAAATTGCATTTATCCGCCAGAAAGCTTAATGAATAACGTTGAATATGTACGTTTTCAATTTTCAAACTGCAGATTATGTTCTTATTTGCATTAATTCAACATACATTTGAAACTAAAACACACATTTCCTAAAAAAGTAATCAAAACCATGCCAGAGATATCCTAAAATGTTGTTTTTCCAGCGAAAAATAACGTTGTACAGTCACATGTAGAAAACGTTGATAATGAATTTCGTTAAATGAATGGGCAACGAAATGTTGGGATACAACGTATTTTCGCTCGGAAACGTTCATCCTGGACTTTTCTGGAGTTTGCAGAATAGTCCATAGTGAACGTTTCGTTCTGGCGACTGGGTTGCATTATTACATTATACATATTGTAAAGGTACAAGGTTTCAGAGTCTTTGATTGACCTCGAGGACTTCCGATCTGCGCCGTCGGCTCAGTAAAAATGCAGATGTGGCTACGTGACTGCGTCTCTGCGCCCTGATCACACATCCTCTAGTATAGATTTCAGTTGACAGGCTTCTCACAGGAAGCTTGAGCCTGTTTCAAGTACCAGCAGCGGACGGGTCAAAGCTGACATAAGCCCCATGAAGCCCACCGGGCGTTGCTTAACTTTTAATAATAAATCAGTATTGAACATGACCACATTCCTGACACCAGCGGCACCAATGTGAGGATCTAAACTGTGCGGTTGCAGGGCAAATCTCCCCTTTCTCTATCCTGTTTCTAGTACGTTCACGTAGCCGAGTGGAGGTACTGGAGGAAACAACCGTGCTTCCGTGTCCTGCGGGGGCGGGGGGAATCAAAACGAGCACCATTGGTTGTCTCCGGGTTTGTAGCTCCAACCTGTCAGAGGAGTTGTTTGTATCTGCCCCTTTTACCGCAGGGCAGGTGAGGTGCAGGCGCAGAGGCAGTTGGAGTGAGTGAGGGAGCATGTGTTTGCTGTTGTCCATAAAGAAGGAATAAATTATATATATTTTTGAACTCTTCTCATGACATGATTGTGAAAATGTGGTTTCTTCTTGATAGATAAAGTGAAAATCTTCTCAAAACTTTATTGATCAATGTCTTCCAAACATATCACTGTGAAAATGAAACCACAATGTAGCCTACTGTGTATTCAGGCTTAAACAAAACAGGGCTTTGTTTCAGTTTTTTAACCTTCGTCAGTTTAACAGAAATGCATATTTGAGGGGATTTCATGCATAAGAAAACATCCAATATTACTGTTTCAAATGTCACTAATATTGAGTATGGGTCACCCCTTAAGACGTCGTGGCAGACTGTACTGTCCACAAGCATGAATTTGTTTCCCCAGGGTGACTGGAGTCAGTATATGATCATTGCACCTGGTCAAAGATGATTACTGATGTGTAGAAATAGGAATAATAAGAGGAATGTGTCTGAAAACGACAATTATTCCAACTTTATGGGCAACGGTGTACATAGAGCAGTACTGAATGTGCACTTGATTGTGCTGCTATAACAGTATATACAGTAGGGTGTCCAGCGTCTGTGTGTGTGTTTGCATGTGTAATAGTGAAAGAAATCACCCAGAATGCATTGTGAGAATGGTACCTATTGCAATTTTTTTCATCAAAAAAAAACACACTGTACATGTATTGTATGTTGTGACATTTCTACACAAACTGTGGAATCTGGATTTAGAAGCTGCCTTTACAGACAACAAATATCTTTATTTGCACTTAAAGAACGTTATTTTTTATATAAATTCCCACAATACATTTGCGAATCCTCTGCGTGCATTTAATCATTTTGAGACTGATCTGACTCCATATTGCTGAGTTTGAAGTCCTGTCAGATCCCAGACTGGAGCTGAACCAAGTCTGAAGAGTTATGGCAGCAATAATTGAATCCTGTGTTATAAATATTGTGAAGTAAATAGCAGAAATTTTGTTGTTCACGTTATGTACAGTAGGCAGGAAAGTCTGCTTGCACATGTTGGATTGGCTGATGTTATGTAAAAAAAGAAAAAAAAGATGATGAGTCAGGTTTAATTTTGTTCACCCGGGCTTCATCAAAGCATTGCAATGCATGAAGAGTTGTCTGGTGCATGAATGGAGATCTGATCGCTTCCTTTTAGACTCATCAGGAGGTATAAACGCTCACATAACTTGACCAGCTGCCCCAGACCAGCCGTCCTATTCTTAGCATTTTAATGAATACAACCCAGTTTGACATCTTTCTTATGAATCGCCCAGCTCTCAGACTCTTTTCACTATCAGCACCCTATTGTCACCCCCCCCCACCCCCACCCCTTTGTGTTAAGTCAAGAACACTCAAAAAAAATACGAGTCATAGTCATTTAAAAGCTCATGCCAACAACAAGACATCGCCACATCAATCCAATTTGCATTTTCACATGATGGACAAATCTCAGCTCGTGCTGGACCGCTAGCTGCTGCTGGTTGTTTACTCGTGGAGTTCATGAGACAGCACAGCTTGTACATTTTGATGAGAAATGAGCAGGATTCAAGAGTCATTAGCAGACGATGTGGGCTGCTCAGAAATCCACATGCTGTATGATTCTTTAGCCCCAGGCTCAAATTTAAGGCCTCTTTACACTTGTAATCACACTCAAAAGGCCTGCGAAGAACACAGACACGGTGTTTCATCCTGATCTCCTCTCACTCACTGTCCTCCATCGTCTGTGCAACGTTATCGTCCGTCCCCCGAGAGAGCCCACTGTTGGTTTGTCCAAAAAAAGAACAGGCTCGAAGCACTTACATGCAAGGTAAATGGAGCATTGAACTAGTCGAGAGTAGAATGGGATGTTGTGCTGAACTCGGGCGGTTGCCATGACATCCGCAGCATCCAGCAACTGAGCGAAACACTAGCAATTTCTTATGTCAGATACCTAAATGCAAGAAGAAGAAGAAGAAAAAAATACCGCTTGATCTCAGGCTCAGGTTTTTCCTCTAAGGTCGATAATCAGATATGTTGAGTATACTTTATTTTATTCTATTTTAATTTGTTTTATATTATTTTAATCTTTTCAATCAGTCCATTAAACTTTATCTGTAGAGCACTTTTCATACAAGAAGCAGTTAAAGGGCTTTACATGATAAAAATGATTAACAGAAATGACATTTACATACATAGACATAAAAAAACCACAGAGAAAACGCTATCTTACACTCAACAATTTGCAATTTGCAGCAGGGAAGAGTGGTTAAAAGGTGATTGGAATACAATTTTTAAAAATTAGATTAAATTACATTTAAAAAAATAATTGAACAAAGTATAAATAAATGTATGGAGCATCTTATCTTAATTTTCTCATCCTTTAGAAAAATTCACATCAGAAAAAAAAAGCATCTACAGCAAAAGTCTTGTTAGCAGTGACAGCAGATGTTTAGTTAGACTGCGTCTCGTCGGGCCGGCAGCACAGTGCAGGATATGTGTGAAACTGTGAAGGGATAGTTTGCTTCTGAGTCATACAACTTTTGGGTTGAGCACAAATTTACTGTTTGCTCAAGTTGAAATATTGTAAATGTAGTGGACTCCTCTTGGCTTCACCCCAATCACACCGCGCAAAAAGTGAAGTCATTTCCACTGAGCTCGGCTTCTGTGGCAATTTTTTTCCCAATGTGGTCTCACTTGTGGAACGTGTTGATTGGTTCCCATGTTTTTTAACAGAATTTATCATTTGCATATTCAGCCAAACCAACCAAGCCGGATTAAAACTATCAAACCACAAAGGATAACAGTGTAAATATATATAAATGACAAATAACAAATTGGTGGAAAATCGCCACTATAGCAGCTGTGCCTTTTTTTTAAGGCTCTAACAGCCCATAATCCTAAACCAGCCAAACAGAGCTGTCTCCAAGGTTCATACTAGTTCAGCAGCTTGGATAAGTATTTTGGACCCCAAGCTGATGAGTGAATTATGAGAGGATAGTAGGATTTTAAAGTAAAGAAATATTCAGACGCTGGTTACAATCTGAAAACTGGACTCATGTGCTGAATAGGCTGCAGCTGCCTGACTGACAGCCTGCAAACAGCCCCCTGCACAGAGTCTACTGAAGATGAATGTATCTGCAAGTAAAGGAGGTCAGTTAGTTAAAAGTAGTGTAGCTTCTTTACTTTTCAATGACAACTTGTGAAGGTGAGCACCCACTTTGGGGTTTTCTTTCCCAGCCCCAAAGACAATAACTTCATTTTGTCCTCATTTGGAGCTTCCCACTCACTTACCTGACACACCTCTTGCACCCTTGCTTGGTGACACAGTTATGTATAATTGTGTATCATCTGCATACATGTGAGAAGATAAGATAATACTTTTATTGATCCCATCTCATTAGCATAAGTATAAAGTGCTAAATATAATTTTTTATAGAAAGAATAAAAGTTGTTGGGAGGCCTGCTGATGTAGGTCGGCAGCCACCAACTAATACAAAGTAGGAGACAGTTCAGTTTCAATAATTTCCTGTACTCTAACTGTGTCACTCCCCAAACTCCTCATCCCTTAGGAGACCAGCAGCAGCAGGTTGGATCTATACTTTCCAACTGGAGAAATGAACAAGATCACAAACTGTTGCCACATAGTCACTAAAATTTGTTCAGTATTTCAATATTTTACAAGATTCTTCATCAGAACGATGTGCTGTGTTTTTCTCCGACCCACAAATCAGGAAAAAGTAAACTTTATTGACAACCTGCTTCTTTCTCTGCAACAAACTCTGTCAATATCTCACAACAGATCTCTCTTCTTTGTTGCCTCTCTAATTGCAGAAGTTTAGAGGCAATTATATGAAACTATTAATTAAACGTGTTTCTTTGCTCAATAATAAAAATGACTGTTATAATATTATCGTTTACCGGTTTTGGAGGGAAAATGGAGAGCGGGATTATTATAAGACTGATAGGCCCTTTGTACTGGGTTGATCAGTTATTATCATAGTGGATAAAAACGAGCTGCAAATTCAAAATGTATTTACAGTTGTGTGTTGTTACTGTATGTTATGACATGGACGAAGGATCATGACCATGCAGAAGACAGGAAGTGGCCTTTTATCCCATTAGCAATGCATTTCATACAGTATAGGTAGGACTCGATCTAGTTCACTGTCAGAGAGACTGAGCAATGCTCTGATCTGTCTATTAATATACTGTGATTAACCACGTCAAAGGCAGCAGTAAGGTCTAATAGCACAAGGACAGAGACTTAACCAGAGTCAGCACTGAGATTAATGTCATTCAAGACCTTATAGGAAAAGTCTCAGTGCAGGCAGAGGTGGAGTCTCAATCCAGACTGACAAATGTAAACATATCTATTTTCCTCCAGGAGGTTGGTGAGTCGTCTAAAAAAAAAAAAAAAAAGACTTCCTTCCTGAATGCTTTTCCTAATAAATAGCAGGGTTGATACCGGCCTGTATCGATTCAGTAGTGATGGATCCAGATGAGGATTACTTTTGTTTTTTAAAGTGTTTTGAGGACTGCAGTTTCCAGAGCCTCTGGGGAGAACTTGAAAGTAGTGAACTATTGACTACGTGCAACACATCTGTTGCCAGGCAACTAAAAACCTTCTTTAAGAAATCTGAGGGCAGCAGATCAAGACAACACATGGAGGATTTCAGATGAGGAACTATTTTATTTATTTTTTTTTATTTTTTTGGAGAGCTGTGAGATTTATGGCATCAAAATGAGGCGTAGCAGAGGAAACAGCGTGTGACTCCTGGCTCACACCTTCACAGGCTGCACCGTGCATCGCCAGGGAAGTGGAGTAGCAGCAGCTATTGATAAAGCAACTGTAGTAGTGTGTCAGATGACATTACAGATTACAGTCGAGGCTGAAACAAGCTATCAGTGGGACGTGACTGACAAGTGGGTTTCGAAGAGCGGCGGCGGTGAGGAAGGAGGAGGTGGGGGTTGGAAGTTTCATGAAAGAAACCTTGAAAAATAGGTTTTTCTCACAGCAGAGATTTGGATTTGTCATAGCCAGAAAAAAGAATAGTGTTGCTAATAACATTAAGGACAGCTCTCTGTGATCCGAGCGTCCCGGTGAGCCATCGCAGCTAGCGGCAGCCAGCCAGCCAATCAGGGCAGGTGTAGAGAGTTAAGCCATTAATTAATGTGATTATTGACACCTGTGCTCCTCCTGCTGTGACATTATCAGAAAGCCATTGTTTCAGTGTGACACTCCACAGCTTTTGGTTTTGCATTTTTAAAAAAAAAGACAAACATGGTGTGAAATTTCTACTTCCAGTTCCCTGGCTGCTTTATAAATGGACTTTGCGGGCGCTGCCAAGCAGAACAGGTGGCTGCTTTTTGTGTGTGTGCGTGTGTTTTATGACAGAAGCTCATTCACTAATGTTTCCGACTGAGTTATGTTTGGATGTAGTTTATTGTCTCGTCTGCCCTCCAACGTTCCTCCATACTGGATGTTTAAAGGAGCATTATGCGATTTATGACCGTTATCAGCGATAACCGCGTCGTAGCCAAGTGCAGCAGGTGGCTGTGAAGTAAAACAGGTTGTTTGATCTTAATGATGTAAGAAGTTAAGGCGAGACGCTAAAGGCAAAAACAGTTTTTTCATGCACTGATCAATTTTGAGATTCCTTAACACATATTCTTTCAGAAAAGTCGAAAGAAATGGTAGAACATCAACATTAAAGTTTCTACTTTACTCCATTTTTTTTGTTGCTTTCATTGGTAGATTTCTCCTAAATTTACAAAAAAGTTAACTTGTGACACACTGTGCTGACCCATGTCATGTCAGGTATCATTGTAAAGCTCTCTCTCCTGAAAACTGAAGTAGGCTCCAAAAATTATAATTTCCTCCGTCAAATAGTAAAAGCACAATTTACACTAACAATCTATGGAATTTTACAGTACAAGTCTTTAAAGGCCGTTTTCTCAATATGAGTTTTTCCTCAGACTCTGAACTTCGGTTCAGAGGGAATTGTTGATATATCATTCACAGCCTGATTTAAACTACATTTTATTCCTAGAAACATGGTGAAATTGGATCTTTTTTAGAGCTGGTGATAGTATTTACTCATTTACAGAGTGATAAAAAGAGATATCCAAAATAAAAACTTCTGACTTTACTATGTCAACAAAATAAAACAAGAATTTTTAAAGTAGCTTTATCCATTGTTCAGATTTTGGTTATGGAAATGTATGCAAATTAGCGCACATATTGCCTCCTTTACATATTTAAACATAAAATTTGACAAAACTTGTAATTCAAAAAATATTTGTCTTAATGTACTGTAAGTGAGAAACTTGGGGAAGTTCCATGGTGATATCTGTTAGTTAAATAAACTAAAAAAACTTAAAGGGCCAACGAGGAGTTTCTATTCGGTTATAAAACAGTCTCACGTTAATGTGGATGAATCTACGCTACCCACACTTGTTAATGGCTCCATTTTTGAATGAGAATAACGGCGATTTGGCGGCATTATGGTCGGAACTACGACGGTAACAGAACCTATTTGAACCTCTGACTTTAATTATTAATGAATGAAAACATGAGTCCGTCCTGCGCGAGGTGGAAGAATTCTACGGTGCGCGCGGAGGCTCATAAATGTAGTGTGAAAACACTTCGCTTTTCCAAAACTCCTCGTTGTCCCTTTAAAAGTGAGATATAATGAAGCTGGTCTGGTCTCCCACCAGTCTTAATAAAGTTGTCTGAGGAAACTCATCTAAGTATTGGTGCACAAAGTAATTGTTAAGTCATTGGTATCGATTAAAACCTCCTGCAGATATATTAGGCTCATTTTATACGACAGTTAAATCTTACTCAGCCTGACCAACCGTACGTTTTCTAGTGTCATACTGCAGCAGACACAAATGGAAATCCATAGCGCTAATATCGGAGATCCTGTATTGATCAGGATTGTTTTTGTGTGTGTATCTTAGCTTCTTTAGAGCAGTGCCTATTTAAACAAATCCCTGCTGTTTTGTGTGTGTTAGTGACGTGTGTGTGTGTGTGTGTGGAAACAAACTCTGAGATATTAGTAAGATAATGTGAGTCGACAGATCTGGGAGAGACGAGAGCAGAGATCAGCATGAGAAACCGAGAACAAGACTATAAACACTTTGGGGGAATGAAGCCCTGGCTGTCGCCTCTGGATAAGTGAGAGCCTTGTTCCGTGTTTATAAGTTCAGACTCAAGTGATCAAAGAGTAACAGGTGGAGTCTTAAATTGAAATTGGCCTTTTAATAAGCAGCTGAATAACAACGAGGGCGAAACCAGCTTAGCGAATCCCAACATGCCTCCCAGCTGGGCCGACTCCATCATCGGAGCTGCTGGTGGTTAACGTGGTGACTGCAGTTTTATTTAGATCCATTTTTACACTGCGATCACCAGAATGAACGTTTGTGAATGAATCAACAACTATGAGGTTGTGCAATATCATATTTTAGCAAAAGAAGTTTTCGCAAGTGATCTGCATAATTTCTTTTGGGCTGGATTCCAGATGCATTAACATGTACTGAAAGCAGCATTTGATGTTGCTGGTCAAAGTTTATTTAGAGTTCAGTCAAATGCTTATTGCAGCTTCATTATACATTTAGAGTTTGGCGTCTAGGCTCAGGTTCATCAAAGGATTTCATCGAAGATTTAGCAGTTTAAAAAGTGCGCCAAACTTAAAGGGTGTGTATGATTGTATGAGTGAGACGTGAGTAAAGTGATGCTGCTCGAGTTCCCTGCCTGAACCGGCTCGCAGGTGTCACTACATTTGTTTAATGGCATTTTGTGATGGTTTTGTTAGCAGCTGTAGCGAATAGATACAGCTGTTGTGAATTAAAAGTGTACTGTAATAAGAAATGTAGTTTTCTTGAAGTGTAAAAACCTTGAGAAAGTAAATCATGTTCATGTTTCTGCTGTTCTGATGATTAAATTGTTGAAAGTATACTTTTTTACTGTTGAATTTTTGTGCAATTTAGTCTATTATGACTATCATCCATATTGCCCAAAAAAAAAAATTCCACTGGTGCTCTCTTCACATAAAAGTGTTAATGCACCCCTGCAGGCACTCAATACAAGAACAATAAAACACTTGACACTGCAGGTGCTTGAAGCAAATGGAATAATTTAGACCCTTTTTACAACCTGCGAACATCCCAGCAAAGTTTGAAAGTTTTTTAAATGTCTTGTTTACATATAACCACTGTTTTCACAGGGAACTCAACATCTAAAATAAAAACATTAACTGTATAAACAGGTTTAACATCAATAACAGAAACTTGACTCATCAATTCATTGTTTTTTCTCAAGTGTTTGTATGTTTTTTATTCGTTGCACACCTTTACCAAGACTGGAGACAATGAAGTAACGAGACAGATCTAATCTCCAGGCAGGAACGTTTTCATACATTATTGACGCTGACTCTGTGTCTGTAGCATTAGCTCTATTCATGAGAGACAGATGATACAGCTCTCCTAATTGTTATGGTTCATATTCATTAGTATTTGTTTCTATTACAGGCTTAGAGAAAGTGCAGCAGCAGCAGCAGCAGAGGCTCGACTGTAAGTGAGCGTGATGCTGCGCAGCTGCAAATAAACTGCACAGGGACTTGAAGGCCGAGGACAGGTGTGTTTGGATGCCTTTTATTACAAAACGAGGATTTCAGGGGAGACTCATGGAGCGACAGCTCAAAGATGTGTTTGCTGGAAATACAGGTGCGGCTGAACCTGGAGAGCAGAGAGCAGAGGAATCCTTTTAAGAGACTGTGACAATTGTATTCAGCCTGAAAAATACAAGACCTTCCAACACGTCATTAAAATACAATAGTTCCTCCGCTCTTCAGTGACCAGACATGGTGCTTAATTGAGTCCAACCTCAGAACCTACTTGTTTTGTCAGGCAAAACAAAGCATGCGTTATAATGTCTTCCTTTTGATTCTTGTTCCTTTTTGTCGGTTTTGTTCTATTTTAAACTAGAAATAGTTACTTTCAAAACCTAATGTTTGTCATTATGATCAGTTTAACTTATCAAACTTTCATGGCTTAGACACAAGAGTTACCTGGTTAGATTTAGTGAAAGGTGCGTTTGGGTTGAGATGAGTTCTTCACTCAGTTCATCATCACCTTGTTGCATGTTCTTCTTGTGTCTAAAAGTGACAAATACTGTTAATTTGAAACAGGAAATTAACAGTGACCTTCAATATAAAAGCCTTGTGTTCTGTACACCAACAACTTGTGGAAATGAGTATGGGTATTCAATTCATAAATACCTAAATATTATTGGTTCAAGCTGGTTGAATGTTGTTTTTGCACCTTTATGACCCATTTTGCCAATGAAACCAACCATTTGACTATTTGTTCCTTTTTTTTATCTTGTAAAAGAAGACTATGATATAAATTTAGACTGAGCGGAAAAAAAACAACTCTCTACTCTCCCTGCACTGAGAAAAACAAAAAACCTCTTACTTTCCGAACATCCCCTTTCCCCTAACATTTTTTGTTCACTGAAGAAAGATGATATGTTACTCGCCAAGAACAAAAAAGCAGAGAGAGCCTGAGAAAAGCGGGAATATCAGATAAACTCATTGGAGGTCGTTTTTCTTTTTTTTTACTTTTTTTTTTTCTGATTGACTTTTTCTTGCTGCTCTTTGCTGCCTGTGAGCTTCCCGGAGAAGATTTTCCTCAGAAGAAAGAGAAAAGAGCAACATCCCTTTTTGCCTTATACACCACTCCTAACCTTAACCATCAAACTGTAATGGTAGTGCATAAATCATGCAGCATCCACTGTGGCCGCAGCATAAATACAGTAGTAACATGCAGACCATCAGATTCCCCCACGGACGCTCCTCAGACATGCTCCGTGTTCACACACGCCTGCCAATGTGAAAAAAAGTTACTGATATGTTTCTGCAAACCGAGATGGAGGGAGAATTCCCTCCGGTGCCTCCCTGCTCCCTCCCTCCCTCCCTCCCTCCCTCCTCTCCTCCCTCTGTCCTCTGTCATGTTTCTGTCGGTGCTACAAGTCTTTACCGCCATGCAGCGTTTCCATTATGTTTGTCTATTAAATCTGAGAACAGTGTGTGTCCATGTGTCGGTCTTCCTTTAGCATCTAATTGAGCATCGGCCTGTTTCCTCCATTAGAGATACGCTATGTCAGACGAGCCGATTGGTGTGTGTGTGTCTTTGTGTGCACGCAAATCCATGTGTGTGTTGTGCTGTAAAGAGTTTAGCCATGAGTCCTGTCAAAACCTTAAGTAAACACACACACGGCAGCTCATTTGCAGAGGACGTTTGACAACAGAAAAGACAAGACAAACAAGGCGTGAAACATAAAAAGACGTAATACACTACAACTGTTCGGCGTGTGCGTGTGTGTGTGTGTGAATCCTTTTGTGTTTGTGTGAATCCTCTGTGTTCTGGCCTTATTTAGACTCATTTACAGTAAACAGATGAGTTAGAAATTCTGTTTATCTGGTGTCAGGGGGGGTGGAGGGGGTAGTTTGAGACGTGGGAAAGACAGAGAGAAGAGGCAGAGCAGCTCCATGCATACAATGATCTATTTATCAATTCCCCATCCTGTTTCCCTCCTCTCCACCCATCCTCTCCTCTCCTCCTCCTATTTCTCCTCCTCTCTTGACTGGCCTACTTGCTTATCCTCTTCAGAGCACTTTAAATTCAACTTAACAACACTGACTTTTTTTTCATTTCTTTTTGGCTGCCGCATCGCTCCTCCTTTTATTTTTTTTTATCCCCCTTTCATTTAATTTCTGTTCGATTGCTCATCTTCCGTGGTACAAATAAGATACAGTGGAGACAATTGGCTGCCTCTATCTCATTGCCGTTATTACTCCATCCAATGTGTGAGTTTGTGTGTTTGTGTGTGTGTGTGTGTGCAGATGTGTAGCAGTTTGTCTCAGAAAGAAAGAAGCAATGAGGACAATACAGTGGGCTGTAATAACCGTGGAGTTGTTGTTCTCAACAGTACACTGCTGCAATGCTTTAATTAATGTCTAAATATAGAGCCTTAAATAAATGCTTAGAGGCTGATTTGAAGAAATACATGCCAATTTCCTGTAGGCATATTGCTTAATTAAAAATGTTATTTTCAGAATTTAAGATTATGTCAGTCTGGAAAATGGGACTAGAAACAGGAAAAGCGAAACAGAGAGAGAGAAGAGGGAGATAAAGTGTCTCGTCTAAAGTGTGAACTTATGGAAATGTTGTGTTTGAGAGGCTAAAGCCGCCCTGACGGCTCTGTGAGGCTGCGTGGACCCAGGGTGGTACAATATCCATCATCTCAGTTTACAGTGTTGCTATGCCAACACCGTGGCTCAGGTAGAGCGGGTTAACCGAGGTCTGTGTTTCAAATCCCAGGCAGCTCCTCCAGTCTGCATTACAAAGTGGCCTTGGGCAAAAAATACTGAAATTCCCCCCGATGTATCATCATCGTGTACGAGTAGGGGAGCAAAAAAAAAAAAAAGCCAAAATGTGTAGATAAAAGTGCCGTACAACTGTGTGAATGAGTGAAAGTGGTTTCTATTGTACGGCTCTCTGAGCAGTCGATAGAAAAGTGCAGTCCATTTAGCGCTGGCTAATTAACACATAGCTTAATTGCTGCGTGTCGTTTTGTCTTTTTTGAACTGGACAAACTGGAGATTTGACTGATAAGAGTGCAAAGTCAAAGACGTTGACCTGATTATGGAGCGACAAGAAAAGAAGCCATGGATAATAAAGTGCATTTCATGTGTCAGTAGGCCTATGATAGCAACAGATTAGCAATATGTCATCATGCTTGTCCGATATCAGGTTGAATTTATCCATGTCTGACATTGTTTTTGAGAACGAGTTTTAAAGTTTTAAAGTTTTTCCATGTTTCCTGTGCAACATGTTGAACTCATCCACTCTGGCCATTTTCTCTCTTGTCTGTCCATTATCAATGTGGTGCTAACGAATTCGTCCTGCAAATATTCTGCAGACATGAGACAACTGCCAGTCATTGCATACATGTACCATGCAGCTCTTGGTTCCTGTGCAAGATGATGCTGTTGTGTTGACATTCCTAATCCCACCTATTGTAGCTACAAAATCATTTCATTGTCTCCCCAGTCCCACAGACACAACACCAACCAAATCTGAGATTAGGAGGTCGAGTCAAATCAAACTACAGCGACCATTCTCATCATAGTGCAGGAACCAGGCACTGATCCGTCTGTGGTGAACGATACGATGGGCTGCACCAGGGTTTTAGCTATAGAAAATACTTGCTATGATCGTTGCATTGTTGTTGTTTTTTAATGGGATTTGTTGACGATTGAAAAAAATATTAAAATATCTTGTCCTTAAATAAGAGAAATGTGTCAAAGTAAAGGGGGAACTTTGATGTGATGTGATGATTTGAAGGATAGTTCAGGCCATTTGATCCTCTTGCATCAGGATGTGACTGAGTGAGAGAGATGGAAAGACTGTAGGAGAGAGATGATGAACCTGCATCTCCTCATTTTCTGTCAGGATTGTACATCCTTCCCACAGTGGGTTTTGTTTTTGTATGAACAAACAGTAATCAGAGCAGGAAAACCCAGTGGGGGGGGGGGGGGGAGAGAGAGAGAGAGAGAGAGAGAGAGAGAGATAGTGGGTGGGTGAGACTCAGAGAGTGAGAGAGGGAGAAACAGTGACTCAGTGTGCTGCTGTTTGTGCTTTTCAGACAGAAAGAGAGAGGAGGAGAGAGGGAGCAGGGGGGGAGATTACACTGAAGGGATAACTCAAAGCTGATTGAGGGCCGTGGCGGGACGGGATCATGTGACTGGCTCATGTTGATATTATGGTGTCATCAAGATCAGAGTTCGTTTCTCTCTAACACCCCTCAATCAGCAAAGCTGCTAAAAAGCATGTGTTCGAGTGTATATTTAGCAACGCTGCTGCGCCACCGGGTTCAGCCTGAAGTCGCACAAAAATGTGAAATTCTCCACGGTACGGAGTAAAAACTGTGGACCGGAGGTGATTGCTACAGTCTCCTTTTATTACCAAATCACTATAAGGTGTTGGCTACAAATCTCTCACAGCTAGAGCTCAATTTCCACCTTGTATTGCCTTGCATTTATGTCATCGAGATAAGAAAAAACAGACATGCTAATGCAGGTGTGGGACGACTCCCAGAATGCATCTGGAATGGGGATGATGTGGTGGTCACATCCTGCAGAAAACAACAAGTTAATTACACGCAGGACGTATTTGCCAGCTGAGAAGTCAGAAAATCACTTAATCCTCATAAAAACCTCTAATTGTCAATTTAAGACTTTACTTTTGTGCTTGAATGCAACAAACAAGACACAAGCAGTGTCAAGTGAAGAGCTTTAGAGAGGCTGGTGGGAGGATTTTGTTACCTTTTGGAGAGAGAGGCAAAGAGGCTGGTTAGCCGTTTTCCCTTGTTTCCAGTATTTATGCTAAGCTAATCTGAGCAGCTGCTGGCTCCAGCCATAGCATATTCACCGTGCAGACACCAGGGAGGTATTTATTTCTCGTTTCTCACTCTCCTGCATAAAAGTGAACAAGGATCTCTCCTGAAATATTACTTCAACACCAGGTGTGAATTGCATGGTAGTGTCAGGTTACCGCTAATGGCTAGGTTCATGTGTAGCACCGCCGGCGCTAACAGCAGCTTAACATTTAGGTATTGAGGTGCCTGTATAGGCTACTGAATAGGCCTACTTGATATAAACATCCTCAGGTGGGTTTACATGGACACTTTTTCCTCTTTCTGATTGAATTCATTCTGAATGAGTCTTTCAGGTTGAGTATTTACATTATTATTTTATTCCGCCTCTCTCAGTTTGGGCTTGTTTATTCTGATTGAGCCGTTTATATGGAGCATTTTCATTCAGTTTGGACGTCTAAACCGATCCTAATCCGAATATTTGGCTCCACGTTAACCCAACTTTATTATTTATCACTGTGTCCTTGTCTCCTTGAATGTTTATACAGTTGCGATGCCGCATTAGACGCTGGTTCGCTGAACCAAACGTCAATATTTATTCGGTGCTTTATGGAAATGCGTCAATGGAGCACAGATTTGTACTTTTTTTTTTTTTTTTTTCATCCCCATGAGATTTACTGGGCTCTGAAACTCATAAAGAACGTCAGTATATAAGAAAAAAAAAACAGATTTGATGACACTTCAGATGCATCCATTCTGCTGCGCAAGAACCTGAGAAAAAGGGGTGAACATGACACACCAGAACAGCACTGTTTATTTATGGTGCTGTACGTTTCTCTCTCCGTGTGTGTCTGTGTGTGTGTGTTTGGGAAGGTCCTGGCAGAATGAGCTACTGCAGCTATAA
Source organism: Decapterus maruadsi (assembly GCA_030347415.2). Taxonomy (NCBI): domain Eukaryota; kingdom Metazoa; phylum Chordata; class Actinopteri; order Carangiformes; family Carangidae; genus Decapterus; species Decapterus maruadsi. Next base: position 8,170,727 of record CM064901.1, read on the forward strand.
GGTGCTCTCTGTTTTGGGAGGGAGGGAGGAGGGGAGGGAGGGGGAGATAGGGAGAAAAATAGAGAAAGGGGAGCGGGGTGACAGAGGGAGAGGTTGGTGTGTTTTCAGCTGATCCACTTCCTCCCTGATGTTGGCTCTCATTTGTCTTGGCTGGAAACTGAGTACAAGGTTGGAATACTGATGACTGTTATACTCCTCCTCTCCTCCTCCTCCTCCTCCTCCTCTTTCCTCCTCCTCCTTCCTCCTCCTCCTCTCCTCTATCTACCTCTCTCTCTCATCTTCACCCTTTCCATTTATCCTCTCTACACATACTCTACATTCTGTCTGCTCAACTGATTTCCTGCCTCCTCTCTCTCTCTCTCCCTCTCCCCTTTCTACCCTCCTCATCTCTGCTCTCTCCCGATGCAGCTGCACTCCGTCGACCCAAATTTCCCTTACACCCCTCCTCTCCTCCTCTTCCTTCCATCCATCTCTCCATCTCTCCATCTGACCTCGCTCTACCTCTCCCGCTGCTCGGTCTATCACTTTACTGGCTACATTATCCAGCTCCATTTTTCCTCCCTCTCGCCTCTTTTTTTGATTTTTTTCCGCCCCCCCCTCCTCCCTTCTTTCCTTCCACCCATTCGTCCTCTCATCTCGCCTTCAGCAGCAGCCCTCCTGCATCTTTCGCCTTGTCTCCTCTCTGCTTTCTCTCATTTAGCGTCTGCCTCCTGTCCTCCCTGTTTTGCTCTGCCTCCCGTCACCTTTCTGTTTCTCTTTCTGTCTCCTCTCTGTCTCTCTTTTCTGGACCCCGTGTGAATTAGTACCTGGTCTATGTGGGTCACGGGGGTGATGAGACGTGAAATCAGTGTGTTCCTGTGACACAGAGCAAAGGGAGAGCAGGAGAGGGAAAAACGGGGAGGAGGAGGAAAGACTACAGACTGCAGCTTTGACTCTGTGCAGGTGACGTCCAGCCAGGTCTGTGAAACGCTTTCCTTGTAGCTTCCACATGTAAGACTTATGAAAGAAAAAACAGACACAACACAAACAGCAGCAGTTTGGCATCAATTTGCCAACTTGTAACCCTAAATTACCATATGATATGTCATTTGTCCCAACACAAGATACAAATAAGACTTTATTGACTGCGTCGCAGCAGAAGAATACAGAGGAAAACCTGCAGCAGGTGCACCGACCTCTGTCACGCTTACTTATACGCGGGTAAAGGGATGCTTCGGGGTTTTTTTGACATGGGGTCACATATAGGTGGGTCATCACCTGCAGCATGCTCCCAGTCACGAGATGCAACCTGCAGACTTGAAGAGCATTGTGCAGCCTAAAAACAGGCTGTAACAAACCAACATGTGCTTAAATCTTCACTTGATGTAGAATATTTTCACCAGATTATCTCTCTGTAAAACCAACCCCTGAGCTACCCGTATATTAGGCTACGGTAGCGCACCTCTGGAGCAGCAGGTCGAGTTCAGCGATGCAAAAAGCAACGAGGATGGACGGTTGAAGGTCAGAGGACTCGTTGGTTCAAACATCTTAAAATAACCAGTAGATTATGAGGATGTAGCTGCTTTTGAAAGGATCAAGTCATTTAGGTGGCGTGAGGCTATAAGCCCTCACATTAGAGCTGCACGATGTGCCAAAAAATATTGTATTGCAATCATATGGCATTTGTTGGAGTTGTCTTTTTTTTATTTTCACTTCTTGAGATATTTTTAGGACCTCGTACTGACCAAATATGTTGCATTATATCTTGACAATGTGATTCATTTACCATGGCATATCTCTTGCCATCGAGACTAATGGTGCTGACAATGTATGACAATGTTTTGACACATTTTGTTATTGCACTTTGGCCATATTTCAGTTTTGATTACATAACAATTGAATGTGCAGCACTATGTCGTATCACCTAAATGCCCACATAAGAATCTCATACGTTATAATTATATATGTTAAAGGTCCATTACTGTATGTAGTTTAAAGGACAGTTAATAAATTGGATCCTTGTCGAACACTGAGCTCTGCAGAGTTACTGAGACATTTTTTCAGAGGCTGAGAGGATGTAAAGTAAAGCAGGGTGCATATATCCTGAAACTTCTCAAAAATTTGTCTCTGGCCGTTTCACATTTAGGACAATGGGAAGTGAAGCGCATTTCATCCTCGGTGTCACCTAAATTACCTCCTCTCCACACTCAGTGCTCCCTCGGAGACCGGGTTTTTCAGTGGCTCTCTCGCTCCATCTCTCACACTATTCAATAAAAAAATGACATGATTTATGAAATATGTCGTCAGTGTTAGACACAGAGGTGCAGAGGAGCAGGGCAGCTCGCCGCGCACTGAGTGACTCACATTTATCACCTAATGACCGGGCCACTGTGGTGTTCGACCATGTAAGTAGCATTGTTTGCTGTTTGTTTCCATTCATTTAAGCCTTTGTGGCGTAAATTGATTGATTGATTGTTTGTTTGATGGACTGGTTTATTGACAGAGCGCAACAAAGTTGTCATTGAAGCAAATCCAACAAAACAAAGCCAAGGTTTGGTTTGATTGCCATGTTAACTAGAAGAAGAGCTTTTCTCTTTTTTTTTCTTCCTTCCCCGGGATGATCTGTTGTCTCTCTGATGAAGTTTGTCACCAGCGGCCTCTCTCTCAGTCACTCCTCCCTCCTTCCTCATTTCGCCTCAGCAGCGCCAAACACAGAGCGGCCATGAAGGGTCTTATCTCTCTCTGCCTCTCTCATTTTTTTTTTATACGATCTCTGGGTTTATAATGAGCATCTGCAGCGGAGCAGTCGATGGTCCGCTGATGAGCAAGAGCTCATTTGTGTTGATCATTCGCTATCTGGAGGACTTCAAAGTTGGAAGTCTCAATAGATTTTCTATTGATGGGAAGACGTGGTGGGGAAATCTCCACAGCAGTGATGAGCGAGGACGTTTTCCTGAAAATGCCAAACCAATAAGTAAAAAGAGTGACGGATAAGTAGAAGAAGAAGGCAGCTGAACTTTTGTCATCAGTTCACATAAGTTCGATTCAAAAAGTTTTCCTGCTGAAAGTGAATGAGACCTGCGACTGCACGGCCGCTCAAATCAAATCCAAGATACTGCTACTTCCCAATTACTTAACGGTGTATTCAGACCTGACTCGTTTGGAGCAGTTGTTCCGAAAACAGGGAGCGTTTAACCCCAAAGACCGGTTCCTTTGGGGCAGATGTGAACACAGCAATCGTGCTCAGGTGCAGGATAAAACAACTGGGCTGAGATTGCCAAGACGGGGGTCGTCTCGGCTCGCTTCCATCCGTTCATTTGCAGTGAGGACGTAATCAGCTCAGCAACCCGCACAACACTGAGCTACTGATTTTCCATGGTTCTCGCCAGGCCAAGCTGAAAATATATACAAATGACTCTGATTGGGTCGCGTCCAGGCTTCAACTGCGGGTCAGGCCGGGCCAGGGTTTCATTTCCAGGTCCATTGAGACTTCTATTCCATGTTTTTTTGGTAAACTCCTCCTCCTTCTGGGTAAGATTTCTGACCAATGAGAGAGCAGTTGGTTCATCTGTTTACTGTCACCATGTGAACACAAACGACCCAAAAGAAAAATGCAACAATTATATTGTTTTAGCCGCTTAATTGGAACAAAGCAAATGAGACACGTGTCTGAATACACCGTTAAACTCGGTCATTCAGACTCATGCTCCTTGTCAGTCATGGTTTTCCTCAATGGAGATGATGTGAGGGACATTTTCTCATTCCAGGGTCCTCACCTACAGTAGTGGTCATTTTGTTTTCCTACAGCACTGAGCAATGTTGACCTTCAGTGGGTCACGTACAACGGGGTTAGCCTACTATTTGGACACCTTTCTGACTGATATTGCTGGAGAAACTTCTCCCCTCTGTCTGGACCTGGAGAGAGTTGTCATAATCTATACAATAGTTGTTGTTGAGAATTAACTAAATGGATTCTGGTGATTAACAGCAACTTCACATATTATAGGATAAAGTTGAACCCTATGGAGTACGATATAGTAAAATGATGCAGCCCTGTGATAAAGTACCTGTTATTATACTCAACACCTACAGTCATAAGAAGACATGGTTGACTTGCTTTCATTGTAGCGCTCATCACCTTCTCCTGCCTCTCTTTGATACATTTTTGATAGATCATTTCTACCTGATGATGCCCCATTATTGTGTTTTCTTCAGCTCTTGAGAATTTCAATCATAGATTTAACCCCTAAATCCACTGACTTAAAGCAGCTCTAAGCTTCAGACCATGGTGCACCTACTGCAGCCCATTGCTCACATTTTATAAGATCTACAGGAGGAGGAAGTTTTGTGGCAGCGTCCAGTTGATTATAGGAAAGTCTGTATTTGTATTCTGTCCACCTCATTTATCCATATTAAGAGCTGAACAGAAAGGTATAAAGAAAATGAATTACAATGTTTTTTCCCTACTATTGTTTTTTTCCTGCCATTTTGTAGTTGCTGGTGCGTAAGGCTTTAAAAAATTGCATTTATTTCTGCAATTGTTCGTGCTTGTAATCAGGACAAGTTCATTAAGAGAGGAGTCTCGCGTCTCCCCCCACAGGAGAGTCAATTTCCAGTTGATTTTAATCAGGAGAGGTAAACTGCTTTCAATTTAGTTTTTGGCTTTTCTAAATAAGTGTGATGTTCATTTTTGGCTGAGTTAAGTCATCTTCATTTTTATTCCAAGGTGAGCCTCGGCTTTAATTTAGTTGAGGCTTCACTTCTCTAATGAAATATACATAAAAATATTTTCCATCTTCCTTTGCTGGAAGGCTATCTATGCATCTAAATCGGTTTTTTTTATGTGATCTGCCAACATTTAAAGACACCAGCCGCAGCTCAATGACGTCTGATGTGCAAAAAAGTTACAGCTAATAAATGCAGCAGTGACGCCTCTTTCCAAAATATGATGAGATGATAAAAACTCTAAATAACTGTAAAGAGACACAGAGTGCAGATGTTCATTTTGGTGAGTTATGGCTTTAACTAATGTCGTGGGACTGTACATAATGTAAGTGCTGAGCCTCGTGCCGCCATAAATAACAATCCTCTGTGGTGTCATTCATCTACATGCACTCGTCCATTCTCTTTGAGATCTGTCGACTCCTCCATACCCCCCAACACACACACACACACACACCCCTCCTCTGCCTCCCTCGGCCCCGTCTCTGTAATTCAGATTATTTTAATTCATATTTCATCCTTCGCTGTTTTATTCCAACTTAATCTATTATTCACGGCCTGTTTTAAAAATGTAACAGAGCGAAGGTCACTGATCCATGCGTACTCCTCCTCGCTGGCTCATGCAAGAGACCGTGCACATCGTCCACATACACACACTTAACTGTATGTACACAAACATGAAGAAACAAACACGCCAACTCCCTAACACACACATGCACATGCACAAGGAAATGTCTGCAGAAATTATGCATGAGGCTCAAGGTTTCTCAGAGTGGCCATATGCAAGACGAATAGTAAGAGAGAGAGAGAGTGAGAACTGGAGAGAGAAGCAGATTGTACTGCCAGCGAGAAGTGCATCAATCACTGGAGTTTTACCACCAAAACTCAAAGTCGAGTTAAAGGCAACACACACACACACTAACAGATCATCTGGGTATTGCAAACAGACCCATACTTAAAATCCCCAACCTGGCAACCCGTAGACACAGATGTGCTCCACCTCATCCTGCATGAAGAAGACATCAGAATCAGGTGCTTCACCAAAACAACACTCAGATACCAAGAATAGGCTTCAACAATCTCTAAGAATAAAAAAAAATAAAAAAAACCAAAATTCAATGTTTACCTAGAGGAAAAGAAGATGTCAGGATGTCAAAGCCTGAAGGGAAAAGCTGTTATTCTTTCCCTTTTCTTCTACAGTCCTGACTTTTTTATAGGGTTTTGTTTGCAATTGTCTATATTTTTCCATATTGTATTCAGAACATAATCAGCTATAATGTATGTGGGATCATGTGTACATTGTTGCACGTTATGACAAGGCCAGACTTTGTCTGTTTATCCATCAATGTCTTTATTAACCTCCAACAATAAGAAGAAGACAGCGAGACAAACAGGCTTTTTAAAAATCTGATAATCAAACATATATGAAATATCATAAGGATTAATTTGAATAAGAGAAGTTTTTCTTTTGTTTGTCCAATGTCAAGTAGAAAGATACAGTATTTATAATTCATCTGAGCCAGATTCAACACACTGTGTTACTTAAATCTACATTTTCTGTATGCTGTATAAAGAGAGCTCACATTTGTTCAAACAACGATTGTTTACCTTTAATTATTGAAGTCAAAGAGATTGAGAGAAGCTGAAGATCCACGAGATGAAACCAGCACAAGCACACTCACACTCACACTCACACGTACTCTACATGTTCTATACATACAGTGCACACCCACACTCGTGCACAGACTCACACTGAGCAGCAGATCATGCAGCAGTTAAATAGGATCATCAGAATAAATAATTTAAAGAAGTGAGTGACACGCCAGCAGCAGCAGCAGCAGCAGCAGCAGCAGCAATCTTCTCCCAATGTGTGTTTCACTTTGAAGCCCACACTCTCACACACATAATGCACAGAAGCCATCGCCCCAGCTCCCCCCCACCTCCTCCTCCTGATGCATCTATGCACAGAATTCTAATTGCCTACTTCACCAGCCAATTAAACGGCAGTATCTGTCACCATGACAGCTCATTAGCAAATCAGCATCCAGCTTTCAGGCAGTGCATGATCAGCCGTGTGTTTGTGTGTCATCCCGTGGATGCATGCGATTGGTAATGCCTCATATAACTTTGCCCAGCCGAGCACTGACCCGACCCACGTGTGTGTGTTTATGTGTGTGTGTTTGTGTGTCTGGGAGTGCAGCTATTAGCAGGAAATGGGAATATATGTGTGTGTTTCTTCTCCCAGCGACGAGAGAAACGGATGTGAGCTCTGATTCGTGGGGGTTTTGTATCTGCAGTCGCCTCTGAATCCATTTTCATTTGTTTGGAGGGGGGGGGGGATTGCCTGCATGCACACCTGGCAACACAGCAGCAGGCGATGCAGGGAAGCAGGTTTGACACCCTGCCAGACAGGGGAAGACCCAGCAGAGCATGCTGGGAGTAATGACTAAGAATAATTACGCTTTGCCTCATAACCGAAGGAGTTCAATTATGATTTCTCAGCTCTCACTGTATTCTATATTAAAAATCCAAGTGAAATTGAATTGCAGTGTTTTCCCCTCACTACAGCATATAGATCTTCTTTGCACAGATCATCAGATTAGAAAAACCACCTGTACACACATCCCCGATGGAAAGGAATTAATATTTAGGTGTCACGGTTATGCCAACTCTCTGTGCACACAGCAGTTTGAAAGTCATCGCATGCACGCAGTCAGTGTTTCTGTTCTGTGACTGAGTGACAGTGACAGGACAAACAAACTCGACAACAGCAGTGACACAAAAACAGCCACAAACTGCACTGCGGCCCACTTTGGGAGGGAAGCATGGAAACATGGCTTTGTGAAGAAGCTTCACCAAACAATTATTCACCAGGGGGGGAAGTTCACTGCCAACGTCACCGTGCCGCCTGGAGAGAGGAGTCAGCTGTAGCATTTGGAAGAGTTTGAAAACAAAGCTACAAATAACCACAACCAGCAAATGTTAACACTGTGGGTCAGCGCAAAGTTCAAGATAGCTGCTTATTTATTTAGTATCTCATTTCAAAGTTGTATCACAACCTTCTTTATTTAAACTTCTTGATGACAGATGTCTCTACACACTACAGTACCACATTAGACAAAAACAATCCAAGTTCACCATAAAATATTTACTATGTTGTTTATTATACTTAAAGGGATAGTTCAACAATTTGGCAAATTGGCCCATTGCCCTAATCCCTACAGTTTTAGCAGTAGGTTGAGACAGAGTTGTTTTCGAGGTAAATTCATGCAAAACCGCTGATGCGCGTTCCCATCGGGGACAGTTATTCGGCAAGCAGTCTCTGCATTTACAGTACCTACAAAACAACTCCCTCTCGTAACGTTCTGTTATTATCTCATGGTGAATGTGCAGGTCATAACTTGTCCACCAGAGCGTTTTGGAGTTGTTGGATTGTGTATTTGATGAGTTTGATGAAGGAAACCAAGGAAACCAGGAATCCCCTGAGTCTGAGCAGCTAGCGGCTCTGCTCCGCCATTCTAAAAATAGCTTGCACCGACAATTAAAGGTAACGAACCTACTGCTATGACTATAGGGATTATGGTAATGGGCCAATATGCCAAAATGTTGAACTATCCCGTGAAATAATTTGAATATATTATGATATGTTACTACTTTTTGTGCTATATCTTTGTGTAATTGAGCACTGCGACATAACAGTTGTGGACATAGCAGAGGTTGAAGGACAGTGATTGGACAACAGATTGCTCCTTGGGGGTTATAGTTGATTTCTCTGCTTACACAAGCTGGTACTGTAGCTGACATGTGACTGTTACATATTTTATGGCACAGTTGTTCAACCTTTTAGTGAAACACCCAGGACAGTTAAATACCTTTAGAAACGCTCACTGGCAGCAGTGGTCCTTGAGGCGTTTCCAAAAGGTGAATACTTCATTTCCACAATGACCTACAATGAGTGTGTGACTGTTGGGTTTCAAACCCTTTTAGTATCTTCAAGCTAAATGGAGCCATATTTTCAGAGCGTAGTTCGTGACTCGTGTCAGCTCCTTGAAGTTTGAAAACCTCTGACTAAAATAACTCCTCCCACTTCACCACAGCTGACAAAATGCTGTCTGTCCCTGACTTGTAAGCTGCAATTACCAGCGCGAGTTCATTTACATTGTGTGTCCGTGTCCCAGCGCGCTCAGCTGTCAGTCCGCCCACTCCGAGGCTTACAGGCTAAAGATGCGTTTGTGACATGTGTCAAAAGACATGTTTTCTTCTTCTTTCTCTCGACGATAAAAACCTACTCACAGTTAATTTGAGAGGCCGCCCTTGTGTAAAAAGCGGCGCCACAGGCTGTCTGCGTCCGATGACCTTTAGTGTCTGTTGTAATTATGATCGGGGGCGTGGGGGCAAAGGAGGAAGTTGAGTTGGATTGGATGGATAGAAAAGAAAAAATAGACACAGCACTGACACAGAAAGATATAGTTAGTAATTTGTTTTGGACACAAGAGAATGTCACATGTTCACATCACAAAACACACACATAACAGGAAAGAAAAGGGAGTCATTTTACATATAGCATCAATTCATATCAGAAACAGAAACATCTAATAAAAAACAACAAAAAACTCTGCTCTGACACACTTACAGTACACTCTTCATTAGCACATACTCTTCCGATTGCACATACCATACAATATCATTAATTCCATTGCACTGATTATTTTATTGCACTTCCCTATGCTATCGTTTTTATTGCACAATCCCTTCATGAATCTCTCGCTCACTGATCACTGTTCATTTTTGGTGTAAGGGATTACTTTTCTTTTATCCACATTTTGACCATGACAATGAAGGTTTTCTAACAATTTTTTCCTAAGCTGCACATCTCAAACTGTTTTGGTAACCCTATAATTTATAGGCCGCTAATTACATGATAATGTCAAGAAATAGCCTAGAAATAACAGTCAATTTCATAGTAATGCCATGTTTTTTTTTTGCATAAAGTTAAATGATTACACATGATTACACATGATTACACATGCCAAGGCCAGAATTTTTCTCCACCAAGTCCTTGCAAATGTCAGCTACAATCAGTTATTTCTGAGATATTTCTACACAATCAATTGTTATTTCTTGGCTATATTATATTTCTCAACATTACTATAAAATTGAACGTTATTTCTAGTCTGTTTCTAAATGGCAACAGTAAAATATCAACAACATGTTAGAAAAGAAAAAAACATGACTCGTACGCCATGTGACGAATCAGGGGAGAATATGTCACAGTCAGGAAGTGAACTTGGGTGTCTGTGTCACTGTTTACAAAAAAAATTCTGATAACCCTTTAATTTGCAGGCCGCTAATTACGTGATAATGTCAAGAAATAGCAAACAATTGCATCATAATGTCTAGAAATAGCCTAGAAATAACGGTCAATTTCATAATGTCAAGAAATATAACCAAGAAATAATGATTGACTGCAAGGACTCGGTGCAGAAAAATTCTGGCCTTTCCCAAAAAATCCAAAGCATGAAAAGCATGTGTAATATTTTACCTTTATGAAAAACATGACATTACTATGAAAGTGACCATTCTTTCTAGGCTATTTCTAGACATTATGACGCAACTACTTGTTATTTCCTGACATTATCACATAATTATCAGTCTGTAAATTAAAGGGTTACCCTGTTTGTTTGTTTTTTATCACCGTTGCTATGACAACAATGGGTTGTATCCAGAGCTGGGGGGTTGTCACCTCAGTGTCCGCAGCTCCTTGTCTGCATGAAACTTTTACAGACCAGCTGTTTGTCCTGAGAAAAGCGTCCACTTGTTCCTCTCTGGGTTTGTTCTCATCGCTGTCCACGCCTCCTCCTCCTCCTCCACACTGCTGTCTCTGTCCTCTCCTGGTAGGTGTTCCTCCCATCCCCTCTTCAACTCCCTCTGGACAGACTTAGCTTCCTCCTTGTCCCAAAGCCCGGAGAGCTCTCTTCTTTCTATTTAGAAGGGATTTTGATGGCTTTTGTCGTCCGGAGTTTGTCCTTTGGAAAACACTTTTTTGTTGGAATCTTAAGTGTCCACACAGGCACTGAAGTAATCTGTAATACCGTGGGAGAGTCCTTTGATGTCCCACAGAGCAGGTTTGAGCCTGTGCATTCATTAACAGTCCTGTAGACTGTCGAACACCCCTGAGACCAAAACGCGCAGCCTTAACGCGAACAGGTTTCTGCTCGACAGCAAAGAAGGATGAAGTCATGCTCTGGTTTTTAAGTGGAGGAGAGAGGCTGGAGCACAACGAGATTCACACTCTGCTCATGCATGTGCGTGAATAAATGGGCGCTCTGGGTAAATTCAACAAGTTGCAAACACAGGCATTGATATGTTTTTCCTCCCTTTAAAGTGCACATCTTTATAAACGGTTGTTTATTCATGCGTCCGACAGACGTGGAGCAACATTTCTCATATAGTTTGCCTCTGGCTACATGATGTTCACATGAGGAAACATCTGGTTCTTTAGCCGCCCAACGCTCAACAATGTACAGAAGCCGGTTGCTGACTCACCGTCCTCTAACGTTGGTGATGAGAGTGGCCCCGGCCACCGGATGAAAACAATGAAGTTGGGGGTCGTAAAATCAAAATGATAGCGCAACCCGGGCTGTCTCACTTTGAAGGCTTCTTGAAATGCAGCCGGCGAATCCTTGGTGGCTCAAACCTGTCCCAACATTTACTGTGTGGCGGTAATAAAAGTGACATATCATCTGACAACAGTAACAGAGGGACCTGATAAATGTAAGCATTCGGTTTCAGGTAACCTCTGGCCTAGCTTTAATCCTGTATCTACATGTTAGTTGTTAATTTATTACTAAATTCATGTTAGAAAAGTATCATTTGAGTATTTTTACACCAAAATCTCTTCCTGCAAAACAAATGAAGACATTCGATGGCTCATCCTGCACTCGTGGGAGGACCTAATTTAGCATCCAATTAGCCACGTGATGCTATATTAAAGGTTGGCTTGATCCTGACGCATTGTGAAAATCCTCTGCAGGCCAGAACGTCCCGTTTGGATTCGACCTCTGCCGTCCGTGACGACCAACCGAAGGGCCACACACCTTGGTGGTTCTGCAGGCCACAGCTGATGAGCTGAAACACACTATAAAGCACGGAGAGAGAGAGAGAGAGAGAGAGAGGAGCTGAAGAGCCGGCTGATAATTCTCTGCGGGTGCAACCGCGAAAAAAATCCTTTCACATTAAACATGGATTAAACATTTCATCCCGATCTGAGAGCAGCTTATATCCCATCCACCTTTTTTTTTTTCACCTCCGGCCTGATCTTGTTGTCTTGTTGTGTGCAGCACGTATGTAACATATATCGCATGGCAAATTACACATAGGCTAACGCTTGTGTTGCTTAGTCAGGAGAGATGACATTCAGAAAGCTCAGACTGAGGCTGCTATGACCGGCTCGGTGCGCCCTGAGCTCGCCTCGGGCCAACTAGATTTTTTTTTTTTTTTTTTTTTCACAACAAATCAGATCTCCTACTCTGCAGACCTCCCGCTGATGGAGACCAGCTGAGTCTGACTCACTCACACTGCTCCTGGGCTCAGTGGTCACCGTGTTTTTAGCCTTTACAGACACTAGATGACAATAAACACCCAGCTCCTCTCTCTCTCTCTCTCTCTGTGCTGTCCTCTCCATTCGCAGTCAAGGGGACTACAGAGGAGCAAACGCACTGCTGATGCATTAAGAATAGCTAAAGAGCACCGTGCATGTATGTGTGTTTGTGTGACAGTTCAGTAGTAGTTAGCTAATTTGCCAGCGGTAATGCATCAGAGCTTTAGTTTTTAGTTCTTTGTTTTTCCGCAGGCTCCTCATCCATCTCTCCGCTTGTGTTTTCCTCTTTGTTTCTCTTTTGTTTTCCGTCTCCAGCCCTCTCTGCTTCCTCCTCCACTTCCTGCTGCTTCACCTGAATGATTCCCCTCTCTGTTTTCATTCAGTTTTTTATTTAACGTCAAATGAGGTAGATAATGGGTCGGTGGGCTGAAGCCAAAAACAACTTCCAGGACAAAACTGCCGTCGCCGTGGTTGTTGGTACAGTAGTACAAGTGTGTATGTGTGTGTGTGTGTGTGTGTGTAGTTTGTCTTCATCGCCTGCAGTGATTACAGAGCGTTTGTGATGAGAGACTGATCTCTCCAGTTGGGATCAGAGCTCGGGAGCTCAGGGATGTTGACTGAATATCTGGCTGTTTGTTCTGTCCAGCAGGCTCATAGGACTGCATGGACACACACACACACACACACACACAGAGAGAGGCCACTACACGTGTTAGCGTATGATTCAGCTGTCAGTTACAATCAACAGTTCTTTACCTGTAACCGCGTGCTGCTCTACCTATTGCACGCTTTCAACTCAGGCGTCCTCGCACTTCCCAGCATCCTCCTGTCTTCCTCACTCAGTCCCACTGTCCTCGCTGGGTTTGTCAATCTTTACTGTCTGTCTCTTTATTGATTGTGCCCACAGCAACAGCAAGCAGCAGCACATTTCATAGATTTAGTTAAAAGCAGAGACTGTGAGGCTGTGGACCTGGACTTCAGACCTAATGACTTGACCTTTGACCTGAGACTTGATTCCCTAAAGACCTGACTTGAGTTGAAAGTAAAAAAAGCTTTGAGTTGAGAGTTGCTCTGGTCTCTGGTCTTTCTCTGACCACACAGACCATTAAGGGCCAGAGCACTTGAACTTTATGCTTTTAAAGATCTGACACATTTGCATCTTGACTTGCACTTGGCCTTTACTTTGGTTTCACTGTCGTTATCTTTAGTTTCTTCTTCTGTAGTGACGATTCACTTGAATAGAGCTGAGATGTGTCGGGGTGTGATAAACTACAGCAAGGCCATTCTGTAATGAGAGTGTACTGTAATTTAGAAATGAAACAGCAATACATTGAAATATTGGAACATAATTTCCCATAATGTATTTTAATGGAGTTTATTTAAAAATGGGAGGTGGCGATCCAATAAATTCTCCTTGGCGCTAGGGTTGGGTTAGCCCGGCCTGGATTAGCCTGCGTTAGCCGCTAATGGTGAAATATGACTTCCAAATGGTTTTATTTGAATGTTGTGCATTGATTTTGTTGGAGTTGGGGGTTGTATAACTGCACCTCTGTTGTCAGGACTAATGTGCAGTCACTCAGGCTAAAATAGCTGCTACTGTACCTAATCCTGCAATAAACATTAAAGATGTAACTTTGTTTAAAGGGATAGTTCAACATTAGTCCCCTGTCGGTCGTCAAACGGACAGCGGGCCCCTAAAGCTGCAACGACCTGCAGAGGGATTTAGGACCGACTGAACTCATTGGCCTCGGGGAATTCAGATCAATTTTAAAGGATCGAGAACGAAGATCCATTGACTCTTGTGTTTGTCTCATGTAATTTAATTTGTAAATGCTTATGACGCTTGTGCTGTGCTTTTAGCCAGGTCACTCTTGTAAAAGAGATTTTTAAATATCACTGAGGTTAAATAAAGGATAAATAAATAAAATAAAAATAAAACTCATCAAATACACACTCCACATCCACCATTGATGGAGCTGATGGCTGAGAAACAAAAGTAAAGTGATAATTGAAGTAACACTTGAGTTTTGCTGCTCACTATACTGACTTTAAATTCTTCATCTGAAGCTCTACTGTATCTTTTTCTTGCTTTTCTATGCCTGACTGGTATTTTCATGGCCTTGGCTGCACTGCGGGGCTAAATTACATGTATATGAGATTTTGATGCGTAAAAGCAGCTTAACAGACGACTGGAGCGGTCAGAATAGCGCTTGCATAAAATAAACATTCAGTCATTTTACACTGAATGATCCCACGGAATGAAAATAATGAAATCAGCTCTAAATCTAATTCACAATTCTGCAAAGACGCTTGACATTTGGAGAATGTGGTTGCAGCCAGGAGAATAAAAATGTGTACGCTTCTTCTCACATGGGGCCCTGGGATACACAGACATAAAAGGGGTGGACGGAATAACATGAACAGATTAAATAACAATCCTGCAACTGTTCACCAAACTCTCCGCTGAGCAGCGATTATCTACCGACCGTAACTCTGCACAGCAGGCCTGTCAAACTTTGGATCTTGCAACATGTTGAAGCGCCGTGCATGGGGCTGTGGGACGAGCAGAGCAGATTTTTTTGGGGGGGGTTGCATGCGTCTGTCTGCTCTTATGTAAACATGCAAACACTAACCAGCACTTTGGTAAAGTGTTATTTACTAAAGCGTACATCAATAGCTCAGTGGATTTACCCTTGAGCAACCAAACTTATTGCTCCCTGGTGTTTGCATGTACAGTAATAGCAAAGCAGAAATACGACACATGTGATTTTCTAATGGTTTCCAAACCGATTACTGAGTCAGCCTACTTTTCTTTAAATAAATATTAATGAACAATAAAATTAGATACTTATAACTGTCTACAGCAGCAGTGTTGTGCATCATCAACTGAAAGGGATGCTGACTTCTGAATATGGATATATCTTCTGGGTTTTGAATTTAATACAGATCAGTTTTAAAATGCCAATTGGAAACTGGGTTTTTCATCAATGATCCAGAAATAGGATTTTTTTTTTGAAATCTGCTTTTTTTTTCTTTCTTCACACATCTTCTTGCTGGTTGTAGTGTATTTTATTTATTGTGAGATGCACTGAATCGGTGCTGATGCATCAGGCTAGACTCTTTTTTTTTTGCTACACTTTGTGCCGTCTCTTCTGTTGCATGTGTGCACATGCATCGTCCAGTTTCAGTCAGATCAAGGTGTGCACATGCAGAAAATCAGTTTCCAGTAGCATCATCTGGGCGTTGTAGTCAGATGAACACGTTTTCTATGCAGGTATAGACGGATCAAGGCTATAATTCTTTTTTTTCAAGTGTCATGTAAGCGTACTGACCCGCGTCGAAGGTGTTCAGTCAGGTTTATTATGGCCATCATTTGAATTTTGTTGCAAGTCAAGCATGAACAAAATAATAAGAACACTCTGCAGTAACAGGTAGGTTTCTGTCAGGGGGTTATTGCAGAGGCCTATAGTCTTAATGTTTCATCCACCTTCTGAATTATTGAAGTCCTTTTTTCTATCCCTTCAGCCTTATACACACACACACACATTGAGAGAGAGAAAGACAGAGAGAGGGGTGTACTTGTTACTCGAGGATGAGCAATCGTGTAGCAGAGAAAACGGAGGAGGTTGTAAACTCTCTTCGTTTTACGAGATTGCGTTTTTCCCTATACGAGGCAGAGCCAAGGATTAGCCTTGGAAATGCTCTCTCTCTCTCCATCTTCCCCTCTCTGTCCATCACCGACTTGCCAACTGTCAGATGTTGCTGTCATCCTCAGCCGTGCCTTCATCTGTCTCTCTAATGGGAATCCCCCTCTGTTTTCTCTCCACACCGCCTTATTTCAACAATCCCTCGCTTTTCTTTCCTCCCTCTTCTGTCCTATTTCCCAGTCTATCTCTCCTCCCCCTCTGACACACATAGAGCTTTGAGGTGTCCTATTAATTGTGTTATATAAATCCAATTTTTATTATTATTTAACGAGCTTCACACTACTACAGTAACCAAGGGGGAGAGGAAAAGCTGAGTCCAAACTTAATTTCCACTCCTCAGGTATTTTCCTGATGCAGCCTACGTAGCTGCCCCTGTTTCAGACTTTTAATGTGGCAGACTGTCAGTCTATGCCGCCGCCGCCGCTGCCGCCAGACGATTTTCAGATATTCCTCACCTTTGTCATTCTAACCACCCGCTGTCACCGCCCGCCCCTCCTGTCCCCCCCCTCCACCATCCCTTTTCTCTCTTTTGATAGCGATGTGAAAAGTGCGCCGAGACTGAAGGCTCAGCTGGTACCGAGAGGTCCTCCATCAGCAAAGGTAAAAAGTTTTCCTCCTTCCTCCTTCCCACTGTCTGTTTCCCAGTCTGCTGTGTGTCTCTGCCTCTGAACGCCAGCCGGGTGGGACGTCGTCAGCAGAATACAAAACGTCGCTTTAAGTCCAGACAGTGGGGGGCATGCAGAAAATATTAAGAACAAACTTAACTTCAACAGCATGCCTGCAATACCTCAACGCGCGCATGCACTCAAACAGGATGCAGCAGAGCGCAGCGTGAAACGCCTCTGCATGTGTATGGATGTGTGAGTTGTCTAAGATTTAAAGTTTATATATAGTAGATAGTGACAGTTTCTCTTTTGATTATGAAGCAGGTTTAAGTTCCCTATAAAGTTCCCTATAAACAAGTATCAAAGATGTCAGGACTTCTTCACCTTAAAGGGATAGTTCAACATTGGCCCATTGCTATAATCCCTATAGTCATAGCAGTAGGTTTGTTACCTTTAATTGTCGGTGCAAGCTATTTTTAGAACGGCGGAGCAGAGCCGTGAGCTGCTCAGAGCTATGCTACGGAGGCTCATGGGATTTCTTGGTTTCCCTCATCAAACTCATCAAATACACAATCCAACAACTCCACAACGCTCTGGTGGACAAGTTGTGACCTGCACAATCACCACGCTATGAGATAATAACAGAATAATGTGAGACAGAGTTGTTTTCAAGGCAAATGCAGAGACTGGTTGCCAAAAAACTCTCCCTGACGGGAACGTGCATCAGCGGTTTTGTATGAATTTACCTTGAAAACGACCCTGTCCACCGTTCTAAAAATAACTCGCACCTACAATTAAAGGTAACAAACCTACTCCTAAGACTATAGAGATTATACTGTAGCAATGGGCCAATTTGCCAAAATGTTGAACTATCCCTTTAAGCCATGTAACCTGTCCAACTTTGCAGGACTTGGGGTCTCCAAGTGTTTTCCTGAAATCTCCTATGTTGTTATTTGATCACACAACTGTTAGAAGATATGTAACCATGCTGAGACTGTGCTTGGTGTCTATGACCACAGGTATATACTGTATCTTCTTGGATATCAAAATGTAATATAAACATATGAGAGCAGCAAAACAGGTGCAGCTTGGAGCAGTGCAGCGATAACATCATAGCTTGTGCATCAAGGTCTGTTTTCTTCAGTGCAGCAATATGAAATCATGCAGCTTGGATCCGTTAACCTGTGAGGGAGGAGCCTACGGGGCTTCGCAGCAGCAGGTTAGCAGCTGCGTTTCTGTGTCGCGGTCCTCTCGAATTACCAAATGAATTCTTTCAAATTAAGGGAGTTAAATTGCCAGTTACTCATCTGGAAGCCGACCAGTACAACCACAGGCTGATGGGTTGGCCGCTGTGGAGCAGTTGGTGGAGCAGGTTGGAAGCCATAGCTCAAGGGAAACTCGGCAGTGGTGGTGATTCTCAGTCCAGGTTCATGCTGCTATAGTCATGAAGAGGGGAGGATGTCACTTGGAGACACTGAGAATAAGCTCCCTTTATTAATTTCTGGAGATCTGAGGTTTTGGCAGCAGGTTAGTGACTTTCCACATTTGTCTGGTATATTTAGACTCATTAATTTAAATTTGGCTCCTTTTTTGGGGCACACTCAGGAATCTATTCAACAGATTGTTATACCTGAAAGTGTGGAAAAGACAGATTTCATGTTTTAAAGCCGTCATGCTGGGAAATAAAATGTAGAATTTAATATAACAAAGGAGTTAATGGTTAACCTGCGTCATGATCGAACAGGTGCCTGAACTAAACAGCGTTGTTTCGATGGTGGATGTCGTTTCAATTCTCCCCTTTGCAATCGTTCCTAGACATTTCTGCTGCTATCAGTTAGGTGCACATGCTCTTCTGTTTGTGTGTGTGTGTGTCTGTGTGTGAAGGAATTTTTCTTATTTTCTTGGTTTTAGCCCTCTTTTCTTATTTCCCTAGAGAATGGATCACTGTTTAGCTTCTATTATGACTCATAGCGTCCAGATGGAGCCATCACTGTCCTTCGGAAACCAAGGTCTTACAGATAAGGTGGTGAAAAGCATAACAGAGTGAAGACCAAATCCAGCTCCAGACAAGGTTGAATGACGTTAGGGCATGACACAAATGGCGGTACGTAGGTAAGACAGGTGACTATCATGAGGTTTGAGTTACATTTTAGAGTCTTACAACTGTAGATGGGCCATATTTCGGGAATTACGGCTGTTAATTATACAGCAATCAAATGGTAAATATGTACAAATGTGAAGGAATTACAAAGAAATAAAAGCGAAGGAATCTTTCGATTATGTTTTAATTTTAATTTTATTATCATTCATTATCCTTTTTTTTTTTTTTTTTTTTTTTTTTTTTATATATTTTTTGGCGTTTTATGCCTTTATTTGATAGATTAGTAGAGATAGACAGGAAAGGGGGAGGCAGAGAGAGGGGAATGACATGCAGGAAAGGTCTGCCCGATGCGGGACGCGAACCGGGGACGCCTGCGTCTGCATATACATGAGGCGGCTGCCTTAACCACTGCGCCACGCACCGCCCCAACATAGTCACTTTTAAAGGTGTAAAGCTAGTGTTTACATTGTCAGCTGTTTATGTACGAATCTATAGGAAATGTCCAGTTGAGCATCAATTTCTTTCCTCACCAAAAGATGTCTTCGGCTGTGTAAAGCAGCAGCCGTCGTGATTTCTCTCATTTCCATTCATCTACTGATGTTAGCATGCTAACCAGCTAGCTTCAGCCTGGCCAGATCGTCTCATCGTTTTCCGATACCGAGTCACTGTAGCGTCCAGTCTGACCTAGAGAAAGCTCAGAGGACGCACTGCAAACGCAATGAACTCAGAGTTTAGCAATAGCCAAGTTTATAAGTAGCTCCTCTAATGATTTTTGCACCAGTAGTTTATCAAATAGAATAAATAAATCTCCCCCTTCACACCTGCCACGCTCTGATATCTGCTGAGCACGAATAAAGACTATTAAACAGATTTTTTCAGATCTCGTTATGATTATGCCCATACCTCGGTCTGCCCTGATCAATAATCTCTGCAGTGACACCTTCGACTCTAAACTGAACACCATGTCTGCATGCTGGGAGGTCGTTAGTCAAAACCCGGAATAATGACAGAGGCGGCTGAAAAAATCATAGTCTTCATCACCGAGGGGAGGGTTAGAGATAAAAACTGCAGTGAGCGAACATCATCATTACCATTACCGTCGTTTCCATTGCTTGTATTGTCGCTGTGACCTTCATCATTCATCAGTGTAATCGCGACCATGATTATCTTCACCCTCCGCAAATGGGCGCACCATTGTCTCCCCGTCTGTTTTCCCTGTTGCTCCCGTCGTCTCTGTGCCAAACGGCCGTCTCTGATCCTCTGGAGTCACATGTGGCCTCCTGCCCTCGTCTGTCAGCGTTTACACACCAAATGATGTTTGACCAAGGTTTTTCTATTTCCATCCGTAATGCCATGTGAACGAGCTGATTGTCTATACGGCCCCGTCTGGGTCCGTGCGTGCGTGCCGTGCAGCCTATGTGTTCGTGGTTGTGTAAGGTGTAAAGGTGTAAGGGTGTAAGGTTGTGGGTAATGAGGTGATTTTTATTCGTACTCCTTGTCCTCTTGCCCTGTCAAGACCACAGATTCAATTTGTGTGTTGAGATGGAAAGAGAGTGATAGAGTGTGTATATGTGTGTGCGTGAGTGTGTGATTGAGAAAGAACGAGAAATCCCTGCCAAACGATTCTCATCTTTGAGCCCAGAATCAGAGATGGATGCAGAGATGAATGCTATTTTTGCCACAGCCTGTGTGTTTACCGCTGTGTGTGTGTGTGTGTGTGTGTGTGGGAAAGGAGATGGAGAGCTCAAATTTAACAACTTGGCAGAAGCTTGCGGAGCTTGTGAGAACGAGAAGGAAAGAGATAGAGGAAGAGATGAGAAGAGGAAACGGGGGCAGGAGAGACAAAGAGGTGGTGGTGAGGTGTGAACGGAGGAAGAGGAGGAGGAGGAGAGTGTGGAGCGAACGAGTGATTCTGGTGAAAAGTGGGAATTTCAGATTACAGGAGAGCAGATAATCTGACAGGAGAGACTGGAGCTGCTGCTGTGAAGCCCGGCAGGCAAATGAATAAATGATACACAAGCTCCAAAAACAATGCGTGTGCAATTTTCTACTTAGAAACCGGAATTTATTTAAAACACACACAAAAAAAGGGCTGTGATATTGTGCGTACCTGCATTTGTTCACATACACAAGGGCAGACTGCTATGTGAAATTGGATTTAGGTTTAAAGGACCACATTTGACATTAACAAATCCCCATCATAAGTGGATACTGCTGCATGAACACATGAATGGCAATATAGTATAATGTAAAATACATCTTGACAAAAGAAATGGTTGAAAAACAAAATGGATCCACATTTTCACAAATGTCTTGACATCTGCACGGAGCCTGGACTCTAAATTTGCATAATCTGTTGTGTGGCACATACAGTACTGTAAATGTGGTGCATGAGCGTGGTTTATGAACATAATCCAGGCAGCAATTATGTTTCTGAGCACAAAACAATTGGAGGAATAAATTAGCACCTAAGAGACAGAAGGCTCAAAGTCAAGTTATTGCAGAGTCATTTAAGAAATCTTACCCTGCAGAAATGTGTGCTACACCACAAAATGAGGATTTGAGTCATGATTAAGACTATTATTTGAAAAACTAAAAAAATGAACTAGTGCATTTCTAATTTTCCCCTGGTGAGATCCTGGAACAATATCCTATTCACTACTTCTAGTACATTTTAAATGTGCACAGTTTTAAAAAAAAAGGCACCAGAAACTAAAAAAAAATCATGTAAATGACACTGAAAACATGTTTTATCTGCAGATTAAGAAAATGCTCAACTCCAGGATCTTCCACAGCAACGGGAGTAAATGAAGCTTTGACAGTCAGTGCAAATAATTCCTACATATGTTGCTATTTTGTCTACCAATTACTCACAAAACCCTCTGATGCAATGATCAGTGCTGCAGGATGTGGGCTGTAAGAGCAGAACTAGATGTAGGAGACCAGCACCAGCCTCTGTACTTAAACCCTGTGGAGCAGGTTTGATGGAACAACAAACAGTGGACGGATCAAAGACACTGATTAGATTTAGTTTCCTTCCATGAAACCTTGTTATTTAGTTTAATATCAGCTGCACAGCCGGGAATCTTCTGGTGGTGCAAATAAATGTAAAAACAACAAAAAAGAGCCCTGCATGGCAACAACTGGAATATTTACATCTGCCAATTGGATTGATGCACTGAAAGCTATAAATGCAAACGTTGTTATAATGATCACTGACACTCATGCTGGTAGAACATGAGGAAAACCTGCGTCCAAGTCACACTAATCAGTTACCATGCAGTGTCACCAACGGGTCAGAAACGCCACAGCATCACTTTAATCTTTAACCACAGGTCGAGTCACGAGGTCTCAGTTGAGTCTCATAAAGACTCGTCTTCTCCACAAGACTTGACTCGTCGTGCTCCAGCTGGAGTAAATATCTTCACTCACTGTCAGTCCACATGTGCAGGAAAAAAACAAAAAAAAAAACAGGCATCAGATCATAAATTATTACCCAATCGTGAGCGATCAATCACGAGGTTGTTAGGACTCACAGTATGTAACGGTGCATAATGATACAATGGCTGCTGCGGGGCTGTTAGCGGATGCTGACTCTGCAAGACTGAGGAGAGAGCGAGTCTTATTTTCTGACGTGATGGTGATTTAAGTTTATGCTCAGCGCAGGTTTACCAGAGGTGTGTCAGCAGCACACTTATTTTTTTTAGTCCATATAGAAAAGCAACACAACAAAACAAGGTGAAAATCAGATTTTGAAATGGTGTGTGTTTAGAAAAGTAGTAGAAATATAAGATGAAAAGATCCTTTATGTCTCATATAGAACCAGCTGCTCTGTAACTGGATGAATCGGTAAGTCAAAGCCACTTTATGAAAAAAAAAAGTAGTTGTAAGAATTGGCTTTAGGTTTCAGGAATCTAAGAAAAATGACTGTCCATGCAAGTTTTCAGTTTTGCACACACACACAACTTTACATGCCTCGAATCCCCTGATTTATGCATGTGACCGACTTTCTCATCGTCTTTTCCCCGTCCTTAGAGATGGCAACTGAAGCCAAGATGAAGGAGAGTGAAGATTTTCCTTTAATATAACCCACATTCATTTGATGAAGAGAGAATGAAGTGTCCGCGGGGCCGATACGATATCATTAAAGCCGTCTGATGTCTCTCAGGTTGAGTGGAGGCTCCAATAAACATCCAAATGAGACGAGTAAGAGCGCCCCCCCTCCCCCCCCACCACCACCCCTCCAGCCCGCCACCCCTAGAGCAGATCCATCTTGGTTTATTGATAATGCGCGGCAACAACAGCAGACACATTTCAGCGCTTAGCCGTCATCAGCGCCGCACTCCAATTATCCATGTGTCTACCTGAATGAACAGGTTCTACGTGTGCCATTTGCAGACATCAATATATTTATGTCAAATGAATTACCATATCTGAGTGTAATTACAAATGAGAGCACGGCTAAGACGATAAATAGCCTCTTATTTGTAACGTTTGCATGGGTTTGGGTGGAAAATTAAGACCACATGTCGCATAAATACTGACTTAAAGATGTTGTTTCGGCATTTCTTTGCATGCGTTTATTGTCTCTTTGGATTTCAGAGATGAGGACGTTGAGATTTATTCCCTTTTTAACTTTTTTACCCCTTCCACCTCCTGCAATAGAGATTAGTCTGTCAGTGTTATCAGGCTGTGTATTAGCTCAAAAGTCATTTAAATCTGTCAACACAAGTGCCATCAAATACATATGGACGTTTTTTAAAAGGCTGTATCGGATCAGGTGTTGCAGCATTTGTCTTTCTTTATGGTGCAGAAAACTGCCTTATACTCAGAAACCCTTGATAAAATATTCATACAGGAAGCCCTTTTAAATATTTTACTGCACCAGCAGAATTCTTCTTGCCACCTGTTCTAGGAAAACTAGACTTTAATTGCTTTGTGGCTCAGTACCAAATAAGAAAGTGGTCAAATGTGAAACTAAAATGTTCCTGGTTTGGAATATAACAATCGTTTACCTTCACTAATTTGCGGTATAATATCTTTTCTTGAGTGCGTGTGGCCGTAACCACTGGTTTTCCGTAGGACATACAAGAAGATGCTGTAAAGGCAAACTCTCAAAGAAGTAATATAAAAAGAAAAATGTGGACTTTTTCATCTTTTTAAGGAAGCTCAAAACAGCAATTATTGCTTATTAATAAAATGTGTTGCTCATTAAAAATCACCTTGTAGAGGTGGTGACAACTTTTAATTAGGAATTTTATGTGACAGTTTTATTTATTTGTTTGAGTTATCAACCTTTTTACCTTTACTTTCTTTTTGTGAGTTATCATTTTGTGACTTTCTGTATTTTCTCAATGACACTAATTATCTCCCATCTATTGTCCCAATTATCCAATCAGCACAGGGCCTATGAATAGATGTACAAACAGGTCATATCGTCTCCTCACTCCTGCTCTTCTGCTGCACACGTGAGCGCCTGGAGTTTGATCTTTTTCACAACGATCTTCATTTATGAAGCACTTTTCCAAAAGTCTAAAAATAAAAGTGATTTCAGCTTCAAAATATCACATCATAAAAAACAAAGTTAAACCAATTACACATTCAATGGAGAAGTTACAACACCGGCACCTGCTTCATGTTGGAGACAAGCCAGTCGATTTCCCGCAGGATCTGATCCGGAGGCGCGTGACAGTCGGCCATTCCTCTCTGTTAGCGTCCTCGTTTGTTTATATCGATTACACCAACGTCTCTAAAAATTAAGGCGGTAATGACGCGTTTATTCTGAAATGCTAAGCTTGTAGTATAGCGACAGCAATCGGCGCCCCGTGTTTGAAGGAAGAGTCGTCCCCGAGAAGATCCTGTCACCATCTGTGTGGTTCATTTGTCTCCACAGCGTGGCGGTGACAGGTGTAGAAGGAGAGACAGACAGAGCAAAAGACAGACGGAGAGAAGTCGGCACAGAGCCCGCTGACAGTTGAAAGAAAATCAAAATCAGCCGCATAACTTCCCTCTTGCTTTATCACAGGCCCACACATCCACTGCTGCACGTGCTCAGACGCCTCCGAGATGTGACAGACGATCGTCTCGGCTACATGACACACGATGGAGAACAAAACTGAAAACAAACAAAACGAATCACAAAGTCTGGGGAGGGTGCATTTCATATGCAGAGGAAGTACCGGGAAACAAGAGAGAGGGACAGGGCCTAACAGATGGAGGTGCATGTTTGTGTGTCTATGTCTGTATCCGTATTTGTGCGTGCATGGGGGGAGGGCGACGGGGAGGGGCGATGGGTCGGATAACTTGAGAGAAAAGTGCTTCTTATCCACTGAGCTCTGCAAACAAGGAGAAAACCGGTGCACAAATAATATACAGCTACTCGGTGATAAACAGAAGTGCAGCTGCAAAGTTTCTGGCTCAGGGTTTTTACCTTTCATTCACACCCGCCGCCCTGCACAGGAAACACACACATTTATTTTAACAGTTATGGTTTATTTTTGAATTAAAATCAGATTTCAAAAGAGTGTACACGCTCTGGGGCAACAAAGATTAGCCTCAAATAGCTGATTATCTGTGGGAAATTAGCATCTTTGCCCGTACGTGTTTGCAGAAGTCTGTGTGTCTTGTCCTAAAGCAGTCTAATTTGAATTCTTCAAATGTGAAATTTGCAAGGTGGGACTCGCACTCACATAAACAGACAGATGTCTCTTGGGATTATGCAAAAATGGTCACAAATCTGCAGCCTAGTCAGATCTTTTCCACCCGGCACCTAAAACCATATTAAATCTTCCCTGGTACATTATTTTGGTGAGCAAAAATGACTAATAGAATAATCCCTCGTCGTCGCTTTAGAACCCGACTCTAAGCTCATCACAAAATCCAAAACAATTCCCATTGGAGGCAAAGGAAACCAAAAATAAGCTGTGAAGATGCAGTTTTTTTTTGTGGTGGTGAAGGCAGGTGAGGTCGCAATGAATGGAAGGGCTCTTCTCCAGCACCAAATGGTGTCTGAGAGATAAATCCTCTGATAGCAGCGCTGAAAATGAAAGCTTCTTCATTTATATATGTATTTATATACCTAGCCATGTTTCACCACATGAGTATTCACCTGGGAAAAGCTCTTCTCTTTCTCCAGTGGAGTGTTTCTGTGATTCAGGCAAATTCATTTGATCTGAATAGCAGCTTCTTCTTGTTGGTGCAGTGTTCATTTGAAGAGCAGTGGAGCTGCTAAACAACCAGATATTTCCCTCAGGACTTGGTAAAGACCAAAACGAATTCATCAGATAGGCCAGAGCATATGAATGCTAATTAATGCTAATGTTGTTTTCTGTTAGCTGGCACCGTTAGCTTATGGCCCTGTACCACTACACAGTTACAGCAATACTTGGCTCGACTCTACTCGACTCGGTTTGGTTAATTTTTCATTACATATGAGTCCTTCATGGGCAGGGTCGTTAACTCGCGTGAAGGAATAACAGCAGTCGCAGTACAGACCATGGATGCTGTTGCCCGTGTGTTTCCTAGAATAGTAGGTTTGATTCTTGTGCTGGTGACTCTTCTAGTGACAATACTCTGACCAATCAGTGGCTGGCAGTCGGTTGACATCACATTTTAGTATCGGTTTGGCTCGCTTGTAACCTCGGGTGAGGCGTTACCAAAAAAAGTGCCAGCTATCCCTAGTGGAAAGCAAAAAAAACCGACAACAAAAAAAAATAGAAGTAGAACTGAGTCAAGTTGAGTAGTGCTAATGGAAACGGGCCACAACAGGTAGGCCCCTTATCTGCGGTATTTATGATAATCTGTGTCAGTTTCCACCTTAGCGACCATGCAAAACTGTCTTTTGCAAGATGAAGTGATAGGCTAGGCTCACAATACTAAAAAGTGAAAAAGCAACTACAAGCAAAATATTTGTTTTTGAGGTGCAAAATCTGTGCACTTGTCCTTTAAGTAAAATGAAGTAATTGTGCAGGAGCGTGGCTGCGTCAGTGTTGTGTAGTGTTTTGCTGTTGCTGCATGGCTAATGTTTTGTATAAAGTCAAATCAAGAAGAAACCATATGTTCAACTTCAAACTTCATTCCTTTACTTTACTCACCAACATCTGTCTCCAGAGGTGGAACACAACACCAATGTGAACTCTTTTCTTTTCTCTTCCTGTAGTTAGCATGCCTGTAGCAATGTGGCACTGATCAGATATATTTATTATTGTGCAGATATAGTACTGTATTGTTTGTTATAACACACTAAATGTACAATATTTCACACTGAAATGGAGTCTAAGGAGCAATTAAAGTAAAGTGCAAATACCCTCACTGTACCAAGATACATGCATTTTAATTAGCACATGGTTGTGTTAATAATAGCTACATGTTCATACAAATAGATGTAAAGGTCACTTGCTGCTATACCACCTGGCTGGTCCTCTGGCACAGTGCGGCGCACACAATGCTGTTTGTGTGTGATGTGTTCATGCGTCGTTCTGAGATGCGATCGGGAGAACTGATTAAACTGGATTCACAGGACTCGGAGGAGGAGACTTTGTAATGGTCTGAATTACACAGAGAGTCACATGTTTCATGGAAAATGTGATACCTTGAAGATAAGAGCAACCTTTTCAGGAAATGTAGTGGATTTTCCTGGTTTTGTCTTTCCAGATGTTTGTTTGGAGTTGAAATGAGAGGATTTCTTTTGTCAAACACAAGACAGATTTCATTTTTTTAATTATTAAATCTGGGAGCAGTTGGTTCATGAGCAAAAAAGAAAGAAAACATCGATCCATAACAATGTAAATAATAAATGAGAAGTTTAATTTGATGGAGATGATGACTCAAGCAATAAATTTAAACAGTTGTCTTGTGCCTTTTATGTTTTTTGGCTGTAGTTTTGATCACACTTGACAGATGTGTGAATTAATCTCAGACTCTGTCTCGTGGCTTTGTTACTCAACAGCCTCCGATTTTATGGATGTGCTTCAACTTCAGTGGACGAATAAAAAAGAGCAGCAGGCATTCTAGTGCAGCTGATTGGTGATGAATGGGCCTCTTAATACGTGCATGTTCGCCAAGTATTCATTTACAGAAACATAATTCGGAGAATATGAAGAGGCAGACGTAATAAACGAGGACGCGCCGGTGAAATACGACGGTGGTCAAAACAGATTATTAGCAACTTGTTGTGTCTGAGAGGAAGTGTGTAACCGTGAAAATGAGCCACTGATGCTGCGCCTCCTGCTCGCTCAGAGATGTCAATCACTGCAGTGGACTGAGCAATTCTTCAGCGTACGGTATTTACATGAAGGCCGGTGGAGAGGAGCGATTTATTTGCTGATTTGAATGTAGAAGTGTCAGATTTTATTACTTTGGTAAATTATTTCAAATGTTTTTTCACATGTAGAGTCACTTTATATGTCAAGAAGACCTCACTATGAATGAGTTATACTGTATTTTACTTGGCTAAATGTATGCAGACACAAGAGTCCTACAAGACTCTGTAACCTGGCTGCAGGGATTTGCTCCCATTCAGCCACAACATCTGTAGTGAAGTTGATCCTGGGCAATAAAGTCCAGCTCATGGTCAAAGAGGTGCTGGATGGGGGGTCGAGGTCAGGGCTCAGTACAGGACAATGAATCCTGTCTTTCATGTAGGAGCGCCCTCATATACTGAGGTGCGAGAGTTATTACTCCATGAAACTGGGTTTTCTTATACCTGAACTATAAAACCAGCTTTAAACCATTAAATATGATCTAAATGAACAGATTCACCGTGAAAAGAAACCGAGACGACTTGAGCTTTTGGTTCGTGGAGTGATTTGTATACACAACCACCCACTTCTTACTTTTAGATCATCCAAACCAAAAGTCACAAATTCAGCCTCTTCATTTATTTTCACTTAGACCTCAGTGAATAGGCCGTGCCCTGAAAAAGCCTGGGAATGAAAGAAAAAAGTTTTTTTTTACCTGCAACTTTTAAATTGCTGAGAGGTTGTGCATGGTTTGGTTCAGTCTTGCAGTTGGGTTGGGAATAAAATAGTTTGTCTTCAAAGGCAGAAAATCAAAGAACTTCAAATCACCTTTTAGGCAATCATATAATCAAAAAGGGCATTGCAACAGAAATGATATTGGTTTCACATTGCAATGCAGCCTGCTACCTATATTTACTTTAATTAAGATTTAATAGCCTTAGCATCAGACTGACACGTTGGAATAAGACTGCTGTAGACTGCTTAATCTCACACAGTTTATTTTTTTAATACACGTCTTGATCCAAATACTGAGCGTCACGCTTCCAAAATATGGAGTTTATGAGCTTAAACTATTTATATGATGTGAATGAAAGTTGAGTCAGGAGAATGCCACATGGACGTGGAGAAGCTGTGCAGCAGAAAGAAGACTTTCTTTACTCTGTTGGATTTTTGTTGGCATGAATAAAACACTGAGTTTACTCTGGGGTTACACGCTGCTGTTCCAGAGTGGAGGATCTTCCCTCACAAACTATCTTTGACAAGTGCTGACAACAGCAAAGCAACAACAGCCAAGTTTAGGCTGAGAGCTACACACACACACAGCTTCGCTAATGATCATTAGCAGGAGAGCTCTGTGAATCCGTGTTCTTCTCCAACAGCCGGTGAAATCTGAAATCAAGGTCACCTCATCGCAGCACAACAAACAATACATTCTCATTCACACACGCTTCACCGGCAGCGAGGTGCCGAGCTGTTTAGAGTCCGACCGGTGGGTTAAAGGGGGAGAAGCTGCAGCACCAGGCGGGTTGAGGTTGATGCAACGGAGCTGAATACAGTCACGAGAGAAGCAGCATGATCGATCAAAAGTATACAGTTTTCAATATATCACTGTTGCTACATTTATACCTGGTGGAGTTTAGCTGATCGTAAGAATGAGACTTGGAAATAGTTGAAAACAACGCTACTCGGTCTGTTTTAGTTAGAAAGGAAATTTGGTAACCCTTCACAAGCCGCTAATTATGTGATAATTACATGATAATGTCAAGAAATAGCCAAGAAATAACAATTAATTGCATAGTATGTCAAGAAACACAGAATTAATTTTTTGAGAAAGGCCAGAATTGTTTTTCACCAGGTCTTCTTGCAATTGACCATTATTTCTGGGACATTTCTACGCAATCAATCCTTATTTCTTGGCTATTTAGCAGCCTTTAAATTAAAGGGTTATACCCTTTGTAAACAATGACAAGTTCACTTCTCTACTGTGACATATTCTCTGATTCGTCACATTCATCATACACATCATGTTTTTCCTTTTCTAACATGTTGATAACATTTCACTGTTGCCATTTGTGGTGTTCTTACAGCGTCTATAGGCAGAGCAGAGAATCTGCATGAGGATTCCCAGTATAGCTGTCATGTGATGTGCGTTTTCATGGATGCAGTATGGATGGAGATTATCTCTGATACATGGCCAAAAAAGCTTTTTTTAAAAAAAAAAAAGTATTAGTGGTCTTTGGATGAGCTCGGCTCAGCTGTGTCACGACCCCCCCCCCCTTCTTTCCTTTCTGTTACTGCTTGTGTTTCTGTGAGAGTGTCAGTGTGTATGCACGATATATAACACACATTTATCACATTGTGCTATAGCCGTGGCCTACTGCCTCCTGCCTTTACAGTGTGTGTGTGTTTGTGTGTGTCTGTGTGTGTGCTGGGGGCTGTACATGCAGTGTCTTGTGTTAAGGCTTTATGTTTACATGAGATCATGTTTTATTTATGTAACGCATGCAAACATTGTAGCTGTGTTGCATGTCTTAGCAAATCAACAATATGCATTAAGACTGTGTGTGTGAGAGAGTGTGCATAAGAGAGTGAGTGTGTATCCGTGCGTGTGAGTGTCAGAGAGTGAATGTGTATCCGTGTGTGTGTGTGTGTGCTGACGTGAATGTCATCTTTTTATTGGCAGATTCAGTGGAGCAGTGAACTTAGGTCAACAGTTTTTATGAGGTTTAGACAAAAGATTTACAGAGTCTCATTGGATTTGTTACACACTCTCTCTCTCACACACACACACAGACACACACCTCTCTGGGTCAGTTCAATCGCACGTCTTGAGTCACAGTTGCTGGGAGATAACCTTGGCGAGCGTTCTGTGGGTCTGTATGGAGTCGGATGGCGCTCCGGCCTGATGAGGTGTTGACCTCAGCTGTCGCCTGGTTGGTTCACTGCAGTTAGAAAGTGTCCAGTCCAAACCCACTCAGGTTTATGATGCTACACACTACAGTACCTCTATTGTTTGAATCCACTCTCCCTCATCAATCTGCACTAAAAATATATTCTGTAATTACAAAGAGAAGATAGACTTTTTTGGGAAACTTATTATGAAGGGAATTATCAGATCCTGTCTCCCAGTATTTCATCCAAACTCCTTTGTATTGGATCCGTCTCTCAGGTCTCATGGTCAACTGGGTCATTCAAGGACATAAACAGAGTCGTCCTCTAACCGCTTCTGTCCAGTCTTGTCTGTGTGATCATTGTCCTGCCATCCGGAGCACCGTGCACCAGGTTTACTTTGAGGATATCTGTGTACATTGCTCTGTTGCACTTTCCCTCAACCATGACCAGATCTGAGCTCCGACACCGTCCTCTCTCTCTCAGCTCTGCAGGCACTTTCCTCCTCCTCATGTTTTTTATTTATTTATTTATTTTGCTCTGATGTGCAGCTCTGACATCTTATACGCAGACATCAGTGTCTCCTTCCAAATGAAGGTGCATATAGGTGCATCTCTGAGAGGATCAAGAGAAGTGGGAGGCACCTGAGATAAATTGATCTAGTGTCATAACAAAGCGGTGGGCGGCGGCGGCGGCGGTTAGCGCTTTCTCTGCCTGTGTGTGTGGGTTCTCTTCAGGTTCTCTGGCTTCATCCCACAGAAAAAAAAGAGAGAAAGAAAACACAAGCACATTAGGTTGATGGTGAGTCTACACTGCCTGTGGGTGTGGATGTGAGCGTTTGAGGTCGTTGTAAACCCGTCACCTGTCCAGGGTGTAGGCCTACCCATGCCCTTGGGACTAGCTCCACCTCCGCTCCATACGACCTTGTATGGACGATAGACTGATGGATGGATGGATGGATGGATGGATGGATGGATGGATGGATGGATGGATGGATGGATGGATGGATGGATGGATGGATGGATGGATAGCAAAAGGTCTTAATACTTTTATTAAAAGAACAGTTCACCCCAGAATGATATTTCACTCATTATCTACTCACCCTCATGTCGACTAAGGGCTGGGAGAAGTTTCAGATTCCTCTTTGGCTTCTCTGAGTTACAGGGGATCTCAGCGTAGCAGTGCATGTCCATAAAACGGTTGCAAATGGACACCAGCGGTCTTCGTCACAAAAAGACACACTAAAAAACATCCAAATACCTCCATGCTGCTCCTATGTAATGTCCCTGTTGTACTGAAGCCATGAAATTGTCCCTAAAAAAATTAAATAAGTCCACATTTCAAGCTTGTTTGCAGTGGAAGCTCCTCTTCCTTCCTGTTTTTTAGTGTGTCTTTTTGTGACGAAGACCGCTGGTGTCCATTTGCAACCGTTTTATGGACATGCACCGCTACGCCGAGACCCCCTGTAACTCAGAGAAGCCACGGATAACTCTGAAACTTCTCCCAGCCCTTAGTCGACATGAGGGTGAGTAGATAATGAGTGAAATATCATTCTGGGGTGAACTATTCCTAATGTGAGCTATCATATTTTCCATATACACTACTCACAAAAAGTTAGGGATGTTTGGCTTTTGGATTGAATTTCAGAATGCACCTAAAATGCGAACTTAATTTAACCTTTAACCCTATACTTTTGAATGCACATGTCCAATTGTTCAATGTTTCAGTGCTCTCCACCATGTTCACATGTTGACATCATGAGACTCTCTTTGATCACAAGTTGAGACATTGAGATGTTCACAGCTTTTGTTTTTGACATTCATTGAGACCAAGACTTTGGATCAACGTAAAACTTTTGAAAAAACAAAAAAAAAATTTAATCAAACATTGAGCTTGTTCTGACCCTTTTTCCTGACTTTATCGCGAGATTGAGGTTTTGACTGGTCCGGATTGATTGATTTGATTCGCCGCAGGAAGGACAGAGCCGGGGGGGGCTTGCCTGCATGCAGACTCCAAAACATAAACACCCCCTGGTACCGCGGTGATTTCACGTAGCGGACGGGCCGGGGATGTTCGGTGATTTAGCGTAGCGGACGGGCCGGGGTTGGGTGGTGAAAGAGGCAAGTAGCCTACGGTGAGGTCACCGTAGGAGCAGAATCAAAATCTCGTGCTTTAGGAAGGCACACCATTGTGTGCTATTCCTGTTTAATCAAAGTCCAGCTTTTCAGGCAATGACCAATTGCATGTTTTAACCGATTTCGGGTGATGACTCCTTTAAAAGGTTTTCATGATAGAATATCACTGTAGCATGAACTGTTTATAGAGATATTCTTGTCAAATATCCCTAACTTGTTGTGAGTCGTGTATGATAAGTTTGGGAAATAACTAGAATTCTCATCTTCACCTTGTTATTGTCAGGGGAAAAATGGTTTAAATGATGCTACGATTTTACCTGCAACATAACAAAATTTAAAAAAATACAATAAAAAACAAAAAACGAAGGGGTCTGAACACTTTCTGAATGCACTGTGGCTGCTTTGTCTCATGCCACAGACAAAGCAGCTTTCCCCACACACACTCACAATACAAGTTAGGAGGTGGATACTCTCTGTTTTTTCCCCCCCACCACATCTCCATGCACTGAAAATAATGAGGCTGCTGGTTCCCATGATGCCTGACTGGCCTGGTACCCCTCCCCTCACGGCCAATGAAGTGGCAGACACTCGCTCATTACAGCTTAAGGAGGCATGGACACATCGATGTACGCACACACACACACACACACACACACAATTACACAAACACACACACATGCACGGTCCGACTTCACCTAATGCTGATTTAGCAGCACATACCATCTGTCTAGAATGATTAACCTTTCCATCAATCACCGGTTCCCCCATTTTCCAGACACACATCCACAGAGCACGCACACGCCGATCGACTCACACAAGCGCCGAGTGTGTGAACGCAATCAGATTCATATAGACATGAAATAAGAAACGCGGGATTTAGCCTCAGCGATTTTAAAGAAGGTCATTGGTCGTCTGCCACCGATACGACTTCTAGCCTCCGAACATCAATCTTAATTAGCTCCTTTTAAAGGAAAGAGCTCCTACACGAGCGCTGGATTATCAGTCAAGGTTAGAAAACAGCGGTACATACTTTACAGGGGGAGATTTCCAGATAATTTCATTTTGTCCGCTTGTGTTCAAACCGCACCGACATGGGTGCAGCTCTGTTGGAAACACACAAATCAGCTGCTGTCAGATACTGTGCTGCTGTTGCTTCATCCTCCACCGAACAACATCTGTGCTCTGGCTGGAGACTGAACGGGCAGCAGCAGCAGCAGCAGCAGCAGCAGCAGCCGCCGGTGCTACAAGCTATAGTTACCAATGTGACCTGGTTTATATGGCTTTTTAATCAGCAGTATGAATTATATCTAAATACTGATTGATTTACTCAGACACGATGATTAAAGGGATACTTCACTCAAAATCATGGTCACGCCAAGGAAGGGTTTGGAGAACGTTTGGAGTTATCAAAACGCTTCAGGAGTTCCAGGGGGGTCCGGCTGGCAATGGATTTTCATATAACGGCGGTGGATAGAGTTCACTTTTGAATCGTCTAAAACGCACACTGTGAAACATCCAGATACCTCCACACTGTTCGTCCGTAGGCTACTGACCCAAGTCCTGAAGCCGTCACATGAAAATGAATGTGATTTCTGTTTTCATCCTTGTAGCTCCCAGTGGCTCTGTTGATGTTTGTGCACGAGATTTGCTGCGAGATGTTGGTTCATCGTTGTAAACCATTGGATGTATGATGTAAACACGGAAGAACATCTCGCGCAGCCACTTGGAGCTACCGCTACCACAAGGCTAAAAACAGAGATCAAATTAATTTTTTACGACCAACTTTTTCATGTTGCGGCTTCAGGACACTTGGGTCAGTACCAAGGGGGGAGTTGTGGGTTCTACAAGTGAAGACCATGCACTTCCGCGTTCAAAAAGTTGCAGTTCCCCAGCGGCCTCTGGGGGGCTGGTGCCAGAAGTGAGCAACTCTCCATTGACCGCCATGATTTTTTTGTACCACAATCGTTTTAGTGTTATTTAGGCTTCATAAATGGGGGATGGGGGGTGGGGGGTTACGTTGAGTGACAGGTTCGCAGACAGTTAACTGGTTGCTTTGAGTTCAGCGTGCGGGTTCTCGGCTGGCAAACCGCCACACCTCTCCAAACATGGAAAGTATAGACTCCCACTAAAATCCAAGATGGCGCAGTTAAAACGCCCGTAGTAGAGGCATAAAACAGACTCCCCTAAACCAATGGGTGACATCACGGCTGCCATTCTTTTTACAGTCTATGGTCAGTAAGGACGAGCAGTATGGAGGTATTTGGATGTTTCATATTGTGTGTTTTGGACGATTCAAAAGTCTATCTGCCGCCATTATATGAAAATCCATTGCCAGCCAGACCCCCCCCCCCCCCTAAAGCGTTTTGATGACTCAGAAACTTCTCCAAACCCTTCCTTGGCGTGACGGTGAGTAGAAAATTGGTGAATTATTGATTTTGGGTGAAGTATCTCTTTAAACTTTGAAACTTTCCAAGATGTTTTCATTTCAACCTCCATGTTTGTCACGAACAGAATATGATGAAGGTTCACGCTCAGCCTCGGTCACCATCTGCTGATGAAGACTGTGGTGTGTTGTGTCCAAACACTAGTAAGTGGACCTTGAGTTGAGATGAATTATTTATCAAACAGCGGTTTAATGCTCGCGGCTGCTGAAGGCTTGTTTATGGAGCTCGGCAGTGTCGTGCTGTGGTTGTTGCTATGGTCACCTACGGCAAGTTGGGAAAAAAAGTTCATCAGCAGCCCAGGTGGTAGCAACAAAGTAGTGTAATAATGTGTGTAGTTTGAGACACACACACACAGACGCACACACACACCCATCACCAACTCCATCTGCTGCTGCTGCTGCTGCTGCTGCTGCTGACCACAGCGGCAGGTCAGCAGTGTTTACATTAGACACAATGGAGGTGTTGGTGGTAATTGCTTGTTGTCAGAACCTGATGACAGTTGTTAAATGTTTCCAGGGCGACAACGCTGTCAATCAGATTTGATCATCAAACCCCCAAAAAGCTGGAGAACTGACCCCGATTTATTAATACAAGTGTAATTAGTGGGTTTTTTTAACGCTTTTTTTGTCAGTGACTTTGGTAACACTTTAGATGAGGGAACACATATTCACCATTAACTAGGTGCTTATTGATATGCATAAATAGCTTACTAGCTCCTTATTAGTAATTATTAAGCATGTATTAACACCTTATTCTGCATAGCCTTATTTTACCTTTATTACACCATGAATTAAGATTTTTCCTGATATTGAAGGTTGAATATTTAGAATAAATAATACACCCATGGGGCATTTAGAGGTGTACAGAATGAAAGTATTTCTTTTCCATAAAAAAAATATTTAGTTTGTTTGTGTGTTTGTTTGTTTTCAACGAAGCCTTTTTAATAATCAATCGGTGGGACAATGGATTATCATATACATGTTAGGATGGGTGTATTTGTGTTGTCTTATCTGTCATAAACACGTTTACTGTCACAGACTCCCAGTGCCACCGCGCTCTTTTTTTTTTTTTTTTCCACTCTCCCTGTAATAAGCTACAAGCCATTTATTATGCTGTTAAATGATGGTAAAAATGAAACATAAGGTAAATATCCTGCATAGTTCTCCTCCTGTCTGTCCTCTGATCAGAGCAGCTTCCTTAGCAACGGCCTGTTTTACCTACTGTAGCAACGGTCTGGCAATCGACTGCTGGAATTCTTTTTCTGTTGTTGTTCTGGTAATTCTACATATTCAACCTTTAACTCCTAATTGTCGCTTATTCATTGTAAATTAATGCATTGTTGTTTCTGAATAATGATGTGAATAACCAGTGGGCTATTGGGGCCTTGTACAGGGGCAGTAGCACAAGAACAGTAATTCTTCCTTCATCACTCTGAATTATAGCATTAATTTACATTGATAAACAATTACTAATAAGGAGCTACTGTAGTAAGCTACTTATAAGCACCTAGTTAATGGTGAATATGTGTTCCATAATCTAAAGCGTTACCGATTTTTTTCAGTCACTATGATTTTCACCAAATCCACTCATTCTTTCATCCTCCTGGTTAAACACTCACTGTCATTTACTCAAGGATGAGTTCAGATTAAATTAAGCTTGAAGGTTCCTCTGTTGTTCCCTAAGGCATGTGTGTGTGTGTTTACATGTGCTGTATATGTACTGTATGTGCATTTCCTGCTGACGCACAACAATAATTGGACACATGAGCAACCACAAAGGCATACTAATGTGTCAAGCCTCGCCCGTGTGTGTGTGTGTGTGTATGTGGTGCATTGTCCTGTTACATCACTGAGACTGTAGGTGCCCTGCAGCCTCTGTTTGGGACTTTCATCCTCAAGGTTTGGTGCAGACCAGAGAACAATATAATATAATAATAAAATGGATTTTGATAAAGATGCAACACATTCCATGATGTTTGATGAAAGCTGAGCTGACGTGTCGTTGCCCACATAAAATCTCAAAAATGAAACAGCAACAGTGAAATCTTTACGTAATATCAATGTGACTTCAACTTTTTGTTCATAACCTGAATTTTCTTGTCTTTCAAAGCTCTGTAATTCCACGTAGAGAGCTGAGTCAGAGCCCCAATCAGGGGAAAGCTGAACTTTTCACAGCGTGTGCAGTTAGCTGACATTATGTTGTATGATTACTTTGTATTAAGAAGCCTCCAAATTGCCGGTTTGTTAAAATAACGAGTGAAACTTTGGATTTTTGCTGTAAAAAAAAAAGAAAAAACTGCAGATAAGTTTTTTAATGGCCGTGCGGCAGAGGCAGATGCTGTCATTTCATCCAGGTGGCTGGATCCCAGCTCTGGGGCAAAACTATAGGAGGTGCATTATGACAAAAGTAGGTGGGGCAAAATGTTTCAACATTAACCCATAAGGACCCACGGTGACACGGGTGTCACGCTACCTTCAAGTGTCCTGGAAAGCCCCTTACACACATTTATGTTAAACTTTTAAGTCATGAAGTCCCTATGTGACATCTACTTGACATCCTGGTGCAGTCACATGACTCTCTGTGAATCTCTCTATCAATGACAAAATTTCCAAGATGGTGGCCAGCAGAGTTGGCACATTTCACAGAGGCAGCCACTTTTAAAAAGCTTGCTTTCTGTCAATAAAACAAGCCACCACCCATTTCACCATAGAAATCATTTTATGATATGTCCCTTGTTGTATTTAACCTGTTCTGACCTCATTTTTTGAAGAAACTCATATAAAACAACTTAAGAAAATATTCTGTGACATATGCAGCCTTAGTCTTAAAAAACAGGAAAAATATCATGTGACGCATATGTCACAATATGAAAAATGGCAAAGAACTGTTCAATTAAATTAGCTGATTTGGGTATTTTTAATTAATATACTCTATGTTGTTCAATTTAAAACATAATTAAAAAATGTTAACATAAAAATAATGTCAAATTCAATCAATATTTAATAAAATGATATATCAGTCCGGAAATTGAACCACAGATTTAGCAGAGACACTCTTCTCAGTACATGAACAAGATTTTAGTATCCCATGTTGGTCCCATATTAATGTAATAATGCTTTTTTGCTGTGTTTTTTGTAATAAAATAGGATATAGTGTTCAGGATGTACTGAAGATCATCAGACGTGCAATAGATGTTGTATACAGAACAACAAATACAGCAGCAAGCAGCAAAAGAAAAATGAGAGTTTACATAAGAAAATATTAGGAAACAAATAAGAAAAGTTAACACAATCAAACAGTCATGAACCAGGTTTGAGACAAGGGTTTTGGGCTGCTGTACTGAAGGGAGAGAGGGTTCCATGTGGTGCATTATGAGAGAATGACGTTTTACCCAGCTCATTTCTGACGAATGGAAAATGAAGCAAAAACCAGTTCTGTCAGTGGGTACCAATGTTTTGTGATTTCATTGTTAACAGAGATGATAAATAAGGAGACAATAAGTGTGACAGGGCTTTAAAAATGGATAAAAACCAATGCTGTTGTCCCCTTATTGTCAGAAATGACCAGCCGACATTTTGATAAAAGTGCAGTGAGGAGTATTATATGAATCATTGGAAATGAAATGTATGGCAGAGGGGTAAACAGCATCCAATGGAATCAAAGTGGAACTAGCAGCTCTTCCATAGATGGCATCTCCATAGTCTAAAACAGAGACTAACACAGTGGTGAGTCGGGAAACAGTGCTTATTTCTGTATAGAAAGCCACGTATTGGTCTTAGTTTAGCAATGAGGGTGGTGATATGATGCTTAAAATTAAGAAAACTGTCCATACAGATGCCAAGGTATTTATAGTTGGAAAGAAAATTGTGGTTACACAGCTTTTAAGGCTTCAGTAACTGGTTAAAACCTTCAATATGAGGCAATATTCGCATTTCTATAGTGTTTGGCCTTTTTTGTCATGAAACTTGTCTTAAAAAGGTGTTAATAGTAACCAGCTAATTTTTAATTTTGATATATGTTATGGAAATGCAAATAAAAGGTCAAATTTGTGTTACAGAGCAAAAGAAAATAATAAGCCCATTCATTTTCAAGTGACAATTTAAGTTATCAAAAACGCCCAATGTGACATATATGTAACATTCCAGATCTCTGGCAATAGGTGGCGCTATTTCAAAAAAACTTCAAAAATGTGTTCCATGCAATCCACTTGGTCTGTGTTTCACCCCACTTAATTTTCCTTCAAGGATAAATGGGTGTGGGTTAATCACCAAACAGGGACCGCAATGCTCCTGACACAAAGCAGGAATTAATTTAATTTAATTATACTGCGTCTCCTTTATTGGACTCTTGTCTGCTGCAGTGAACTAACACAGTATTTTCCCCTTAATGTTGTTGTGAGCTAAATCTAATATCAGGTCATCCAGGCTTTTAGCACACAGCGGGAGTCACACCAGAAGCAATGGGCCGGGTCGGGTGGTCTCTGACCTGCCGGGGTCACGGCTCCTCCCGGAGGTCACGAGATGATTAATGACATCACAAAGGAGAACGGTCCATGTCCTGCTGCACAGAATCATATTCACCATGTCAAGCCTTAGAGAGTTACTCAAAATAAACAGTCAACACGGTTAGGGAGGTGTGTGCAGGTTGGGGTGAGTTGTTTCATTTTAAAGAGGAACCATACAAATCTGTTTAGTTTTACGCTGTTATTGTTGCTTTATTTCTCTATGGAAATCCCTCTACAACAGAGGTCGGCAACCTGCGGCTCTTTCAGCTATTTCTCTGCTATGGTTCCCGTGGTTTAGAGAGGGCGAGCTCATATTTTTTTGGGGAAAAAAAAGGGAATAAATAATGGCCAATTAGTTTTTTTTCTGTTATAGTTATTTCATTGAGGAACAGACGGGGGAATGTGCTGGGATGTGTGTGTTCATGTGCATTTGTTTTCAACGAAGCCGATCATAAAGCAATCCATGGGCAATGTTAAAAAGCAATACGCTTTATGCCCAGCTCCACTTTCCTGAACTTAAACAAGCTCCTTTATTTCCTGTCTTACATTATTGGACTCACTAAATCCAGGTGTGTCCGACCATTCTTGTGACTACTGAGGTCAGAGTCAGACACATCTGGATTAACCAGTTTGTCCAAATAAAGGAGCTTGTTTAAATTCAGGAAGTAGTGGAGCTGTGCATAAAGCCTATAAAGCAGTTCATGTTTCTCTGGGATGTCGGGTCGGAGGCGCTGATCTTGCAAGGTTGGTTTTCAGCAAAGAGACACTAGGTGGAAGGCAGAAAGCCTCCATTCTCCCTATAACAAGCCATTTAACCATCACAATTACTCTGAAAATGTTTAATTAAGGTAAAAAAAAAAAATCTTGCATAGTTCATCTTTAAAGAGGTCGTCACAAGCCAAATAGGTTTGGGACAATCAAACCAGCTGGAGTAAATGTTTTGTCTGGTTGGATAAAGTTTTGAGCAGGACTGCGTGAACCTCTCTGTATGACCTTCTTGCAGCTGAATATGAGATTCGAGTTTATTAAAATTTTAAAGCGAGCAGATTTTTTAATGTTGTGCTGTGACATTATGCGAGATTGACTAATTGGTAACTCACCTCTCTGTTCAGGTTTCACCTCTCCCGCTGCGACTCCACATTTTGTCTCAGTCTCCCTGCTTCGGCTCCAAGAGCGAACAACCAGACAGAGACACTCAATTTAGAAACCATTAGGTGAAAGCACAGTGATTCTTATCCCTCCTATTGTTTACAGTCTGTTGTTAAAGAAGAGCTATGATGGAGTCTGAAAGTCAGCATCCATGACGAGTAGCACAAAACGTAGCTTGTATGCTATTTGTAGCTCCACGGCCTGTGTGTGTGCGGCAAGAGATCGCACAACTGTGAGAGAGAGAGAGACACACAAAAAACTTTGTACTATGGCTCCATTATTTCCGTCATTTATCTCAATTGTCGCTCCCACCATCACAGCAGAGGTTGTCTCTATTTTTGTCAACACAGCGGCAACCTGGAGAGCAGGTGAGCTGCGCTTTCATTACGTCGTCGCCTTTCCTACCGAAAATCCAGTCACCCTACTCACCGGTGTCTGTCGCACACAAACGCACACAGGCACACACACACACACACACACACACGTAAGTAGACACTCGCAGACAAAACCCAACACAACACAAGCTGACAGGCATGCAGGGAAATATGTGCTCATGGCAAAGTTACAGGTTTTATGAATACTTTTAACCATAATGTGTTTATCTGGAAGTGGCAGTGAGAAAAAAAAATGTAATTTTGTGTGTTCAAGTGTGTGTGTGTGTGTGTGTGTGTGTGTATTTGGGCATGTGCTCAAAGGACACACTGATGCTGCTTTTATAACATTTTACAGTTGGCTGCATGTATCAAGACAGGAAGGAAATGAACAGCTTGAGGTGTCTGAGTGATGCCTCCTCAGCTGCTGCTAGCTGTGGGTGTGCGTATGTGTTTGTTTGCGTGGGTGTATGTCTGTGTGTGTGTGTGCATGCTTTTGTGTATGAGAGAGTGACAGATAGGAATAAAGAGAGAGCGAGAGATGCTTTCCACTATGAGTTATGGTATGTAGCCTTGGTCATTTGTCTGGTAAAGTTTTAAAGCCAAAACTTTGCAAAAGTTTTCAGACAGGCCATAACACGGTCCACCTACCAGAGCACATAAGCTCTGCTTTCTATTACTAAGAAATCTCTCTCTCCCCTGCACGCAGTCACTCTCTCAGTGCAGAGGTCCCATATTTTACCGCATGCTCTGAAGACAACAGATAACTACAGTGGTGCTGCTTGTTTTGGAGGAGAGAAAAAAACAGTCCATCCTCTTTCTTTCAGAGAGCTTCTGGATTAATATTAGATTGATTCACAGCAGTTTTTTTTCTTGTTGTTGTTTTAGCACCGTCTGTCTAAACAGATGTGGTCTTAGTGGATTAATTCACAGAAAATAATTCTTCTGAGAATCCAAATTCTGTCAGACTGTTGGTTGTAAGACGGCTCTGACAAGTTTGTTGTTGTTTGGTCTAATGGACATGAGCCTCTCTCTGTGAAGGAACCAGAGTATTGCAGCCTTTTAAAGGTCCAGTGGTGTATAAAGACCAATTTCCATGTCTTTTTGATTATAAATCAGATCCTCTATTAATACTGAATAGAGGATCAAAATCTCAATCCACAGAGAAATGCACACAGGCTGTATTCAGAAACTGAGCCTTTAAACGAGCCGTTACAACCTCTGTGACTTTATGATGTCACAACAAAGACCCAGGTCCAGCCAACCTGGATCTCCCGTTCAGCCTTGCAGAATTTATTGTTTATGATTGTTTGATTGTACAACCAATAGAAAAACACTCATCCAATCAGATGAGAGAATCAGAGCCCATACTCTCTTCTGATTGGCTCACTGACTTGTTACTGGAGCTCCAGAGGGAAACTTGTGGAAGGAGATGTCAAACAACTCTGAAATGGTTTTCAGATATTTAAGTCATATGTCCAAACATGACAACTTTTTTTCACAGTTTTTCCAGATGAACAGTTTTAGCTCTCATTCTGTTGACATTGACGCTTCTCTCAATTTTGACTCTCTGGCTCTGACTTACCATAAATATCAACACTTTGACAACACCTTGTGCCTTAGTCATCACTTTAGTCAGGATTAAATGTCAAAACTCCCAATATAAACTCTCCTAAAACTTTCCGTAGTCTTCTGCTGTTGATCTGAATTGGATTAATATCCACCAAAAACAGATAACCCTACTGTTTACAACCACATTGATGCAGTAATATTGTATTCCAGCAGTGGGAAGTGTGGTTAGTCGTGTATTGGCAGAGCAATAAGTGTTTTTGGAACGTGGCAAACACATCATCAACAGTGGGTAAAATGGATTATAGTGCGAGACTAGTTTGAAAGATTTTTTCTGAACACATTTTTGGCCTGGACTCTGAGTCACCGTTAGGATCCATTGTAACCGCTGTGAATCCAATCTCACTACAGCTGTCATCCTCTGCACAGAGAGAGGGAGAGAAAGGTACAAACTCCTCCAAGCCACCTTTCAAGCCTTTAGACTGAAAGGAGTTGATTCTCAAAAGTGGATTTTTTTTACTCTTCTTAGACCACCTGATGTGTAGCAGGTCACAATGACCACTGCACTGCTGAACACTGATGCCGGACGGACACACAATAGAAGATTTGCGCGGGTGGATTCGGGCTGCCGGTGTGTTTTTTTTTCGTCCTGACGGGTGTATATAAAGCCACGACTATTTGGAAATGAGTGAGTAACAGTAATGTTACCGTGTGGATATTGGAGACCATTAGTTTTGCATGTATACAATGTGGGAGCCTGACAAATCCTTTTATGTCAGAGAGTGTGCGTGCGTGGGTGTGTATGTTTATTTGTCTGGGATCACACATAGCTTTCAGACATGTTTATCTTCAACA
The DNA here is from genome assembly GCA_030347415.2 of Decapterus maruadsi. NCBI lineage: Eukaryota > Metazoa > Chordata > Actinopteri > Carangiformes > Carangidae > Decapterus > Decapterus maruadsi. Next base: position 8,214,596 of record CM064901.1, read on the forward strand.
TTAGTGTGTGTCCGAGAGCGTGTACGTGTGTGTGTGTGTACTTCCGAGTGTGAAATCCCATTAAGCGTGTTAAAACCCTCTTTGGCCTACTGCCTGCTCAGAGAGAGAGAAAACGAGAGGGAGAGACAGACAGACTACATGCACGAAGTTATCACACCTGTGTACATGTTTGTTTTTCTGTGCAGGCCTGTGTGTGTGTGTGTGTGTGCGTGTGTGTGTGAGTTTGTGTAGCAGCTTTTGGGGGAGTGCTGTGTCAGGTGATGGTGCTAATATTCGTATGTAGGATACACTTCACAACGCCAACGCTGTGTCACACTTGACACAAGCTTTACCTGTCTCTGGAGTCTTGTATATGGGGTGTTGAGTGTGCCACCAAAACATGCAGCACTCAAACTCCTATTAAATAACAGTATGACAATATAAATTAATTATTCAAATATTGAAATACATTACTTTGCCCAAATATGTAGAATTAAAGGTCCCTACAGGTAAATAAAGGTAGATTTCTATGTCTTTTTTTGATTGTAAGACAAAGGTCTAGATTTTATATACTGTAAAAGTCTCAAATCTTCAGTCCACAGAGAAATGCTCACATCCTGTGTTCAGAAACTGAGCCTTATGACTTCTGTGCGTTTATGATGTCACAACAAAGCAGTCATCACTAAGCCCCTCCCACTTGGACCAACTATCCAACCTCTGCAGGGTTTTGTTTCTCGGAGTGTTTTACCTGTAATCTGACTTATTTTCTTTTACCTTTATTCACTCAGTTAACAGTCAGCCAAATCAGTGGAAGCCCCATGGGGATCAGAGCGTGTCATTCCCCTCTCTCTGCCTCCCCCTTTCCAGTCTATCTCTACTGATCTATCAAATAAAGGCATAAAACGCCAAAAAAAAATACTTTAAAAAAAAAAAAACAGTCAGCCAATCAGAAGTGGGGATCAGAGCCTCCTCTCTTCTGATTGGCTGACACCAACCTGTTGTTACTAGAGCTCAAGAGAGAAGCTGATGAGATGTACAGTGATCATTTAATCTTTTCTTTCCCAACTTGGATTTAATGTAGTGAACCATTTTAGATTTATCTTAATACGTTCATATATAATGTGTTTTTACTGATCAATTTATCTGTAGCCGACAGTTCATTTTGACCATCAATAGTTATTCACTGATTTAGCTTTAGGTGACTTGACAATGCAGAGTAAGATTTCCATCTCAGCCTGTGTGTCAGAGATAACAAAATAAAATCAAGGTCTTATTCCTACGTACTTTGCTGTGATTCTATTCTTTCCCTTTAATAAAGCCCTGAATCTTTCCACCTCTGCATGCCATTTTCTTTTCACTCTCTTTCCCCCCGTTTCTCGTCTTCTCGTCCTCTTCTCCTTCTTCCTCTTCCTTTCTCCTCTCTGAATACTAAAACGCATTACGTAACCATACAATGCTTCGCCACAGAGGATCATCCATGGCATCTCACATGTTCACTTCTCTCTGCAGGGGAGTGACAAGTGGAGCACCGCGGGGCCGATGGAGCAGATTTATATCAGCCGTGCCTATTATTCTGGCGTAACCCCCACACTGCAACGGCAGAGACAGAGATAGACAGACAGGGACGCTGCTCAGCCCGCTGACAAAGAGACAGAGATGGATGAGATGTAAAAGAGGAAAAAAAAAAGAAAAGAAAAGAAAATTGTGCCATGATGGGAAAAGTGAGCGCTTGTATCAATAGTGTTGTTATTTTCCCACATTGTCTCAGTTGCCGTCCCGTCACAACGCAGCAGTGAACGCCACTCTCCCTCCGTCCACACCACAGGCTGGGTATAGCAAGGCAGTGGGATATTTCTATAATAGAAATGTCCGTCACGCTTCGTGTTTCCATATCTCTTATAGAAACGTCCATCATGCTGAGTCTGGACGTCAGCTCAAACCCCTCCCACCCCCCCAAACCCCTCCCACCATCACCACCAACACCACCACCACCACCACCCTCTCTTACTTTTAAACCCCCAAGGCAGAGGAGAGGAGAGGAGAGAGGGCAGGGAGGGAGGGGAGTGGAGGGGAGGGGAGGGCGTGACAGAGGGCTTTCTTTCCCCTTCAGGGATGTGTGATGTTGAAGCCTTATTTCCGTAAGTCAATCACTCCAACGAGCGGTGGAGGAGGAGGGAGAGGAGGAGGGGGTGACGACGGGTGAGGCCGGGAGTCAAAACAAATTACATCGTGAAGCGTGTGGACTAGAGACAGACAGACAGACACACGCTGAGGAAGAGACGTAGTTGTACTTTGCCTGGAGCTGCTTTTTGATCCGACTCTCTCCCTCTTTCACTCCTGTATCTCTTCTCTTCTTTCCTCCTCTCCTCTCCTCTCTCATCTCCTCCTCTCTTCTCTTCTCTCCTCTCCTTCCATTTCTCCTCTCCTCTCCTCACCTCCTCCTTCCCTCCTCTCTTCTTCTCCTCTCTTCTCTCCTTTCTCATCTCCTCCTCTCTTCCTCCTCTCCTTCAATTTCTCCTCTCCTCTCCTCTTCTCTCCTCTTTTCTCTCATCTCCTCTCTCATCTCCTCCTCTCCTTCCATTTCACCTCTCCTCTTCCTCCTCTCCTCTCTCTTTTCTCTCATCTCCTCTCTCATCTCTTCCTCTCCTTCCATTTCCTCTCTCCTCTCCTCCTCTCTCCTCTCCTCTCCTCCTCTCTTCTCTCCTCTCTCATCTCCTCCTCTCCTTCAATTTCCCCTCTCCTCTACTCCTCTCTTCTCTCCTCTCTTGTCTCCTCCCCTTCCATTTCCCCTCTCCTCTTCCTCCTCTCCTCTCTTCTCATCTCCTCTCCTTCCATTTCCCCTCTCCTCTTCCTCCTCTTCCTCCTCTCCTCTCCTCCTCTCTTCTCTCCTCTCTCATCTCCTCCTCTCCTTCCATTTCCCCTCTCCTCTCCTCTCCTCTCCCCCTCTTTTCTCTCATCTCCTCCTCTCCTTCCATTTCCCCTCTCCTCTCCTCTCCTCTCCTCTCCTCTCCTCTCCTCTCCTCTCCTCTCCTCTCCTCTCCTCTCCTCTCCTCTCCTCTCCTTCCTTTCCCCTTCACTTCGTTTTACTCTGTAATCTAATCTAATCCAGATGACTCACTTTCATCGATTGCACAAATCTCATGTGTCATTTGTTGCCTTGTGAAGTGCATGTGTGTGTGACTTCATGCACACCGGGAGGCGACTATGTAATGCGGTTTGATGTGTGACGTGACGTCCCAAAACGCTGAGAGAAAGATTACAGTAATTCTTCACAAGCTCGTCCGCAGTTTGGCGTCTCAGCGTCACAGTAAAAAAAAGAAAAGAAAAAAAAAACACAGGTGCAGGGAACTCTCTGTGCTTTTCATATAGTTAAATATAAATTTAACCAGGTTACACCTTCAAAACATCTGCAAAAGAGACGGCACCAGGTTGGCGGCGACATACTGTACATGGAGTTACAGATAAATAATACAGAGAGAGGAGAAAGTTGGGGACAGAGAGACAAATAGAGAGAGAGAGGCCAAAGAAAAAAAAAAAAGCCAACTTATTCAGCGCAGTGACAACTCCCGTGGATTCATCTCGCGCTGCTGCAACGAAAGGCTTTGAACTCCGGCACAGAAATGAGTTTCTGAATTTTCAAGCCTTTAAGCAGACAAATTTACACGATGAACTCAAAGCATCATAAAGACTGTCTAGCACATCTCTGTCAGGCCCCGAGGCAACAAAGGGAAAGAAAAAAGAAAAACTGTACACTACTAACGTCCATATTTCTGTTACATAAATATCTAAATAATTTGGAAGCTGGCCTAAAATAGCCGTGCAAATCAACATACGGCATTAAGAAAAGCCGCGTGTGACAGCATTTGTAGAGTGTGGTGGCGAGGGGGGAGTGTCTCCAGAGTGGAACTGGGAACTTTTAGCAGGGAGGAAAATGTGAAAGTCTGACACGTCTGATGTGAGGAAATGATGTTAAATGATACTGTAGGTATCGTGCGTCATGTTTTCATTTTGATTGACATCTGTGGACGTCAGTGTTGCAGGGAGGCGGCTTATGGACGCTGATACAAGACTGTACTGTAGTAAGAAACTATATACAGGTACAGTAGTGATGTCATTCCACATGGCTTTTTTTGTACTTTGTTATAAAGGGATAGTTCAGGAGTTTTGACGTGGAGTTATGTGAGGTGGCCGTATGTTCTAAGTGCTTCACCTGCCATACATCTAGATCATGAGCACCAGCAGATAAGACACTTAAAGGGATAGTTCAACATGTTGGCAAATTGGCCCATTGCCATAATCCATATAGCAGTAGGTTTGTTACCTTTAATTGTTGCAAGCTGTTTGTAGAACGGCGGAGCAGAGCCGTGAGCTGCTCAGAGCTACACTACGGAGGCTCATGGGATTTCTTGGTTTCCCTCATCAAACTCATCAAATGCACAATCCAACAACTCCAAAATGCTCTCGTGGACAAGTTGTGACTTGCACATTCACCACGCTATGAGATAATAACAGAACGTTACTGCAATTTGCCAAAATGTTGAACTATCCCTTTAAAAAAAGAAAAGAAAAAGAAAATATTTAAATAGTCTTTTTATGTATATTTCCTTTACGTAGTCTACATGTACACTTTCTTTTACTGTACTTTTTTTAACCACTGAACCAATGTCCCTCTACACAGGCGCAGCTACTGTATGGAGAACACTGTATTGTAAAGCTGCAGCAGAATACACGCTATTCTTCACATTTATTGACTATAAATACATTAAATTACTGTCATATTAAACACAGAACTTTAAAATAGAGTTTTATTCCATGAAAGTTTAATGAATTACATCAGTAAACAGCATCATAGCTCTTGTCCGCCTGTTTTTTTTTATTCACCTTGATCATCATTTTTTCTCTTGATGGCTCTTTGTGGGATGACAGAGTGTGTGATGACCCACAAACAACACACTACGGCATGGACCAGTGCTGTGCGTGTGTGTGTGTGTGTTCTGTATATTAATGTGTTCCTGTTATTAATGCACTCATATATCTGCACAGGACTATAACCCCTCCTCTAAGTGTTGTTCATCAGTCACAGGGGGAAATAAAGGGATAGTCGTTTGTGTGTGTGTGTGTGTGTGTGTGTGTGCGTGTGTGTAGTTGTTATTTATGACAACACAGAGACAATAATCTATTTCAGTGTTAAAGGACCTGGATGACAACATAAAGAACCCAGTTGTGAAGGTCACATGAGTTTTAAACAAGAAAACACAAAGGTTCAATCATGGCCCATTCCACACTTTTCATGCACGCACACACATGCACACAAACACACTCTTTTCCTGCAGTGAAGGGTTATTACGTAGCACCTCCAAATGAAGAGGAGGAAATCCCAGGTCAGGTTTACTTTGCTTCTCTACAACCTGTTATCTCATGTTGGGAAACCAACATGAGTGCAGTTTATTGTTGTCACATTTTTTCACCTTCTTAGATCTCAGCAAACACTTCTAGTGAGGTCATGGTGTAAAATGATGATGAGGCTGGAGTGGCAACAAAACCAGAGTTACCAAAATACAGTTTTAAGTTCAGAGAGGCTAAATGTTGTGAAATGTAGCGGTTATTTTTTACAGGTTCAGTTATGAGGTTTTGAAATGCTGAAATATATTTATTAGATTTCTAAATCAGATTTCTACTTCTGGCTACACTGCTCCATACTGCCCCCCTTGGTTTCCAGTGGTACTGCTATGTTTTGACCCGCAGCTATTACTGTAGGGGTGGGAATCTTCGTGTGTCTCACGATTAGACGCGATTCCTATTCTTAGGGTCACTATTCGACTCAAAATCGATTCTTGATTCAAAACTATTCTCGATTTTTTTGTCTGCTTTTTTAACACCAGACCATGTGAAAAAGTTGAATGACGTTACAGACTAGAGCCATATTTTCCCCCCAAAATGCACATCACATGTTGCAGATTTATTCAGCAGCAATAGCCTACAGTATATTTGAACCATTTTAAAGTAATTTAACAAGTAAAGTTAACGTTAGCAGGCGATTAACGAGCGCCTTAGCGTCATGGCTTCCTGTAACTCTGTGTATGGAAGCCTGTGAGGGCACGTATTGAGACGGAGGAAACGTAAGTAGGCTAAATAAAAATCGATTTTTGAAGATTATGAATCAATCCAGAATCATAGAGGATAAGAATCGCGATTCTTACTGTACTGTACATGAATCGATTTTTCCTCCCACCCCTAGTGGCTATACCTATATTGATCCAGACTCCGCATGTGTTTCTGGTGTGGACCATAACTAAGCCTTTAACAGCATGAACAGCAGCACACGAGGTCGGTTAATAAGAAAAAAAAAAACATTTCAAAGGAAACACAAGAGAAAGTCTAGAGTGCTTGACTTGAACCTAAGCTGCACAATCCTCAGATGCTGGTGTTTAATAACTCACACACTCACATATATAATGTCTGACCCTCAGGCAGATGTCACTTGCAATCTGTGAAGTATCAAACAAACACTTACTCACTCGGCAAAGGTGCAGAGAGAGAGACGCTTCAACCCTCCTCGACGGGAAACAGCATCTTTATTGTGTTTATAAAACCCAACTCTGCTCTCAGACCTCTCTGACTCACGCTGTGGATCTGCTCAGTCGCTCCGTCCCCTGTATGACACAGATAGAGGAGACGGGCAGAGCATCGGAAACACAATAAAGATGTTGTTTCCTGTTGTGGCAGCTTCACTCTTCCAGTTTGTGTTTCAAGTATTGTTTTTTTTTGTTTTTGTTTTTTTTGTTGCCGTTGCTGTAACCGCCTTAATTTGTTGCAGTTAATTTCTGGGTGACAAGCTGCCGCCTCGCTGAGATTATGATAAATGAGTGTTTATGGGGATTCTCAGTCAGTTAAGTCTGAAGACATCTGGATTCATTAGGTCGGACGATTGCTGGACTTTGTTGTTTTGTCTTGTTAACAGCAGACAGATTTGGCTGTTTTTTTTCCTGTTTTTTGTATGTGTGTACACTTCCCATCCAAAAAACCCCTCAAACACTTGATTTGTTGTTGTTGCACCGCCTTTGGCTTTGATTTCAGCATGCATTCCCTGTGGCATCATTTCAATAAGCTTCTGCAATGTCACAACATTAATTTCCGTCCAGAGTTGCATTAATTTTTCAAAGGTTGTCAATGGGCTTCAGGTGGTCACATAAAAGATGATGGTTCCCCGCGGTCCTTCCAGTTTTTAATAATGCGTTGGATAGTTTTTAACCCAATTTTAGTCTCAGAAATTTTTTATTTGCCTGATGCCAATAATTTGACCCTTCTGAAACAGATTAACATCTTTTCCACAATCACAGGACGTGCCATCTGCACTGCATCAGGTTTGTGAAACACAATCATCCATGCAGTAATTATCCAATAGGATGCTTTTACCTGTTAGCTTAGTTAAATCCAAGTGGTGACTTTGTTTTTTGGACGGGCGGTGTATGTGCTTAACAAAAAGTGGGATGTTGTGCAGAGAAACAGAGTATTGTGGCAAAGCTCAGTGCCCTGTTGTTTGGCAGACTGTGTGAGAAAGGTGTCGCACTGCTGTGTGCATTTGTGTGTGTGTGTGTGTGTGTATCACACTGCTGTCAGCAAGCCCAGTTTTCTTCTTTTTTTCAACACTTTCCACTTTTTTTTTTCCTCATATATGCTTTTCTCTGAACTGTGCACATGCTCATATACAACACAATATATTCTGGAGATGCGGCGGCGACCTTTGACGTCACAACCGTCACCCTCTGAGTGAAGCAAGGTTACATTCGACCTCAGTCTTCCTCCATATGACGGTTCGTTCCCTATAAATCTTTGAGTGTGACATGACTGGAAAGCGAGCAGGTCATGATGCTGAGTGCTGGAATATTCCACGTGGCTGTTTCCAGCAGCCTGCATGGCCAGTATACTGTCTCTGTGTGTAGATATCTGTGTGTACTCGCAGAGAGTGCAACTGCAGTCGGGGAAGAAGGCGATGAATGATGCAGAATGGGAAAGAGGTCGACAGACTCTTAACAGTTCTTTCTACGCATATCACGTTGGTTACTACAAGTGTATTTACTACAAAAAGAGGTCAAGTGCGAGTCATAACTGCTACTGTATCTCCTCTCTCTGCTCTCTGCTGCCCTACACTCACCCCCACCCCACTCCCCTCCCACCCTCACCCCGCCTCCCGCTCCGTCTCCTCTCCTGGCCCTTCAGCTGACATCACTTACCTCGGTACAGAAAAGAGGTCAGGCACGACTCAGCTCGTCTCTGGATGTAAACTAAACAGTTCCTTCCTCCGCGCATCCTCGCTATACATCCACTCCCCCACGTCTCCTCTGTTTGTCAACAGTTTGTTTACCCAAAGCTTAACCCTCGGTCAGCAAAACGGACATTTCCTGTGCATATGTGCGTCTTGTCTGCTCTGGTGTGTGTGTGTATGTGTACAGTATGTGTGTTTTGTTTGTGTGAGTCGCTGGCAGCAGCTCCTAGCTCCTTCCTCTGGTGGCCCCCCTAACTGGGTAGTTTGTCTCATGCTACGTGGGAGGAAGTCTCACCATCAATTATAGATTGTGCTGACTGGCTGGAAAAGCCTCTGCATGTGTGTGTGTGTCTGTGTGTACACAACCGCAAACACTCACGTACGCCACAGTACATCTGTGACGTTTATAGAAAGAGCCCAGATGAAACCGGAGACTCTGGGGGAGAAAACTCCACAAACTCCTCCTGATGTTTGTTGCAAATGAAATAAAAATCTTTTTCTTTTTTTTTTGCCTGTTGTGGAGCTCGATGCATTTTTTTTTTTTGCAGGGTGGGGAAGTGACGGAGAATAACAGAAAATCTGGTTTTGATGTGACACAGAGTAAAACCAGTGCCAGAAGCACCATTATCATTATGATCCATTTTACTGCTCAATGCAGGGAGAGTAATATGCGATGATTTATGATGTGAATACAAATATATACAATATATAAGCGGTTCGCCAAATCCTAAGCATTTATTTTGTACAAGGAGGATTATTTATACAATGATATTTGATATTATTCACACTCCATACACACACTATAAAGCCTGTAGGTATCACTGCCTTCCTGAATCAAATAACATCGGTGGAGATTGGACAAAGTTTCCCTGCAGACGTCTGTGACAGGTTTATGTTAAGACGGATAGAGGAGGAAACATCCGATACTCAACCTCAGATTTGAGTCTCAGTCAAATTTAACAAGTCTATAGCAAACAAATTGGAGCGGTTAGCACAGTTAGCATCTTTTATCTGTGGACTGTGATCGTTAGCTTGTCCCCAGCAGTGGTTACAGTAGCAGATGTGTTAGGTTGTCTCCGCTGCTTCATAAATCTGCTTTTATGAGTCATTTATGTCCCTGGTTCACTGCGGTTCAAAGGAGGAAACACTCAGTCCTGGTGTTTACTGAGGGTTTTGCTCATGATATATGATGTATTTTATAAAAAAAACACCATATGGCGACACTTGATTTTCATGAGAGGAGCTCTTCAAGATCATGTTATAACATTTTTAACCGTTCCCATCTGATTATGTCATAATCAGCACAGTCATAGGGTGACCAAACGTCCTCTTCTACCCCAGACACGTCCACGTCTCGCGTCTTGTCTGGGGCGTCCGGGGGGGAATGAATTTCTGAATATGTCTGGTTTTCATGGTTTTTCACAGGATGGTTAAGCCTGAACTGAAATTGATGGTGCACAATGAAGTCTGAGTTTTATCTGCAGTGACACAGGTTCGGGGCCAGCGGGACTTTTTTTATGGGTAGATTTTTCAATACAAAAGTTTTTCTATCATTATTTTATTCCAGAGAGCTTATTTTATTTTATTTTATTTTATTTTATTTTTCTACCATCAATAAACCCTGGGAAGCCTATCTGAATTTGTTTCTCTGATTATAGAGAGATATTTTGTTGTGTAGCTGAATTTTATATCCATCCAGATGAGGCATAGGCTACTTGTATATTATGTAGGCTATATACAGTATAAGGCATCTTTTTTGTTAATTTCAAGCATCATTTAAGTAAGAACCAAGTGTCCTCTTGGTTACTCTGGATATGGAAAAACACATTATGGTGCAAGTTAAAACTGGATGTCATCTCACCATACAGTAATACTTATCACTTGTATATACAACTCCTTCTTTCCATACTCATTTCTACTGTACATACCATTACTTTACATTATGTATATTCTTTCCTACTTATTTTTTCTTATTTCTTTATTTGTATTGTATGGGTGTTGTCACCTGCTCCCAAAACCCTAATTTCTCAGACTGGGATCAATAAGGTATATCTTAATCTTAAGCTTAATGTTTTTTAAGGATCAATGTCAGTGATACTCACTTATGGGTTCAAGTCTGACACGTAACCTTTTGCTGCACTCCACCTCCATATATCCCCGATGTTCCTGTCTTTCCCTCGCTGTATCTAAATAAAGCCAAAAATGTCCCCAAGATACAGTATAATATTGATACTTTCATTAAGGTTTGCCCCATTCACCAGAGGTCACAGCAGTAAGAAGCAGGAAAGATAACTGGAGGGGAGGAGTGTCGATGGATCAATAAGAGAGACAAATTGCGTGTGCCACCACCACCGAGCTGGCCAAATTGTTAGAACTAATAAATTGTTGTGAACAAAAATATGAAAGTAAACGTAAAAGAGATCAGTGACGTGACGACGTCAGAGGAGTTTTGTCTCGTTCACCCTCCGCCTCAGATTAGAGGTGACACATCAGCACCTCTTCGCCTCGCCGTTCATCTGGAATCAATAAGGAAGGGAGCAGCAGCCAAGAGATGCTGCTGCTGCTGCTGCTGCCGGTGGAGGAGGAGGAGGAGGAGGAGGAGGAGGAGGAGGAAGGCCGGACCTCTGTGGCTCTTCACCTCCTTCACCTCTGTGATGTCACATCCTGTTTGTCGCTCTCACGGCCGGAGAAAAAGCCTCTCAGAGAGAAAGAGGAGAGAAGAGAGCCACTATTCTCGCAAATTCCCCAGACAGAGAGCCACTCTGCATCCCGCTCTCCTCCCAGCCTCCCTTTTTTCTCACAGTATCACTGCCTCTCTTTCTCTCCTCTCTCTTCCCCCACCCCTTCCCCCCCAATACATCTTTGCTCGCTGCTCTCTTGCTTTACTTTTTCCTCTTCCTCCTCCTCCTCCTCCTCCTCCTCCTCTTCGCCACTCCACAGCACTTTACGAGCCTCTTTCATTTCCCCGCATCCCTCCGTCTCTCCTGCTCCATCAGACATCAGCTGTTTTTCTCAGGAAGTGTTTTATTTAGAGCAGATTAATTAATTAGATACAGTATCAGAGCCATGGACATTCTTAGCCCGGGCCTATCGAGGCCCCAAGGCTAATGGTGTGGTAGGAAATATGTGTGCGTGCGTGCGTGTTTTGTGTGTGCATGAACACAACAACAACAAGCTGTGTGTATTTTAAGAATTTGCAGTTGCTTGTTGTGTACTGCACCAATGTGTGCATTAATTGGACTTGTCAAGACGGAAATGTGTGTGTGTATGTGTGCATATATATGTGTGTGTTTGTGTACCAGGCTTTTATCCAACAGGAAGCGACTACCTCTGTCTCACCCAGCTGGTAACAGGGTTGTGTTTGTTGGTATCTCACCGCACCACTGTCTTTCATTAGCGCCTCTTCTCTAACACCCTCTCTCTGTCTCTTTCTGCCCCTCAGGGACGAGTTCTCACACCAAGTACAGACCAGTAAGTGATGAGGAAGAAAGAAAAGAGGTGCTTGTCCAATCAGACATGCAGATGGCCACAGAGGACATGAGCTCCAGCCAATCTGGCACCGGGACGACTTCCACTCGCCAATTAATACATAATAAATCAAATGTGACCCCCTAATTAAACAACTGATACAGTTTACTGAGACACGCATACTGCCAATGAAGTGATTCACACCCCACGCCCCCACACCCACCCTGCACTCATTTCTACTTAAATACTTGGGTATGACAGTTAACCATGCTGTGACCACATCAAAAGCAGAGCAGACACACATCTGAAGGGAAAAGGTAAAACACTGAGATAAAACCAAACCCAACTCTCAACATCCCCCCCTTTCAAATGGCGGCAGCAGCAGCCTGCATGAATAAATGTTAGATGGCGAGCACCTCTGCAAGGTTTTCTCCAATGGATATTGCAACGACCCAATCCCAAATGGCCCAGAGGAGCGGAGGACGGCAGAGACTGAGAAACGCGACTGGAGGTTCTTCATCGGCGGTCCTGTCCGGAGCCAGCTCCTTCCTCTGTTGGCTCGCCCTGCTGTCTATGATGCGGTTGCCAACGGTTACGGCCGACTGCTGGCTCATCGAGGGGGAGAAGGGCTTCGTGTGGCTGGCGATCTGCAGCATGAACCAGCCGCCGTACGAGGCCATCCCCGCCCACATCAACAGGTAAGAGCGCTGCGACTCACTCACGGCCAGTTTTTGTTTGTTGTGCCTCTTTGCCAAACGTCCACTACAGCCTTCTTCACACGTCTCTCCCAACAGCACCATCGTGGATCTGAGGCTGAATGAGAACAAGATACGGTCGGTCCATTATTCGTCGCTCAGTCGCTTTGGCAACCTCACCTACCTGAACCTCACCAAGAATGATATCAGCTACGTGGAGGACGGAGCGTTCTCAGCACAATTCAACCTGCAGGTGAGCGATGATGATAAAACCTCTGGGCGTGCATACACAACACATACATACATATGCATCCGCTCTTCTTCACACACGCTCACGGATGCAATTTAATGCAGATAAACATAGAAGAGGAAGGTTTTCAGCTGCTTTGATATGTTGATTGCATTACTCCGCTGCTGCTGCACTACAGGGGACAATAGATTTCTTTTTATGGGGGTAACCTGAGGGGGACAGAGCCTTTTCCATTGCTGCCCCTGCCCCCTCCCTCTGGAACCCATTCATATCTGCACACACCTCATGCTCAAAACTCACCTTTTTAAATTAGCTTTTACTATAATATATAATTTTTGTGTGTTTTATTGCTGTTTTTAATCTGAATTCCACTCTGACTTTGCTCGATTTTATGATTTTTAAGGTGTGAAGTGTCTTTGAGCATCTGTAAAAGCACTTACAAATACAATTTATTATTATTATTATCTGGGTTATGTTTATTAAACCCATGCTTGTCAGCCTTTACTGTACAAACCAGTGAAGAGCTGAGTTACAGCTGTGAGCCAAATCCAGATGTGGTTTTGCAGAACATTGTGACATCACAGTGAAGTTGACCTCTGACCGCTTGGATATATAAAATGTCATCACTTTATCATTTTCGCATAAATTTGGGTTTAATTGTATCATAATTAATGAATGAATATGTGAGTTATGGCCTGAAACCGGTCACTGTGACCTTGACATTTAACCTTTTTTATCACCAGCCTCTAAATCAGTTCATTTTTTTTGAGTCTGTGCCGAGTTTAAAGAAACTCCCTGAAGGCGTTGAGATATCTAGGGTCACGGGACGAGGGCATAAAAAATTGATCAGTATGAAATATATATTCCGACATATTAAAAACCTCTGGAAATGTTTAAATAAGGAATAAATGGTATGATTTTTATCCAGCTGCACCATTGAAACGCTGCTGCTTCCACCTCAATGCTTCAGCAGACTCATAATCTAATTGCATATTACATAATTAACTCAGAGTATCAAACCTCTGCACCTGTTTGATATCGATCTTTATTTAGCTGCTGCGCCAAGCATCAAGATCTGTGAAGTCGTTTAGAATAAATTACCAGGTGAGATTTTAATCCCTAATGGCTATGATGTGATATTTCAGTGTAGTGTTTAGTTTAGTTTAGAACAGATATGTTGTTTTTGACTGAAATATTCTATATTTAGTTTGCAATCTCCCTCTCTGTCTCTCTTGACACAAAAAAAAACATGTTTATCTTTCCAGCTAAGATATTGTGGTGGTGGCTTCGAACCAGCTTTAGCCGCTGCCCTTTGTTCCGGGGGGTTTAGCTGTGGTCTTGCCTCGCTGAATTGAAAGCAATAACTGCGATCCCATGTCAGTCAAACACAAACTTTATTTTGCCTTCAGGCGCAGTGTCCACAAACCTAAACTTTGGCTTCATACCAAAAGAAAAAAAGATAACAAAGAGAGGATCGAGCTGTCAAAAACACTACAGCTTCCCCCTGTATCAACAGAGAATCCTGTCCATTTGCTCCTTGTAACTTAAAGGGATAGTTCAACATTCTGGCTAATTGGCCCATTGTCATAATCGCTATAGTCATAGCAGTAGGTTTGTTACCTTTAATTGTCGGTGTACTGTAAGCTATTTTCAGTACGGCGGAGCGCAGCAGCAGGCTGCTCAGGGCTATGCTATGGAGGCTAAGGGAATTTCTTGGTTTCCCTCATAAAACTCATCAAATACAAAATCCCAAAACTCCAAAACGCTTTTGTGGACAAGTTGTGAGCTGCAGAACCACGACGCTATGAGATAATAATGGAACGATACGAAACGGAGCCATTTTCGAGGTAAATACAGGGTAAATACAGAGACTGCTTGCTGAAAAACTGTCCCTGAACGCAACGCACATCAGCGGTTTTGCATGAATTTACCTCTAAAACAGCTCCATCTCGTAACGTTCCGTTATTATCTCATAGCGTGGTGGTTCTGCAGCTCACAACGTGTCCACGACAGCGCTTTTGAGTTGCTGGGTTGTGTATTTGATGAGTTTGATAAGGGAAACCAAGAAATTCCCTTAGCCTCCATAGTGTAGCCCTGAGCAGCCTGTTGCTGCGCTCCGCCGTACTAAAAATATCTTACACCGACAATTAAAGGTAACGAACCTACTGCTATGACTATAGCGATTATGGCAATGGGCCAATTTTCAAAAATGTTGAACTATCCCTTTAATATAAATAAAACAGTTAAACCAAAACATTCAATAATATTAATATTATTAATCTTTGCAAAACTGAAAATTTTTGAATGAGGCACTTGTGATGCTGCTATAGCGATCTAAATTCGTCCATGTCTGCACACACAGATGGACACAGTCACACAAGAAAGACAACACCTGCTCATTACGGCTTCCAGAAACATTCAGGCAAAAGTGCTTGGCCAAACTTAGCTGAACGCGGCAGCCATAATGAACTGGCATGCTCACACATCTACCCCAGCTGCTGGAGCGGAGCCAGGAGGTAAAATGTGAACAAGACAGATCTGAGTAAATTCAGAACAGCACAGAGGCTTAGATCAGCATGTGAAACAAGAATTGTACTGAACCGTCGTCTGTTGTTTCTGTATGTTTTCCAGCTTGTAGTGAGTGATGCCTGGCGCCGAGCGGCTCTTCAAAGATTAGAATAATCCCACTTGTCTTTGTCTCCCCAGGTTCTCCAGATGGGCTTTAACAAATTGAGGAACCTGACAGAGGGGATGCTCCGAGGCCTGGGCAAGCTGCAGTATCTCTACCTGCAGGCCAACCTCATCGAGACTGTTACACCCAACACCTTCTGGGAGTGTCCCAACATCGAGAACATCGATCTGTCCATGAACCGGTACGTGTGGCGGAATATGGAACAAACAAACAAAAAAGCTGTAGAGGGACTGAAATTATTAGCAGATTTATTTATTAAAGGCAATTTTAAGTTAACTATTTAAAAAAAATGGATAAATGGATAAATCTCCCCAAAAGTGGGGATTTGCTTCTTTTAAGCTTTTCTTTTTTACTCATTTCTTTTTTAATAACAGAAAATTTAATTTATGTATAGTTTTAAACTGTTATTTGGACAAAACAACCAATCTAAAATTCCCACTTCAGGCTATGGGAAATTTTAATTAACTTTTTAAACTGTCTTTTGACATTTTATATAGGAAACAATGCAATGATTAATTGATTATAATCACAGCAGCCTGAAACTACACTTCTTCTGTTGTTTGTGGGTGTGGGTGTGGGTGTGGGTGTACAGTAGTTGTTGCTGGATAATGGCAACACAATCTTAAAAAGTGGACTCCCAATGTAGAAACATGATGTAAACAAGCTGCACTGGAGTTACATAACAGAATACACATTTCTTAAATGCACCCAAAACATTAATTTTAAATGTCAGGCTAAAAAATCAAAGATCAAGGCCAGCTTTCTAAATTCTGGGCTGGGCAAAACATACGGGACAGAAAAAAACGCAGTGCAGAAGATACAGAGACACCGACGGTATAGCTACTCTCTGCAGATCATGATGCAACAAGCAACGCTTTCAATTAAAGTTGAGATCCCTACTTTTCTCTCAGTGGAAATCACAGTCTTGTTCTCCTTCTGTTGGATGTGTAATTGGTATTGATCACGTCGCCCAAATGCAACAGCTGAATGGAGCAGGTTTAACTGTTCTTTGGGCTGCGCAGAAAAGTAATTTGTGAGATGTTTAAGGCCATAAACTGAGGTCTGGAAGAAGACAGAGGAGCAAAATGCCTGTAGATGGTACACATCAGAGGCTATTTACAGGTCTTGGGGATCGCTACTGCACATGAGTAAAAAAAAAAAGTTGTATAAAACCTTTTGTGGCTGCAGAGGGAGCTGCCTGCAGGCTGAGAGGCTGTGGCAACAGTTTGAGTAAAAGTTGAAGACTCGAACTTTAAACCTGGTGCACAATCTGTATTATAGGAAGTAATATGACAAATAAATACAGAAAAAATTATTAAATGCCTTTTCTGTTTCTTCTATTTAATTCTGTACAGAAATAAATAATTAAGCCTGCATGGGGTCGGGTTAAGGTTTGCCAGTGGGAGATTTCATAGGAACCATTGCCTTCCTATTTGTTTGCTTTACGGTATTTGTAATACTGTCTATTTATTTAAAGGGATAGTTCAACATTTTGGCAAATTTTTTAGAACAGGGGAGCAGAGCCGTGAGCTGCTCAGAGCTACACTACGGAGGCTCATGGGATTTCTTGGTTTCTCTCATCAAACTCATCAAATACACAATCTAACAACTCCAAAACGCTCTGGTGGACAAGTTGTGACCTGCACATTCACCACGCTATGAGATAACCAAGAAATCCCATGAGCCTCCATAGTGTAGCTCTGAGCAGCTCGCGGCTCTGCTCCACTGTTCTAAAAAATTGCTTGCACTGATAATTAAAGGGAACGAACCTACTGCTAAAACTATAGGGATTATGGCAATGGGCCAATTTGCCAAAATGTTGAACTATCCCTTTAATACCACCTATGTCGTTTTTTGTCCTTTATACATTATTGTTGTTAATGCAGGTCTCTTGTTAAGGAGGAAAAATTAATGTGTTTCACTGTTTGATTTGGCAGCAGCAGATCGTATGTGTCAAAGTAGCCTACATGAGTGTGATTTTCCCTCTGTGTCGTCCTCAGGATCCAGGTCCTGGACGGTAACTTGTTCTCGGGGCTCTCCAAGCTGACGACCTGTGAACTCTACACCAACCCCTTCAACTGCTCCTGCGAGCTCCTGGGTTTCCTGAGCTGGCTGGCGGCCTTCCCCAACCGGACCAGCGAGAGGATGGTGTGCGACTCGCCGGTGGGATTCTCTGGCTTCAACCTCCTGAGCCAGAACCCCCGCATGCCGACGCAGCGCACGGCCCTGCACGTGCTCAGCATCGTCTGCACGGAGGACGGCAGCAGCGTGACGCCTTTCCTCTCCATCGGCGGCCCCGACTCCACCACCATGTCCCCGGATGCCGCCTCTCCCTGCGGACTGGACGACTGTGCGTCAGGAACCCCTCCTGATGAGGTCATCAGCTTCAGCCCCATATTCTCCGACAGCGGCCCGCTAATGACGCTAAAACAGGTGCTACACTCGAGCGCTGTGATAACGGTCCAGATCCCTCATCCGTACAAGAAGATGTACATCCTGGTGCTTTACAACAACAGCTTCTTCACCGATATCCAGAATCTGAAAAGTCAACGAGAAGACATCGAGGTGAAGAACTTAAAACCCAACACTGACTACACGTACTGCGTGGCCTCGATACGAAACTCCCTGCGCTTCAACCACACGTGTCTGACCATCTCCACCGGCCGGCGCGCTGGCCCCGAGAGGATAGCCAACCAGTCGTCGGCCACTCACTACATCATGACTATCCTGGGCTGCTTGTTCGGCATGCTGCTCTTCCTCGGCCTCGTCGTGCACTGCCTGAGGAAGAAGAGGATCATGGAGGAGAAGGAGAGGAAGATGAGCAGGATCCAGAGGACGCTGATAGAGCTCAAGTACGGAGGGGAGGGGGATATCGAGGGCGGCGGCGGGGGATCGGTTTCCCAGAAGCTCGGAGGTGGGGACAGTCTGTCCAGAATGCCGTACCTGCCTCAGGGTGGCGAGATTGATCCGTACAAGCTGCAGGAGGTGATAGAAACACCGGCCCACAAGCCGGCGAAACTGAACTACATGGAAGTCAGAGGCTCCGGCATCGAGAGGGAGAGGGAGCGGGAGCGGGAGAGGGAGAGAGAAATGTCACCGCAGGCTAATCCCCAGGGCTCGGTGGCGGAGATCTCCACGATAGCGAAAGAAGTGGATAAAGTTAACCAGATCATCAACAACTGTATAGATGCTCTCAAGTCAGAGTCCACGTCCTTTCAACAGGGGATCAAGTCCCCGTCTTCTGCAGGCGGAGGCGCCGTTTCCACCGCCGAGCCGCAGCTGGTGATTCTCTCGGAGCAAGGGGAGCGAGGAGACAGAGGAGGCGAGTTCCTCTCCCCCGTGTACAAAGGCGGGAGGGGAGGAAGGGAGGAGCGGGGGAGGAGCTACCATCACTCCCTGCAGCGACACCACAGCATGGAGGCTCCTCCGACCTCCAAGAGGCCCAGCACCTCCTCCTCCCCCGGCTCCGCGCGCAGCCCGCGCTCCTTCCGCTCGGAGGGAGGCTACCACTCGTCGGAGACCCGCTACATCGAGAGGACCTCGCCCGGGGAGAGGGGGGAGAGGGGAGGCGGGGGAGGAGGAGGAGGAGGAGGAGGAGGAGAGGCCATCCGCACGGTCACCCCGGCAGCGGCCATCCTCCGAGCGGAAGCGCAGAGAATCCGGCAGTACAACGAGCACCGCCACTCCTACCCCGGGTCCCAGCAGCACCTCCAGGAGCTGCAGCACCACCCGCAGATGCTGCAGGAGCTGCACCACCACCCGGGGGGCCGCAAGCCCTCCATGCTGGACCCCCTCACCCTCAGCAGGCAGGCCAAGCAGAGGGAGCTGGCCTACTCCCAGCTCTCGCCCCACTACCCGCTCTCGCCCCAGTACCACAACCTCAGCTACTGCTCCAGCCCCGAGGAGGACGAGGAGGAGGAAGGCCTGCTGTGCACCCCCACCCTGGGCCTGTGGGAGAGGTTCAAGCTGCACCGCAAGAGGCACCGGCAGGCGTCCATGGAGGACGAAGGCTACGTGGCGGCCGGACACGCCCTGAGGCGAAAGGTGCAGTTCGCCAAGGATGAGGATCTGCACGACATCCTGGACTACTGGAAGGGCGTGTCCGCACAGCAGAAGGCCTGAGCCCCACGCCCTGACCCCCCCCCCCAGACCCCCTAACCCCCCCTCCCCCCCACACCAACACACACACTCTGAAGATGGAGACATAACACTGCACCCATGACGTATTGATACATACAACACAGACTGATACATTCGGAAAAAAAGACCTGTAAATACACACAAACACACACAACTTACAGGATCTACAGACTCAAACCGCACACACAGACACACAACACAACACAACACAACACTGGCTCACACTTTACACAAACTAAGCCTTTTTCTTCTGAGAACACTAAAGGAGGACCAAACTAATATATTCTATTGAACGACAAAAATCATAACTTATAGAGAGACTGAGTTACTTTTTGTAATGTAATGACAATTATAGCTCCGACTGATGTAGCTATTTGTACTAAGTTTTGAATGAAAAAAAAGTTATTAAAAAAAAAAAAAGAAGAATCAACAATTTAAGATTAACAAGAAACCTTAAAAACGTTTGCCGGGCGATCCATCCCGAACGGCTACGGCTACGCCTCCGATCTGACATCCCATCGGTTCAGATCGATCGACCTCATCGAGAGGGGGGCGAGACAGGAGACGGGAGACGGGGTGGGTGTTGTTTTTTGTATCGCGTCCTGCGATGACAAGCCACGAAACATCCAATACAAGACAATTTTTTTTTTTTTCTGTGGAACGTTTCTGGATGGGTCGCCCCCGGCAACAGAAGTATTCAACTGTGCTGAGAAACGAGTAGGTAGCTCTCACCAGAGAGTGAGTATAATGTGCCAAATCAACCAAGGGGATAGTAAGAGCCCTACTGTGTACCAACGTCTCCTCGCCACTGTTTTTATATACAGAATTTAAAAAACCTAGAATGATATGTTGTTATTACTATTAATTATTCTTATTATCATTACTGGTCTTCTTATTATTATTATTCCTATGATCCTCATCATTGATAATTCTATTATTTGAATATGGCATGGCTCTGTCGTGTGACTGTGTTTTGACTGTTTTCGGCCTCTCGCGCCGGGAGGTCGCCACGCCAACAGAGACAAACAGTACGATGGACAAAAGACATTTGAGTTTCTTCTTTTCTACCAAGAGGAATGTGCTCTCTGCTGAGCCACAAACAAAACGCGTCATTTCTCTTGGAAAAAAACAAACCCTAACCAACCACCACCACCACTACCGCCACCACCACCACAACCTTCCCCCTCCCCCCAACCTTTCTCCTCGCTCCTCCTCCTCCTCCTCCTAAAAGAGGGAAACGCTGTACAGACGAGAGAGATGAAGTTCTATATTTGCAACAGAGGTGACTGTTTTGTTTGTACAACATTGTTGGGTTTTGAAATCTTTCAGACTTTTCAGAAACCAGAATCCCAAGTTAGTTTACCTATATACCTGCTCACTTAACAATGGTACGTTTTTGATTTTGAAAAATCGAACTAAAGGAGAAAAAAAAAAAAAATTCTAATCTTCCTATGAATGTCTTCAATTCCCACAGGGGAAACATATCTGCACTGTTCAAAATCAAAAAACGACTCTTTGGGGAAAAAAAGACCTAAAACTCTCAGCTTCCTTCCCGATACACTGTAGTTCCACTGTGTTTTATCAACAATTCATTCACCCCCTCACCCCTCACCCCCACTGCACCCCACCCTCTTCCTCTTTCCTCCCATATCCCAATTTTTATTTTTTTTTTTACAATTTTTTTTACTCTCTTCTGTTTTTTTGTTTTTTTTTAGATTCCTCTGGTTCCACTGTGGTGCCATTGTGCCAACTTGATAAATCACAAAGAAGTATTTGAAAATGATTTTAAATACTAGTACTTACAGACCTCCTCCTCCTCCTCCTCCACATCCTCGACACGCATCAGTTTGCCAAACAGAAGAAACGATTTGCACAAAAAAAATAGACAAACGATCCACCACCATTGGCTCACTGCCCCCCCCCCCCTCTCTCTTTTCTCTCCCTCTCCTCCAATCATTTCTAAAGACCAAAGTACTGTGGTAGTAAATTGACCCTTATATAAACCCCGCCCCCCACCTTCCTCCTCCTCCTCCTCCTCCTCCTCCTCCTTGATTATACCCCCACCATCACCCTTACAGTTGCTACTTTAGCACATGTAGACGCGACGCATCCAAGTGTACTCATGCACACACACACACAACACACACACAGACTCACAACTCCAACCACACACAGATGAATGTATTCTCTGAGAAATTAATACTGTTTTAGCAGCTGGTTTTTCTGTTTCTGGTGTATGAGCTGTATTCAAAACAGTGTCTTCATCTGTCTGGCAGGAAACTTTTCATCAGACGGCCACTTGTGTTTCAGTATTGGAGATTAATGAGGAATACTCGGGCTTTTTCTAAAAAAACAAAGAATAACGAAATAAGAAAAATCTGACCAAAATTCTTCAGATTCTTCTGGACAACTTTTTTTTCCCCCTCTCTCTCGCACCCACGTGAACCAAATGTTGTCTTAACAAGACGCCCAAAATGTTGCCGCTGCAGACGGCTTTAGAAGTTAAATAGTACAACTGGGGTTCTGCCTTATCAAAGGTTTTCAAACTGGGGAGAAAGAACAAAAAAAAAAAGAAGCTCTTGGTATAGGAAGTGTTATAGTAATGTGATTAGTATCACTTGTGTGGTGATAAAAAAAAAAGACTTCATGTATATCTGCAGGATCTTAAAACACTGGAGGCTGAACAGAGGAGGAAATGTGATAACAAACCTACTGCTGTTTATTACTATTTACAGAACTGTGCTACAACTACTCATTCAAGAAGACCGTGACCGTGGGATTGGAGTCGACGACATTTCAATTCAGTGTTTTTTTTTTAGTTTTAACGAGTGCTGACAAAAAATGTATTCATTGATTACAAATTACAAAAAAAAAACTAGCTCCACTTTGCTTTCTGAATTGAAACAGAATTGACTCCAACCCAGAGACGACACTGAAAAACTACACAAATAGAAACAACTGAAGCCGGCAAAAAAAACAAAAAAAAAACAATGATAAAGTTTATCGGTGAATGGAAACACTGTATAAAATAATATTTGTTTTCTCTGCTATAATGAGTTCAGAATGCTCAAGTCATTAAGCCCAGTTAAAGCCATAATCGTGGGTGAGTGAGAATCGCCACAGCTGTTTGTAGCACTGATAAAAGCACATTGAATTGTGTTGTTAAAACGGGAAAATGAAAAGTTTTTTTTCCTCCCCCTCTTTCTGCAGCAGCTCCTGCAGCAAACAGCTCTGATCCCAAACGGAAACCGATGATGATGAGCCGCGGTTTGTTTCTGCATCACACGTCCCAGATTGTGGCTTTAACTAAACAACAGCCTTAAAACATTTGATTTTATTTGATCTTTTTAACTTTAGCATTGCTTTGAAAATCAAGAAGAAGTGGAGAAAAAAAATCCTTGTTTCTTAACTTATACTTTCCTGACTGCAATTTTGTAATTGCTTGATTCTTAAGCCTCACTTGAGCATTCTTTGAGTAACAGTAATATCAATGTAGCGATGTATTAAACTACTGTTTTTTTTGTTTTTGTTTTGTTTTTTTCTATTTTCCATTCTGTTTATGAACAATAATGGCCTGAATTTATCATGTGTCAGAGAGTAGCAGAGCTCAGACGACGAGGAGCCGGCGGTTGACGGCTGGCGGCGGCGGCGGCGGCGGTGACCTCCACCAAGCGCTGCTACTCTGTGAAGCGTGATGAAGAGAAACTGTGTTTTTTGAAAAACAACAATGCCTAGAAAGTGGAAGCAAATGAGAGGTCCTTCTGACGAGAGACAGAAACGACAGTGGGGGCACGCTGCAAGGGAAATCCTCAGTGGAAGCGAATGATGACTCAGGAGTGAGAACGAGAGAGAGAAAGATTTGAGAGAACGAGAACGTGAGAACGATCTGCCATAGGATTTCTCAGAGGCTTTCTTTATTTTCTTGTCAAAAAGATTTAAAAATGAGCACAATAAAATAGCCTTTCTTTCACCGTCTCCATTTCCTGGAGAAAACACATGTATGCCAGACGTTTGAACACACACTCAGGACGTTCACCTCGCATCTCAAACATGGCCGATCGCTTCTGCTCGACTCAAGCGTGGTGGACGTATCACAGGAGCTGGACACCAACGGCACTCAAAGATGGCGCCCGCCCGGTTTAACGTAAACCCTTCATGAATCAAAACGTTGTAAATAAAGAGATAGAGAGGGTGAAGACTGATGCTTTTTATAATGGTGGTCTATGGGGAACGTGCATTTTATCAATAATGTGAGTGTTTATCTGTATCCAGCTCCACTGATACGTCCATAAATGCTTAAAGGGTCAGTTCACCCAAATCCTGTAATAAACATTTTCTTGCTTATAGTCCCGGTGGTCTGCCTCTGAGATCTCTGCCTCCACCTGAACACAGTGGAAGGGACTAGATTTCATTCACATTGTTGGAAAAAAAAAAAAAAAATCAACGAAAACATATTTTTTCCCCCCCATAAGACTGTCCCAGAGAACACATTTGATGTTTCCAATAAAGAATCTCCGGTGAAAAATAGTTGATAGTGAAAGTTTTGAATTGTCCAGAGTATTGAGGACGCTGTTTTTCCACAAACACCAACCGGCGGCAATTCAAATAAGGCAGCAGAGTCATGCTGGGTTCATCCACCTGAGAGAGATTCAGTCAGCCAGTTACCAAACTTACAAACAGATTTTCTCAGCGAGCCTCAGGCAGCTTCCTGTCATGCAGATGTGTTTGTTTTTATCTGTTCAGGTTTTTCAGATACTATAGTGCAGGATTAGATTCCAACAAGGCTACAGGTCGACAGCCACGCTATCGCTGCTCCGTGAGGCAGCGCTACTACGGCTGTGTCTCAGTTCAGCGGCTTCATCCCTCGGAGGACGCATTTTAAAGAGGAACTATGCAAGTATGGTCGGTTTTCCATTGTTTTGCTAACCCTCCTCCTGGCCATGTGCAGTTGTTTCTGGCCTGTAACGTATAGCCTACCCTCGCAGCCACCATGGACATGGACAGCTCCTACAGTACATCATTACCGACGCAGGAGCACTCCGCTATGTTCTGCACATTTATGTTACGTGCCGAGGAATCAATCAATAAAGCTGTACATTATATATACAATGTTCAGAGTGGGGAAAACGGAGGAAAATGAGCAACAGTAAACAAGATGAAGAAGACGGACAAAAAAAGAAAAGAAAAAAGAAACAGAGAAGGGGAAGGGAAACAAAGGAGGAAGTGATAAACTCAAATTTAACAAGAAACAAAGGTAGACAGAAAAACTAGTACTTATTAAGACCCAGATTTACTCCCTCCACTGACTTATGCAGACATCATGAACTTTCTCAGACATATACTACTGTGGATCAGCAGTACTGTCCCACCATGATTACTTTTAAGCGACTTTGGGAACTTTTTTCAGGGGGGAGAATGGAGCCATCCCATCCTCCAAAGATGGCGCCCAACTTCCAACCAACAGCGTGACGTAACTTCACATTCTCTATATCATATACAGTACAATGTTCTGACATACAGTAAACAAGAGATTACAGGTTACAGGGAGTGTTTGTGTCATGATGCGCAGAGACGAAAGCTGAGACACCAGACACCTGATCTAGCATGGTTGGAGTGGAGAATGGAGCCTCCACTCTCCGTTGTAACGAGCTAACAGTCATTTATTTAACCATCATAATTAGTGCTCCAAAGGTATTTAATTTAGGGGAAAATGTAGCAGCAATACATCCTGCATAGTTCCTGCTGATGACATCACAGCATTGCAGTAAGGCTGGTCCTACTTCGAAGGCTCCTCCGAATCCAGTCTTCTGTTGCCTGTTCTCAGAGGACACACCCCACCTATCCTTCCTGGCCTCCCGTTGTTGCCTCCGTGGACCGTGTAGTCTGCATCCTCCGAAAGGTTAGAGCCCATGAACTGGGACACAGCTTATTGTGATGAGGTTCCTGTCACTATGCCTCCAATCGATCATGAGCCCTGGCTACTTGGCCAAGGGGATGTCCCTTTGGCTAAGTGGTTAGCGCATGACTCTTACCTGGGAAGTGTGGGTTCAATCCCCGCCAATCACCTTGCACATTATAACATTATGGTACAACAGAGCTAACACTAGCATCCTCACACTGACATTTAGCAGGTGTAATATTTGCATTGTTCACCAGGATGAATGGAAAATCATTAGGGATTTACAATACTAGAAGAAAAATCTAGAAATCTAGTTATCCTTATAATTAGTTAATAAGTCATTGGAAAAATTGGAAGGCAAATATGTCCGTAACAAAACATTTTCTTTTGATATTTCGGCAGATAAAGTATGTTGCAAACGCGAGAGGAAAAGTCAGAAGATCACTAAAGTAAATTGGATGTTTTCTCCACACAGATCCATCCAGGAGCGAACCGACCGACATGCTGCTGGAAAAAAATAAAAAATAAACAGCTAAAAATTCAGCCGCAGTGTCGTTGCAATAGACGCTGTCACTCTTGAATAATCACCTTTTAATATGAATTATTTTTTTCATCATGACAATAAAACAACAATATTTCCATTATTATTCCTGTGTTACATCAGACGGGAGGCTGAACTCTCAGAGGCTTGAAATCCTCAACAAATTAAACTGAGAGCGTCTGAACGATGAGCTGCTCCTGGAGGTTACAGAGAGAAAATTTGTTTTTTGTTTTGTTTTTGTAATTTGGGTGAAGTGATTCTGATTGCTCAGACGCTGACAGACACACACAACCTAAACAGCGTCCTTGTATCTGTCGCTGTATGTTGTTTAACTCTGTGCACACGAACATACAGAGCTGGGGATTTATTACTAATACTTGTAGTTTTATACCATCACACAGCAACATGAAGACATCACGATAATTAATAATTCAAATTGATTAATCCATGACTGAGTGATATTTGTGAACCGTTTTTTGGCTTGAAGTGAAATATAATCCTGTTAAATAAATTGCATAACTCATGTAAAAAAAAAAAAATATTTTTTGGCAAAACCAACCTTTTTTTTTATTTTTTATGTCTCAGTCCAGACGATATAAAAACAGGGGCCAAATTAGCTTCAGGAAAAGTTGGATGAACATGAATATTGACAAACCCCAGACACCCTCAAAAATACTGAGTCAAGAAAGACTTCAAACAAGGAAGAAAGTGGGGGAAAGAAGAAAAAAAAAACGATGAGATGCCATGTTGGATTGGCACTGTGAATGAAAGGCCCTATTTAGAGCGTGTCCTTGGTGAAATGAATTGGGATGCTTACTTTGCTGAATTTTAATTGACAGCAGCGAGTGATTGGACCAAGTGAACCATCTAATGAGGAGTGTCTGGAGAGAGCGGGTATCTATCGCACGAGTCGAAACCTATTCTGATGTTTGGGTGTCGGACATGCCAAGAAAAAAAGAAGAAGCTGCCTTTAAAAACAAAATAAGAGAGAAAGACTAAAAAGAAAAATGAGAGACTTTTATCGATAGCGCTGCTGGTGTAACCTACTTCCCCCACAATCACAGGATGTTTTGTGCCAAACAGGAGGTTTTGACGTTGGACTTTGAACTGTCAAATCTGGGCTGTACTTTTACTTACTCTACACACACACCAACGTCTACACGGTCACACCCTCCACGTTCATTTAGAGAGAAGCTTTGCTGCGCATGCATGAAGCAAGGTAAGTGCCTTTCTCTGAACCACGAGTCAGCAGCTTTACTCCTTCACTGTTTCCTGTTTTAATACAGCCTGACACCGCGCCGTTACAAAAGAAGGATCAAAATCCTAAATGAATCATGCACAAACACGACCGCTTATCCACCTGCTTCCTGTTTTATACAACATGGAGGGTTATGTCACCGCACAGCAGGGGGTAAGTACATGCTCTATGAGTAGTGCAATCAAACCTGTGAGCAGCTGTGGGTCTATATTATGGGATTCCATTATAGTCAATATTAATAGTGAGTAAGTACAGCTACAGGTATGCATACAGATACAGAAATGAATAAATTACATAATAAATGCAGAAATAACAGTTATAGTTAGTATGTTCCACATGAATGCACATGTTTTAAATTATAATACATTTGTCCTTGAATATAGAAGTAGGGATAAGTAGTCAACTAAAATAACATGACGCCGTGGACTTCACTCACTTTTGCACAGACTCTGATTCCGTGTTTCACTCTCCTCACACAGTTCCCTCAAAAGAAGGACATTGATAAACATAAACCTGACATTTCATATATTAAAACTGGTGATGATAAAATAGGAGAATCATAATTGAAAAAAAAACTACTCAAGGAGGTTCACATACTTTCAAGCAGCACTGTATTCATAGTCTATTCTATATAATTCAATTCAGGTTTTTTTATGACCAAACTATTTGAATAATTGTCTTTAATAGTAGAAATTTCAAAAAGTCAATACAACAGTAATACAGACACAGTAATACAATCCATGTGGAAACAATATAAAATTGGACATCTTATATTACTCTTCATTTTGGATCATCTTTAATATGCAAATACACATTT
This sequence comes from Decapterus maruadsi, assembly GCA_030347415.2. Taxonomy (NCBI): domain Eukaryota; kingdom Metazoa; phylum Chordata; class Actinopteri; order Carangiformes; family Carangidae; genus Decapterus; species Decapterus maruadsi. The sequence goes on from CM064901.1 coordinate 8,242,601, forward strand.
ACTTTAACTGGATTACAGGTTTTAATGCAGATGTTTTATGACACTGATAATAATAATCACATTTACATAAACACAATGTCCAAGTTGTATGTTTCTGAGCATGTGAATGTGCCTTATCATGCAGACCGACAGTCCGTGCACCTGCAATCTGCTCCTTTTTTAACACACTGACAGTGGAGTGGTATTAAATTTTTCTTATCTGTGCAGAAGAAAGATTAAAAAAGAAAAAAAAACACGTTTCTCTCGACGTCTCCACATTTATGAAAATGATTGTCACACATGAGAGGAGCATGTAACTCCTCAGCTGCTCTAAAAACAGAATTTCCATTACCTCATTATCTCCACTGTGGATTTTTCTAATACGATTTATAGTGCAGAGATTTTGTACCCTCTCGTCTTGCAGCAGCACAGTCAGGTGCACATGTAGGCAATGACACAGCTACAGTACAATAAAAAAAATAAAAAAATAAAATAAAACCCATGGCCAGGGGCTTATCTCTCCAGATGGAAGAGCCCCCCCTTTTTTTTACATTCACCAGCAGAGGAATTCATATGATGTGCAGAAGAACTATCCAATTCCTGGCCCTAAAACTGACTGACGGAAAATTGCAACTTCAGTGCGACACCGGCGAAGGTTCATTACTCCTTATCTTTAAACTGCTGCGGTGCAAGTGGCTCAGGGGCCCGACGGTGGGTGGCTTCTATCAAGACGGAGCCACATTAGTAAGAGAACATGTCCGGACAGGATCTTTTCATTATCCCCTCCATCTCCTATCTGTCCCGCGCAGTTTCAACCAAGGGCAGGTGAGTTTTGGTATGTCTCCTCTGTTACATCATTTGTCTCGACAACCTCATTTTCCTCCCTTTGTGACGACTCGGATCTCACACAAACTACGTAACTTCACACACACTCTGAAGCAGGGGCGTTTCTAGACACTGTGGAGGCTCCAGGCAATACCCGACCCCCCCTTCCCGCCCCCTCAAAATTTATAAAAACCTCCTCTTCCAAATACAATTTAGTAATAGACAGAGGGAGGACACTGGAGCACACGGTCGGTTTTAAGAGAATTTAATAAGGTAAGGTCCCCTCTTTTGTACAATTTAGTAATGTTTGAACAGAACAAGCTGATCTACTGACAGCAGAATTGACGTTGGTATGGGGTGGAGTTTAGCTCAGTTGGTAGAGCACCCGCCCCATGTGTTGAGGCTAAGGTCCTCGCTGCAGGCGGCCCCGGTTCGAATCCCGCGTCGGACGGCCCTATACTGCATGTCATTCCAACTCTGCCTCCCATTTCCTGTCACTCGCTCAACTGTCCTATCCAATAAAGGCATGAAAAGCAAAAAATATACTTTAAAAAAAAGGAAAAAAAGAATTGACGTTGGTATAAATGTTAATTTAGCATTTGACACACAATTTTATTCACTCTGTAAGTCAGCCTGGAAACCATGGACCCAACTTTTCCCCCAACGAGGAAGCTAATCACAGAACGGGGGAGGGGGGACGATGACGATGACGACACACCGAAGCCACTTTGTTGATAGCTTGTCGATCCAACATGGCGGCAGACGTTTTACCTTTCGACGCAGCGTTAAAAAGTTTTCCTCATCTGATTTCTGTCGCTCTACATACGTCATTGTTGGCTATATAAGCTACGTACAGATGCATTTGATAGACATTCGTAGCGCCCAATAGCTAAACATCTCTGGGCTTTCGTAAACCATACCTCAAATACGAAAAAATGCACGGATGGTTCCCGGACCGAATCTCACATTGAGATGAGGCTTGGTGCAGGCTATGATGGGAGAAAATAACGTTGGCGTTGGCAGCAGTTATGCAGCTCATACAATAACAGTGTGCATACTATGCCATTGGCAACATCATGTTGTCATTGATATGGACCAATGTCAGCCGTCTCTGGGGGGGCCTCCTTCCAGCTCGGGGCTCTAGGCAGTTGCTGGGGTTGCCTGCACTGCTGCAACGCCTCTGCTCTGAAGCATGGCGGGAGTTTCATATACAAAGACATTCAAATAGCTCGATATACAAAACAACAACAAACTGTGAGATTTGATTCTTGTCAGTGAACTTTTAAAAGATCGTATGTGATATTTACAGAGATGCACATAACCCGGTGGTGACGCGGGGCAGCTTATTAAAGAGCACCCCTGGCCAGCAGAATGAAAGATCTCAGTCCGATGCCCAGTGGGGCAGTGGGGAAAGGGCAGCCAAACAACTCCTGGTATTACTGCAGCTGGAGAACCTACAGTAAGTCTAGTTGTGGAGCGGCGCGGACCGCGGTGCTCGAGAGCTGCTCTTTCTAAGACGTGGTCTTATCAAAGCTGGAGTGAAACGAGCCTCCAGCTTCGCCTGCATGGGCACCGCAGTCTGAAACCCCGAGTTAGTTGTCAGGCTCATCACAGCGCTGTCTGAAATATCCGTCTGTATATGTGTGAGCTGCCTGTCTCCCCCACCCTCCTGCCTCCTCCTCCTCCTCCTCATCACTCTATACTGTAGCTGTCCACGCTGTCGCCTACCCGAGCACAGAAAGAGGCCTCCCTAGGCGCAAACAATAACTTCCCCCTCCTTCATTCTCCACATGGCATTTACAGTGACGCCTACGGCAGGAGATGGAGGGCAGCAGAGATATGAGGACAGAAAGAAAAGAAAAGAAAAGAAAAGAAAGGAGCAGGAAACGGAATTAAGAATAAGGGGCTAAGGAAGATAAAAGAGGACAGAAAGACAGGGCTCTTTGCTCATTTTCAGAGTTTTGATTTCACTCAGAGCCCTGGGGGTTGTCTTTGTGAAATAACCTCCTTTTAAAAAAGGGAATTAGACTCGCTGTCTCTCCCGAAGATCGCGGCCTAATGTGGGCCAGTCTCAGCTTGATAGAGAGAGAGGATAAGAGTAATAATGGGAAACATCCTCACCACTGTATTAATACATATTAAAATCAACCCACTAAAGGGAGGGCCCTAGTTTTTTTTTACTCCCAACACACACTCACACACACACACACAAACGATAGGCTGCGCGGCATTAATAATGTACAGGGTAAAGTGAGAAAAGGTCGACGCTGGCTGAGAGGAGAACAAACACAGCAACGAGATATCAGGTCAGCGGTTACACCGAGGAGCCAATCTAACCTGCTCCTGTTTAAATATGTTATGAGGCCGAATCACCCGGGGAGCCCGAGTAACTCTCCCAGCCTTAATCATTTTTTAAATCGCGACTTTATTTGGTTTAATTGCATTTCGTTTGAAAAACAAGGACATCGGATGAATAACTAGCGCCGGAGCACTGGAGAGACTGTTGACCCTGAAACTCTTTGCCGCTTTCATTACGAGAGTGTGCGCGAGGAGAGATATTTGGGGCCAGATGTAGAAAGAAAAAAACCCCAAAACAACACAGACTGTGAACCGTCTGGAAAAGAATCGGCTTGAAAAGACAAACGCATTAGCAGAGAACGAGGCGCAGAGGACGGGCCAAGCTGGAGGAGGAGGAGGGCTAAATGGCAGGTATTTTGTCGTTTAGCCCTCCTCAGACTGTCTCACCTTCTCCAAATTACAGCACAAGGTGACACTGAATTAGCTAAAAATGGACAAACACACACCAGCATGCATTGCATTCCTGCACACCAACACACACACACACACACACGCTTGCACTCACAGATTGAAGGAGGCTAAGACGAGAGATCAAGGCAGTGCAAATTAAAAGTGCTCTAATTAGCCAAACTGTCACTCACGCACAGCTCTGGCAGCCATATTGGAGTCTGCCTGGAGACCTGCCTGCATTCCTGCATTGTGCGTTTGCACCGGCCGACTCTCAACAGACACACATACTGTACGCGAGGAGCGAGGATTAGAGGCAGAGGCTGTTGAGAATCACACTTGCCAGACATTAAGCACCGCAAACCGCTCCAAAAAAAACAGAACAATGAACGGAGAGGAGATGTTTTAATGAAGATCCATCATCAGAGGGAGGAACTCTGCCCCGCTGCAGCTCCTTCAAAAACTCTGGCACCGACTCCCGAGTGCATTATTGCACCATTAGACTTGGCCAATTGTTGTGCCAGAGAATAATCATCAACGAGGTTTATGCCTCTGGTAACGGCTGGAAGTCTCAAAAGTTCAAATGAATAAATGTAAAATGTCTACAAAAGTGTTTTGTTTAAAGAGGACTCAACTGTGGCATTTTTGTATGTTTAGACAAAACTGAATATGTGCAGCTTTTTACATGAATCATTTTTTCAGTTATACAGTGGCAAGAAAAATCTATCTATCTATCTATCTATCTATCTATCTATCTATCTATCTATCTATCTATCTATCTATCTATCTATCTATCTATCTATCTATCTATCTATCTATCTATCTATCTATCTATCTATCTATCTATCTATCTATCTATCTATCTATCTATCCATCCTATGAGTATTCATCTGTTATAAATGATGAATTCAGTATTTCATATTTATTGTAAAGTGTTATCCCAAATTCAGTATTTCATTTTATTGTTAAGTGTTACCCAGACACCTGCCCTACTCTGCCTCAGATACCATGAAGGAAGCTGCTGCTCTCCAAACAAAAATAAAAAAAATATCACTGCATACCTGAAGTTTGCCAAAGAGCTGCTTTACACTTCACAACTCAACTGGGAAAAAGTTTTGTGGAACTGATTAAACTAAGGTTGGATTGTACTTTTTCTTGCCACTGTATGATAAATGAGATGACTCCAATAAAGCTCCATGTGCTGCTTTCTATGTTCCGATTTTCCACCCAGCAAGTTCATCGCATGTAAATTGACTTTGACTGTGCACTAGATTGCTGCGGAGCTCGCTCTCAAATACTTCGAGATTTCAGATGGATTTCCCAGTTTATAAAGAATCTCTCACTTCACTCCCACGTCTGGAAAGCATGAAAATCAATTTGCAGGAACTTAATGTGCAGTGGAGTTCGCTAATCCATCACCGGCGACGGTTTTTTACCTTCGGGTTTTGTCAAAGCTGTCAAAGCTTTGTACTGTTGTTGTTGTTGTTGTTGTCGAGAGTTGAGGAGCACAGAGTGTTTTGACAAATCTGCCTGTTGGTGCTTTTAACACCAACACCAACAAGTGACTCTTCAGATTTGGTCACAGATCAGTAATTCTGTTTATTAGAAAATAAAAAAATACAATCATGATTCACACTCTGTCTCTGCTCGCTCATTGTAATTTGACTTTGTGAAAACATATTAAATCTTGGCCACAGAAAGTTTTCAGAGAATTATGAGCTCAGAGTTGAAGCATGCACAAACAAACAAACAAACAAACAAAGGCATTTAAGTCGTCAGTGTAATGAATTACCTCCAGTACCTCAAGTTCGGTGTTTGCAGTTGTACTGGGTTGCAGACTGAGGGAGGCTGGAAAACAACAGGAGCCTCGGAGGTAGAAAAATCAATTTGCTTTGGAAAATGGCAGCAAAGGTTTAAAAGTAAATACCACGTGTAGTCAAGTGAGGAGGTGAAGCAGGTGGCGAGACGCGATCCGTGACACAGTTGAGGCGTCCTGAGGTCATTAAAGGGTTAAGAAAGAAAATAATTGATTTCTGCTCAACCCTAGCCCCGATGTCAAAGGTCATGGTTTGGCATTTAACGAGTCTCAGCCAGGTTCATCACTCTTTAGTGTCCCCTGCAAAACACATCTGTCATGTTGTGTAAATTTGCAGAGCGTTTAGATTTTTTGGTGTCGGGGAGATGCAGATGAACTCCTCTGTAGGGATCAGTAAAAAAAAAAACATCATAGACGAATGTCTCAAAGTCAGAATGTTTTATATATCAATGACCAACCAAAAATCTTTATTTCAGCATTGGATCCATTGATGCCACAGTCTTGATGAGGTAAATTCATGCAAAACCACTGATGTATATTTTCGTCGGGGGCAGTTTTTCATCAAGCAGTCTCTGCATTTACCTCGAAAACAACTCTGTCTCGTAACGTTCTGTTATTATCTCATAGCGTGGTGAATGTACAGGTCACAACTTGTCCACCAGAGCGTTTTGGAGTTGTTGGATTGTGTATTTGATGAGTTTGATGAAGGAAATGAAGAAATCCCATTAGCTTCCGTAGCGTAGCTCTGAGCAGCTCATGGCTCTGCTCTGCTGTTCTAAAAATAGCTTGCACCGACAATCAAAGGTAACGAACCGACTGCTATGACTATAGAGATTATGGCAATGGGCCATGTTCACATCCATGTCTGTGTTAATTTTGCCTTCAGTTGCTCCTCTGCTCGTGTTGCTTTATTATTTTTCCAGGTTTCTCAGCAATTAACCTGAAGTGTCAGATGTCATCATTCATATTATTCATAAATTATTCATGTTATTATTCGGCACAGGACAACTGCACATGAATCTAAGGCTGATGTGCAGCTGATAAAACCACAGAGTTGATTGATGATTAGTTGATTTAAGACTGGGTGATAAATCGATCACAGTCGATTAGTTGAATTTATGTTATAGGACACTGTATGCATATCCAATTTCCCCTTATCTCAGGTAATTATTGCTCAGCTGCACCGCTGCTTCCCTGACAGCAGCACCAGCAGCTACTGTAACACTACAGTTAAAAAGTAGCACATGAGCAGAATTATTTTCCCATAGGGTCCCAGTGGGAGGACAGAACAGCACAGATACAGCGGCGGTGCCCATATATACATCTGAAAAGTCGTAGTTTGTTTGTAAGGAGGGAAAAATCGATTAAAAATCTGCTTCTTGGTGTTTCTTGTCTTGTAGGAATCTGGCTGCATTTCCTCAGTGAGTAACTTGATAAACCCAATGTTAATGTTACAGCCACAGTCACATACTGTAACACTGGCCCTTTAAAAATGTGATTAACGACTGGATCCAGCTGCAAAGAAAAAAGTTATATACTCTGTAGCAGTGAGTTTCCATTGCGGTCCCGCTACATGTAACTGTATATGTACACATGAACGCTTTCTTCCACTTTGTGTTGCACACACCTGCCTCAGTGAGTACTGTACCACGCTGCTGCTGCTGCTGCTGCTGCTGCTTCTGCTTCTCTGAGGGGAACCCACGGAAAAGAAACTCAGATCTGAACTAAAGCATGACAGCTGCTCCGTCTCCCTCGGTTGGGACTTGAGAGAGGGAGAGAGCAGGGGGGCTGGAGGAAGACATGGGAGAAAAGACTCACTTCAGAGACAATAGTGAGCTTCCAGGAAACAGGCAGATGGAAGAGTTTAGTGAGGAAGGTAGAGGCAGGAAGAAGAGAGGGATGAGACTTGAAAGAGAGGAATGACAGGTCCTCTCTATCCTCTTTTTCTGTCCCGGCTGAGGAATCTCCTGTGTGGTGGGGATATCTCGTCTCTGCAGGCCTCACTTACCAATATTCCTCTGTGGTGGGAGGATCAAAAAAAAAAAGAAAAAAGATGAAGATGAAGTTGAAATGCCACGCCTATACTTTTTAAAAAATAAATTAAACATGCATGAGAATTGCTTTTAAAGATTTAGTGCAGCCTTGAAATGATTTCTGCTGCGAATTTCGACAACGCACCTTTCAAAATCGATTGTTTACTGCTTGATGAGGACCGGCACCGTCCTCCCTTTTGTGTTGTGTGAAATCTGATGTACATGCCGCCGAGTTATAAAGCTTAAGGCCTGGCATTTTCAACTCCACTGTGCCACCTCATTTATACTTAATGAGATATCAGGGAGTGTACTAATTGTTTTAGACTGAGAGATGATGGGCTGATGAAATAAAGATAAAGGAATGAATAAAAGAATGGGGGTGAGGAAGAGAGGATGAGGAGAGTTGGGGTTTTATAGGTAATGAAAGACAGAAATGGAAATAAGATGGATGAAAGCTGAGCTGCCGACGCTTCTGTTTTTCCCTCTATATGCAGAATTCGCACGGTGTGACATTAGAGAGATAGAGTTGGTGCTTTTATGTGATCAATATACATATTTTCAGACTGTAACATCACAGCTCCCATACTTTACACTTTACTTGTATTTTATATTTTATGTATTGATAAATAGATATTGTATATTTGTAGGTGTAAAAACCAAAAATGATCGCAATGTTTGCCATCTCCTCTCACAGGCTTCTGTTTAGAGATCTATCAACAACAAGCTAGTAAGCCAATCAGAAGAAAGGAGGCTCTGACCCCCCCTTCCCCCCTCTTTAATTGGCTGACTGTTTTCTGAGTGATGGAATAAAAATGTGGCAGTTTTTTTTTTTGGTAAAACACACAAAGAAACCAAATCTTGCCAAGTTAGATGATGGGTTTTTGTGGGAGGGGTTTGGTGACTGCGTCGTTATGACATCACAAAGCTACACAGGTCCTTAACAGTTCATGTTAAGGTTGAGTCTCTGGCTGTGTGCATTTCTCTGTGGACTGACCCCTGATGCCTTCACAGCATTAATATAAAACCTAGACCTGATTTATAATAAAAGAAGAGGAAGAAAGAAATGGAAATCTCACCTCATACAATATAAGACCTTTAAAAAATGAATGGCGATCAGCCTCACTTTTCACCTTTAGCGAGGGGCTAGCGTATGAGGCCCCGTGGCCTCACTGGGCTACACAAATAGAAATGAAAAGATGAACTTTGCCTCCTCCACAGCGTGTGAGCTGAGCAGGTTTTAGAAGTCGTACAATGTGCCTCTTCAACCACCAAACAAACTCCCTCCCCCCTCGGCCTGGTGTCACTGGTGGTCTCCATGAGGTCCAGGATCTCTTTTCACATCCCTCCATAAGTCCACAACCACAGCTAACTGTTTTTGTCCTGGCCTCAAGTGGATTCATCTTTGGCCTCTATTGGGTTTCCACCAGCACACACACACACAAACAACCTCCTAGCCACAGTTACAATACAGTACATCCTCACCTTACTGTCACCCTCAGGATGGCCAACAGAAAGCGCCTCCATCCAAAAGAATTGGGACTCCACTCGCAGCAGCTGCAGGTAGACGTGAGCCCAGTCATCTCTAGCTGGGAACGCTTCACCTCTGATTGGCTGAAGCTCCTTCCACACTGGTGACAAAGAGCCGATATTACACATCTCAAGAGCCAGTTTTTGGCTCCGCATATAAAAAGTGTCTGTCTTCCAGCTGGCAGCTGAATCTGTGCACTTCTGCAGCTTTGGGGTGGGTGCTGGCTTCATGTTTCTGCTCCAACTACAAGCTCTGCTCTCATGGGCCCCGCAGGTATCCAAGTCCTCAGGTGGAGCTTTGAACCACAGTGTATTGCTTCAGGTGGCTGCATGTAAGACAATGAATCACGATCCTTGAAGTGTAGTCTGGTTAGCAGATCCAATAGTTTGAAGGCTTTTCATGCATCAAAACACTGCAGTGGGTGATGTGAAGCATCTTTCATAGTTACCTGATAAACAAACAGAAATATGGTTAAAGGAATAGTTCAACATTTTGGCAAATTGGCCCATAATCCTTAGCAGTAGGTTCGTTACCTTTAATTGTCAGTGCAAGCTATTTTTTAGAACGGCAGAGCAGAGCCGTGAGCTGCTCAGAGCTACGCTACGGAGGCTCATGGGATTTCTTGGTTTCCCTCATCAAACTCATCAAATACACAATCCAACAACTTGACAACACTCTGGTGGACAAGTTGTGACCTGCACATTCACCACGTTATGAGATAATAACAGAACGTTACCAGACAGAGTTGTTTCCTAGGTAGATACAGAGACTACTTGCCGAAAAACTAGGCATCAGCGGTTTTGCATGAATATACTTCTAAAACAATATCTCGTTATTATCTCATAGCATGGTGAATGTGCAGGTCACAGCTTGTCCACCAGAGCGTTTTGGAGTTGTTGGATTGTGTATTTGATGAGTTTGATGAGGGAAACCAAGAAATTCCATGAGCCTCCGCAACGTAGCTCTGATCAACTCGCGGCTCTGCTCCGCCGTTCTAAAAATAGCTTGCACCGACAATTAAAGGTAACGAACCCACTGCTAAAACTATAGGGATTATGGCAATGGGCCAATTTGCTAAAATGTTGAACTATCCCTTTAACTTGCTAGGAAAATGTAAAATTGCACAAATATGATTGGTTCAGGTTTCAACTACCTTGTTTTTAATGCATTGTATTGTATTGAGGCAGTTGGTTTACAAACACATCCACCAGTCGCTCATCTGTAGACTCCCCCCTGCAGGAGCAACCCCCCCCCCCCCCCCTCCTCCTCTTTCCCCCTGTATCTCTTTTCCACATGACACTGCTCCTTTATAAAGTCACTGTTCTTTGAATTGCACTTAGCTCAGCTGCTCACCTGGGACTCGGGGCCTTTGGAGAGCTTACCAGTGCCGTTTCACCTGACAACACAAGCATCCAGGATCACAGGGGGTGTGGGGGACTTGACAACAAAGCGGCGAGAGAGAAAGAGAAGAGAGAGGGGTTACGTCAACATGTTCGACTGCATTTACATCCTCCAGTGTCTCATCGGCCAAGGATTCAATCTTTCCACGGTTGCAATGTTGGGCTCCAAAATGAATATTCATCAAAGTGAAGTCAGTCTTTGAACAGTGGCAGATAATAGGCGAACAGAGCAGAGGATTCAGTGGCTTCATGTGGGAGAGCAGTGTGTGCTGCACACAGCTTAGGTGACAGAAACCCTCTCTATAGTGACCTATAGGTGAGGGCTGTCAGGTGTGAAGCAGAAGTGCTGTGTTGTTACAGAGAAAAAGCTGTGAGAGGGGGAAAAAAAAACCCAACAACAACCCAAGGACAGTATGTGGCATGTACTACAGTATAGAGGAGAATATGTTTCCTCATGGGACATATGGCCGCACCAGCTGGAGTTCTTATATTGTTGCTGTGATAAGTGGCTTTATTCTCAGTTCACTTCCTTTCGTTTCTCAGCTTTATTGGATTGCTCCCTTGCTTCTTCCCCTCCTTCACGCCATGTTTATTTCTGCCATTTCTCTTTATTGCTGCCAAGAAATTTCCCTCCACTTGTCTCATGTTTTGTACTCGCACGACGACGTGTGAATGCACATAGGCCCAAGATCGTTAACTAAACCCAAAACGGGGGGGATAACTCAGAGCGCGTCGGAGTTAAATTCACATCGGCAGACTTATTTGCGTGTTATTAATGATTTTTTCAGTGAGTTTCAACAAATGTTTACATTTCAAACATTAATGCATCCCTGGGGTGTTTGTTTTTACTGCGTGGGTTTTATTTATGTGTCCTATCAGCACTTTCTGACATAAAAAACATCTAATAACATTTTTCATGTAATAGACGAGCAGTGGAAAACAGAGTGTGCACCATCTATAACCCTGTGTTTATACAATATTCTGAGGGGCATTTTGACATTTTCTAAGGGTAAAAAAAATGAAAACTTGTTTCCTCATGGTTAAGGTGCAAACCACACAAGCACAGCGTCCACGGTTCGATACCCAGCTGGAGGTCACACCCCCGCTCTCTCTGTCTGCCCTGGTTTTTTCCTGGCGCTCTCCCCTCCTCTCCATCATTTGCTGTATAATAAAAACAAAATGCCAAAACAGATAACCTTGAAAAAAAAGAGAGAGAAAGTACCAAATGGTAATTTTAGTGGAATTTATTCAGACCAACCCACACAGGATTAAAAAACTAACACTTACACAGTAAAATGAATGTGTTTTTCTTTTATTCACAGGACCCTCACCGCCTCAGATGAGTGACAAGGTAACAGGTGACTCAGATATTTATCGATGTTGTGGTAATTTCTTGCAAAAGCAGCTGCAATTTTGCAAAGGAAAAACATATGATTTGTATCTATGATATTCAAAATGAGTCCACTTTGTCATAATTATTTGTTCAGTTCTCTTCATTTTGTCATTTAAGAGAGCAATGACACACCAGACAGCGGTAGAAAAGAAAAAGACGCAGCACAGCCTGTTGCTCTTACTGGGAAATTATATTGATTTCTTTCTCTCTTCCAATTTTGAAGCAGTAAATGTGAATTTTGACAGAAGTCAAGTCTGTATTTTTCTGTGAAATGTTTCACTTTTTTTTTTGTCTGAGATGAAGCAGGAGAGAAACAATATCTGTAGCATAACTAAAATCAGACACGGATGGAAACTCGCTCCACATTTTTGATGTATCCAAGGACACGGATAAGAAAAGGGAACAAAAGAAAAAAAAAGAAATAATAGTAATAATACCAGAAGCCACTGATCCTGTATTCAAATGGATTTCTCCAGCACAGTCTCTGGATTGACTCAGACTAGTTGTAGCCACAACCTTTTGTACACGGCCCCCAGAGAGAGGACACAAAAAAGGCAGAATGAAAAAAAAAGTCAACAAAGCCTGAGCCTTGGCAAAGACCAAACACACACAGCACATTTACTGCAGCTCCACAGAACCACACAAACGGTTTCTTCTGCTTCACACTGTTTGTATTAACTCAGTGGGATAGTGTTTGTCAAACTCCCACTAGAAGAGAGAGAGAGAAAAAAAACACATGCTCCACATTCAAATATCAGTGGCTTCTGTGTGTCATTTTCATGACAACCATGTCCCTGCTAAGGAAAAAAAAAAACATGTCTGAAGGACGCATTGATGAAATATTCAGCGTACAAATAGGTTTTCTGAGCCTTTTGAAAGCAAGAAGGAAGTACTTCATCAAACAAAGTGTTCATCCTCCTCCAGCACCGGCGGCACCGTTCATACAGTATGTCACAGCTGCCGAGGAATCGTGGGACATTGTCAACACTTTGTAAATATCTTATGAGACAGAAAAAGAAGGAGAAGAAGAAGAAGAAAAAAACAGATACACGCGATTAAAATCAAAACTAATCCTGGATTTAGGTTTTTTTAAAAAAAAAAGCCGCCACGTTCTCTTCAGACGGTGGTTTGTCTGCTGAAGAGGTCGAGGGTCACGGCAGAGAGGAACGCCGGGATGCTCTTCTGGTGATGGAGATGCAGTGCCACCATCTCCCCGAGGGTTTTGGAGAACTCGGTCTCCATCAGCTGCATGCTTCCATTGGAGCCCTACACACACACACACACACACACACACACACAAAAAACACAAACATAAACACACAGTCATCAAATAAGAATACACAATATCAAACAAAAAGACCTGGGTTTTCCACTACATCCATCTCCAGAGAGAAACTTTCAAAGTGAGGCAAGATCACATAAAGTTGTTATTGTCTACTGGGGATTGTAAAGTGTGTACGTGTGTGTGTGTGTGTGTGCGCGCATTCACAGCAGGGTGAAGGTGTCTAAATCTGTGTGGATTAATTAAAAGGAATGAGGAGCAGCTTGGGGCGATGGAGTGAAGGAGAAAGGGATGAGGGAAACGAGGGATAAAGTAATTAAAGCATTGCAGGGAGGGAGGAAGGTAGCGGCGGAGCAGAGTCCCACGACACGCTGAGAAGATATTGAGACGTCTGAGAGACGTCGTGTGTCCATGTGAGGAGGAAACGCACAGATCTCTATTTGACAAGTACCGTGAGAAAAAGAAAAGAAAAATAAAGGAAGAAAGAATAAGAAAGAATGAATGGAAACGACTTAATTGTGCACTACATTATTATCACATGAACACTTTATTACCGAAGGTCAGTAAATGTTCACCCACAGTGCCATTAGCAGCTAAATTACCTTTCATGAAATATGATTAAATATGATTTTGCTCTGTGCTTTTATTTTGAAAACCTACTTTAGCGATAAGAAACGGAGAAGAAAAAAAAAAAGCCAGGTGCTGGGACACTATACCAAGTTTATTTCCTGGTGCAGATTTGAAGAAGTAAATCCCACTTGATAAACCAATTAGTGTGCTCCCTGACACACAGCAGGCCGAGGTGAACTCAGCTGTTCCTGTCTGTGCGAAACGCCACAAATCTGCGATGGATGAGAAGGCGAGGGTAACTGAACTAATGACATTTGCTAGCTGACTGCACAATGCTAAACCGAGGCTAAACGCAGCAGAGTGGAGGGGGAGCTCCAGAGACAAAGGCACAATGACTTTGCTGTTTCAGAGGGTTTTTCTGTTTTCCCTCAGGGATGTGAATATGAGCTGGACGGACAGAGCCGAATGATTACTGAACAATTTCACCTGATTTATCTGTAGAATCTGGAAACGACTGAACACTTGGGTTATTTTTCTATCTCTATTTCTATTTGCGTAATTATATTGCATGTATGGGATGCTCCAACGTTATCTTGTTGCTGTTTTTTAACAATGACTATACAACTCTTCACTTGACTGGATTTGGAGTTGATTTATTCTGCTTAAAGGGATACTTCACCCAAAATCGATAATTCACCAATTCTCTACTCACCATCATGCGAAGGATGGGTTTGGAGAACTTTTTGGAGTCCAGGGAGGGTCCGGCTGGAAACTTACTTTTGAATCGTCCAAAACACACACTATGAAACATCCAGATACCTCCATACTGCTCGTCCGTACTGACCCAAGTGTCCTGAAGCCGCCACATGGAAAAGTTGTTCGGAATAAATTAATTTGATCTCTGTTTTTAGCCTTGTTGTAGCAGTAGCTCCCAGTGGCTGCACGAAATACATTATACATCCAATGGCTGGACACTTGGGTCAGTAGTATGGCGGTATTTGGATGTTTCATAGCGTGTGTTTGGACGATTCAAAAGTGAACTCTATCTGCCGCCATTATAAGAAAATCCATTGCCAGCCGGACCGCCCCTGGAACTCCTAAAGTGTTTTGTTCTCCAACCCCTTCCTTGGCACGACGCTAAGTAGAAAATTGGTGAATTCTCAATTTTGGGTGAACTATCCCTTTAAATGGAGCCAAATGGCTAAATCCACATTAGAAAAAATCACATGTACTGTCACTGTGTTAAACTATGAGCTGATTACAGTCACAGCCCATTGTCTCCAATGCGACGGGTCTTTGTTTATCTTTTGTTCTGTTGGCTTTTTCAAGTACGTCACTGCACTCTGGACCGAAAAATAAATCTGTGATGAAGCCTTTTATTTCATTCCCGCCCCCAGAGAACGATAACATCACATTCACTCTGATGCAGGCAAAGTCACCACTATCAAGATATAAATATATATATAAAAAAAACTTCAGGAGGTGGGTGAGTTTGTCTGAGTCAGGTGACAGCGACACAGTTGTTTTTTGTGTGTTTTGTTGCTTTTGATAGTTTACAGTAAAGAGCTGGGGGGATGGGGAGGATGATATGCAACAAAAGGTCTCCAGATGGATTTGTTGCGGTTATGTGCTAAGCATCTTAAAGCCCTCGGCCACCGTGACACTCGACTGTAGCTGCTGTTTCCCGGATTAAATGTGTATTTCTGTCTTTAATTGGGTCATTATCAAAAAGTTACCATACATCATTGTTAAAAGAGGAAGTTGCATCCTCTGTTTTTAATGTATGAATAGATGCTGAGGTGGTTTAAAGAAAAAAAAATCTCTCAGGATAAAACAAATAGGGTTTTTTTTTCCCTGCAGGGAGGTGATTAAGAGTCAAGTCCCAGAACTCAAAGCATCTCCTAATCAGTCTCCTCAGTTTGAGGAAGAATAATGTGACTTTCTATATCCATCCCTTACTTCAGTATCATTTAATGAAGCAGCTCTGAGTGGAGCCGCATCATCTGTGATCTAATAAATATGAGCCAAAGTGGGAATTACATTAAATAAAGGATTTAATCCTCTGAAAGAACTGAACACTAACAACATTTTTACAATTTAATGCACATAATCTGAACAACTCACTGCTGCACACAGCACTGAGGCCAGATCCTACAGCTTATACTGAAACATATGACTGTCAAATAAGAAAAGTATAACACGATTTCCTTCTGAAAAATCAGAAACTGAACAGCTTTTACATCTTCCTGGCTTGGAAATAAGAAACTATTGTGCTGGTTCCCATATGAGCTGCCAGAAGGAGGAGATCAAATAAATTGCATCCCCCTCTGGGAGCGATAACCACAGGAGATAACGCATCTTCAGTTCTTAATAAAAATGTACCACATGTCATGCGTGACTTCAAGTGAAGCTTTAAGCCAATTAGGGGCCAAGTTCTGTCATCACAGAGGTGGTTCCTGGTCTCTGCTACGGCTGCAGCCCTGCTCAGAAACCTGCAGCCGCATCGCTCCCATAGGGTTTTACTGTCATGGGACTTGGTGACGTCATATATATATGTATATGTATATATATATAGAGAGAGGGGGGCTACAACAATGGGCATGCATCACATTGCAACAGTAAGCAGTGTGCAGAATAAACCCGTTTCCTGTTTGCAGCATGTGACTCAGCTCATCAGGTGCTGTAGCAGGGTTCCTACACATTTGAAGTTAAAAAAAAAAAAATTCCAGACCCTAATTATCAGACTTCCCGGCAAAAAAAAAATCCAAATTATTTGTGACATTTGAGTAATTAGATGTGTATCATGTAAATAAATTACGCAATTTATTTCATTTTATTTTCATTATTCTGACTTTGTATGCCATTATGTCACCAAATCATATCCAGGATGTAGCTAGGTACAATAGGGCATACAAAATAGTGAACTCAAACCCAGATAAGTATTAAGATAAATACATTTCTATACAATAGTTAATTTTCCATACTTTTCCAGACCTGGAAATATATAAAATCAAATTCCATACTTTTCAATACTTTTCATACTTGTGTAGGAACCCTGTGTAGGAAGTGTATTTTCCTATTTGTGAGTCATAATCACAGTAATATTGCAAAAAAAATCCACATCCTGGTAGATTGTTACACCAACCAGCGACAGTGTGACAACAACAACACCAACACACCACTCTGCTGCCCGGCCTCGTATTGATCGTGTGGGAGCCGTGGATATCTGTGTACACGACTTAAATAGCCCGACGGGGACACATTCAGCTTGCGGACAGGTGTCAGTAAAAACCATTTATATTAGAAACATCTCACAACAAACATCGGTTCTGCTCCTGTGGTCTCGACTTCATACAAAATCCATCTTTCCTGCACCGGCACCGGTCGCTGAAGGGGGAGAGGAGAGAGGAGAGAGGAGAGAGGAGAGAGGCAATCCAGAGGTTCTAATCACACCATCTTTCTTGTGACAACTTCCCATCTAACTGCCTCGCTCCGTGGCTTTGTTTCTCTGCCGCTCCCTGGTGTTTCCTTCCCCTGTGCAGCTGTTTGAAAGATATGCCATATCCTCGGGCTGCTGTTCTCTTCACAGGCACGCACATACACATACACACAAACACGAGTGTGCACACGGCTCTGGAAGCTGCTGGGCCTCTGTGGGAACATGCGACACACACATCAAAGTAAAAAAAAAAGAAACACTGCGACCAGTTACCATGGAGATCTCTGTGTCTGAAACACCTTCTGTCAAAGTTTGTCGTCAGAGCAGGCGCTGTGTGTGCTGGAGTGGGCGCAAACGTGTCTGTGTGCGACACAGGGTGGACAAGTTGATGAAAGTCCAAGATAACAGCCTCATTGGCAAAAAAAACCACACACAAGCGCCCTCACGTACTATTTGTGTTTCAAGTGGTCAAACGTACTTGTAGACGCACACAGGTGGCCGAGCAAAGGTTATTACACCAATTTACACAGATTACAAAAGGTTATGGACACAAAAAGTGAAGTAGCGGTTCTCTGGCTGCGTGACAGAAGCAACATGGAGACATGATGAAGGCGGGAGATGAATTCAAACTCTCATTTGGACCAGCCGAGCTCCACAACACTCAATTAAAGGGATAGTTCAACATTTTGGTTTCCCTCATCAGACTCATCAAATACACAATCCAACAACTCCAAAACACTCTGGTGGACAAGTTGTGACCTGCACATTCACCACGCTATGAGATAATAACAGAGCTTAACCAGACAGAGTTGTTTTAGAGCAGTGGTTCCCAAACTTTTTTGTCCTGCGTACCCCCTGAGCCGTTTTGCCATACCACAAGTACCCCCTCACTCATACGTGTTGATGATTCTCCAAAAGTGGTCATAACGTAACACAACTGATTAAGAAATGAAAATCATTTCAATTTCTGTCTTCAATTTGTACAAAGACATTTTACACCATTCTCCTGCATTTTAGTTGTTTCTGGCTGTTGTGGTGTTTGTTGTGGTCAAATGTGTCTTCACAGAGTTGTAGGATTGTCACAATAGGCTAAAATTTCAAACTCAATGCCAATTCCCTGAAAAATGACATCATATTCAATACAGCAGCAGTGCCTCCCCTCCCAGCTTATTATTGTTCATTATTTTATTTTTATTATCAAATAGACTTATAACAGATGTTTGTTTTTTAATTAAATGAAAAGCTAACTAGAGTTGTGCAATTCTAGCGTGTTGCTATTGTTTCATTACATTCGTTCAATGCATCTCCTCTCGTCTGACGGGCGGGGTTCCCTCCTCTCTCAAACACGTCAGAGAGGATGTCGCCGTTCATATCAACGTTTTAAAACGTGCGTCTAGTTCTGTGTAACTATACTCAAACGCTCTGGACGCTGCCTGCTCTGCTCTGCTCTGCCTGTCGAGTGCGCGCGCGTCGGGCGCTGTGGGTGCGCCGCGCGCTGATATCGATACAAACCAGTTACGTGTCCAGATGCAAAACTTTTGACAACTATACAAAGCTGTGCTACAGGTTGTTGTCTTCTGGGGGAACTAGTTGTGGTGCACGTACCATTTCAGTACTGGGCTTATGAAGTGACTCAGAATATCTACTTATCACCTTGGTAATAAATTGAGTACCCCTGCAATTGTTTTACGCGTACCACACTTTGGGAACCACTGTTTTAGAGGCAAATGCAGAGAGTACTTGCCGAAAAACTAGGCATCAGCGGTTTTGCATGAATTTCTCCTCTAAAACAACTCCATCTCGTAACGTTCTGTTATTATCTCATAGCTTGGCGAATGTGCAGGTCACAACTTGTCCACCGGAGCGTTTTGGAGTTGTTGGATTGTGTATTTAATGAGTTTGATGAGGGAAACCAAGAAATCCCATTAGCCTCCATAGCGTAGCTCTGAGCAGCTCACGGCTCTGCTCCGCCATTCTAAAAATAGCTTGCACCAACAATTAAAGGTAACGAACCTAATGCTAAGACTATAGGAATTATGGCAATAAGCCAATTTGATAAAATGTTGAACTATCCCTTTAAACCTTTTACACAATCTTTAATATTAGCAAATTAACATTCAAATTAGGAGGAAGTGCTTTAAAATTATGTATAAGTGTTTAATTAGTTATTCTTGTGATATTGGTGCATCAGAGCTGGTGTATTAAACTGTAGCTGCAGGGTGGACAATATATTTCATTTATAGAGGATTCTACAATCGTACTAATGGCTCTGTGAGGCGCAGTGGAGCCTTGAGCTGCAAGCTAACATACATTGACAACGCCATGACACTATCACTGTGACCGAGACACTAACATCTGCTAATTAGCGCTAAACACAGAATACAGCCGAGGCTGTCGTCTGTCATCATTTTATGGTCGTAAACTGGTCAAATTAAAAATTCTACGACACCAGAGGAGAAGTCAGGGGATCAGCGAACATATCAGGATCCATCCTCCACAAACCACGGATACCTGTTAACCAAATCACCCTGCAATCTGTCCAACAGTCGCTCAGACGTTTCAGTCGGGGCGAGAGCGCTGCCTTTCCCTTGAGAGATTGCTACCAGCAGCAAAGCAGATGTAGTTGTAACGTGGGAGAAAAAAGAAAAAAAAAAGTCAGGGAAATGATGAAATGGGGAAATCACAGTGTTGTGACAAACACTTGAGCCAAGGCCGGTCTCCCTCGGATTGAAAGGAGACGAGTGCAGCAGTAGAAGAACGGCCAGTGACGGCATTAATGGAGCAATTATCTGATGACAGCTGTGTCGCAAACGTCTCAAGCGGTGAAGGTTTGGGTTCGGCCTCTCAGACACTGCTGGTGTTTTCGTCCAGACTCAGCAGCACCGAGCGCCTCTCTGAGTCTTGTGACAATAACTATTTACTTTAAAGTCTATAATTTCATTCAGTCTAGAGACGCTGCCGGTGAAACAGCAGATCTGAATGTTTGCAAAGGCTCTTTTGAAATCATGTACAGTTTCTCTATAGGTGATGTCTCCCGTAACGCAAACTCATGTAGCTCTTAAAGGGAAAGTTCAGGTCTGATGTTGAGTTCAGGGTTAAAGAGAACAATTTAACAGATAGAGGTGGTTTGTGGTCAAGTGATTCCCATGACGCGCAAAGCTGGCAGAACAGTGATTGGAAACGACAGACAGCGAGAACACGAAAGCGCCGAATGAACCGAAAGCAACCGTTTACTGTAGATCCCCAGTCAAGTTTATCCAAAATCCAGCGGGTCATCTCAGAGATGAGCAGCCGGTCTCCTGAGACGGTCGGCTGGTCAAACTCCATCGTCATCCCGGGGAGAAAGCGAGCCGAGGAAATTACTAATATACTGTAGCCAAGCGTTGTCAGACACCACTCCCCCTTATCTAAAGGGGAACTATACAAGTTGGTTGCTTTTTCGTTATTTCAGTCTCTTTTTTCCTCTTACAGTTTCGGAATGCACATCTTCAATGTCGTAAAAACTCACTGCTAACCGTCCTCCCTCCCTCCCTCACAGGCCATGTGCATATGTTTTCAACAAAGCAATCTGTGGAGCGATGTCTACAGAGTTGGGTAACAGTAACAAGAGATTATAGATTACCAGGCGTGTTTGTGTTGTGTTGCTATAAAGCACTTCATTTTTCTCACAAGATGAGATCTGGGACTGCGCTGATCTTGCAAGGTTGGTTTTCAGCCAGGAGATGCTACTGTAGGTGGAAATCAAGAGAGCCTCCATTCTCCCCGTACTAAGTCATTTAACCATCACAATTAGTCCGAAGCTGATTAATTAAAGGCTAGGTAGGCAGCTTTTTTTTGACAGTATTAGGCAAAAACTTACACAATAACCTTGAGGATAAGTCATTTAACCATCACAATTAGTCTGAAGCTGATTAATTAGGTGCAAATCTTGCAAAGTTGCTGATTTTCAGGGAGTTTGGCTCTTTCCGACAAAACGGAACAATTTCAGACGTTATTCTGACCACAGAGTCACTTTCTCGTATGAAAAAATATTAAAACGTAAGAAAGTGACGGACTGGCGGAGGGGATGAGAACCGTGTGGACTCAACTCAAGGCTTTTTTCTAGATTTCTGCCTACCGAGCCTTTAAGGTGCAAATGTGGCAAAGTTGCTGATTTTTTTCCTTTACAACAGATTTGACCAGTTTTAGATTTGACAACTGTAGACTGCACAAGACTAAAGACATGTATATGTATAGCTTTTTCCTATTGGCAAATCACGTCATGAACGTTTCACCTGACGTCACCTGTGAACCATCTATTGGATTGTTTCAGTGTCTAAAACATGTTTCTCTTTCACCGTGTTCACTGCTGCTGCCTCTTCTAACCGACGGTGCGTTAATCTGAATCTACTCCAGATAACACACCCCGACTCTGATTATCTCATGCAACACGTTTGGCAAATAACCCCAACTGTCCCTTTAATGATGCTTCCAGTGACAGGGAAATAAGCCCCACTGCATGTACACGCACAGTTTGAACAAGAATAATCAACTACCTGCACCTTTTTTTGCACTGAATAGAAATTTCCACAGTTTATGTTTGTGTGTGTGTGTGATAACACATGGAATGACGTCATTTCCCGCTTCTCTGGATCCAGCTGGTTTTTACACCTCAGGTCAAAGTCGACAACAACAGATTATTAAAAGAACGTTTTTCCTACAAACTGTCAACATAATCACAATCTCCAAGAAAATACAGTTACACCAGATATATTTTTATCACAGGTGAACGTGTTTCAGTGTGTAACCTGTGTAAAAAGAAAAAAAAAAGATTGTGTTTTGTAATGTTTATTCTCTCTTGGGATCATCTTTCTCAAGTCAGAATTGATCGTGCCGGTGCACTCCAGGCAAACCTGAGGTATTAAAAAGCTGTGCAACGAAGGCACTGATGAAATATTGAAAATAATTGATTGTCAGAAAGTCCTAAGCAACTGAAAGCAAAAGAACAAACAACAGCACAGATTTGATTTGACTCCTGAATAAAAAGTGTCAGAGTTGCTCATTCAGGTTTCTGTAAATGTTGCTGCACTCATATGGACTAATCTCCCTAATGAAGTACTTGGGCTGTAATATTAAGTGATTCTGTTCGTGTACAGTAAAACACATCGTGCCGCTCTGAAGTACAGATGGAGTGGTTAAGTTCTGATTTAGTAACCCATTACCAGCTTGTGATTAAAGTGAAACCTCCTGTATTATACAGGCAGAGGTCCTCTGGAAGGGCGATAACAGGGGGGAAAGCTTTTATTGACGCTTGAAAGGGAGGAATATTTTAAAACAGAAGTAACCCGGTGGGCTGCACGCTGGCTGCAACACTTGTTAAATTTATTCTCACGTTTTGTGCATAGAAAAAAAAAAAATCAAACGGCATTAATGAAAGGTCAGGGGAGGTTTTTTTGAAATCAGCTTTATTCAAATACTGACCTTATCAGTGGTTATTTGCATATTCACTCTTCCCTAAAAAGTGTTTTAAACAATATCTGACCTTTATCAAAAACAACAACCGTCTGTTTACAATTGGAAACAACAGGATTTCCCTCGTTCTGCAGCTGCTGGGTGTGGTTCAGGTAATGACAGGGTGACACCTACTTAAACTGACAGAGATGGAAGAAAACTAACATAGGTTTCCAAAATTAAAAGGTAAAGAATCCAACAAGATAAACCAGCACATGAGATTTACGAAGCACCGACCTCAAGAATGGAGAGAAGGAGTGCTATACCATTCATCCCCGCTTTTCATTTGTCTATCCAATTAAAGGAAATCAATACTTGCTGGCTTGAGATGCAGGGCGGGGCTTTATAGTGACCTCATCCAACCGAGGAGCGGCGTGCTGCCAGAATGACAATCATGCTCCTCTCCTGATGCAGACGGAGCCGGTGGAGGAGTAAAAGGTGCACGCTCATGTCCGCAGACGGATGAACCGAAACGCATGAAAGACTAGGAGGTGGAAACAAATGAGCGCGGCCTCCATCTTCCTGCCAACGCAAACAGAAGAGGCGACACTTCAACGTGTTGCTCTAACCCTGACCTTCAAATGAGTTCTGCCTCCACATTTGCCATTTCGTTTTTTTTTTTTCTTTCAGGCCAGCACAGCATCAATACTGGTCGCTCAGGGAGACGGGGCTGCTGGTGGTGAGGACTGAATTTTTCAAACGGTCCGGAAAAGAAATATCAAACTTGTATAATTTAAAGGGATAGTTCAACATTTTGGCAAATTGGCCCATTGCCATATTCCCTTGCAGTAGGTTTGTTACCTTTAATTGTTGGTGCAAGCTATTTTTAGAACGGCGGAGCAGAGCCGCAAGCTGCTCAGAGCTACGCTACAGAGGCTAATGGGATTTCCTCATCAAACTCACCACGCTTTGAGATACTAACGGAACAAGTTGTTTTCGAGGTGAATTCATGCAAAACTGCTGATGCGCGTTCCCGTCAAGGGCAGTTTTTCAGTAAGCAGTCTCTGCATTTGCTTTGAAAACAACTCTGTCTGGTAACGTTCTGTTATTATCTCATAGTGTGGGGAATGTGCAGGTCACAATTTGTCCACCAGAGCGTTTTGGAGTTGTTGGATTGTGTATTTGATGAGTTTGATGAGGCAAACCAAGAAATCCCATTAGCCTCCGTAGCGTAGCTCTGAGCAGCTCTCGGCTCTGCTCTGCCTTTCTAAAAACAGCTTGCATGGGCCAATTTGCCAAAAATGTTGAACTATCCCTTTAATAATCGGCATATCATTGCTATATTCTTGCCAATGCACACACCTATCCATCTCTGGTCAACGAGTCCCATGAAAAGACCAAAACCAACAATGAGCCGATCCTGATTAAAAGTGTTCCCTGTGCTGCGAAAGCCTGCGACAGCTCATTGCCTCGTGCCACAGAGCTCCACTGTCAGCTCCAGTGTCAGCTATTAAAGATGCATCAATGAGCCACACTGTGGTGACATGTTTCATCATTAGGACGAACACGTGCGCTCGAGTCAATCCTACACACATAAACACAGATCTGAACACCGTTTCTGACAAATGTTTTCAGTTTCTTCTCTACGCACTCTTCAGTCTCGCAAGCCTCTTAAGTGAGACACTTAATAAAAAAAACACCCTCACTGTCCTTTACAGACATGTCATCCTGCTTCGCACAGGTCTGTGTGACTCTACTGCTCAGACAGAGGCCTCAGACTGCATGTGTGGACGTGACAGATGGCTCTATATTGAGGTGGTGACTCTCAGTTCACAGATCAGTTGACCTCTGTCTCCGTTCTCTACCGCTAATGAGGAGCCTTTTCTTCTCTGTCTCATCCTCTGTCTTGCTCTCTCCTTCCTCTGCTGCACAGATCTGTGTCCAGCAAAGAGACAGAGGTGCATTGAAATTGAAAAAAAAGAAAAAGAAAAACCCTATTTAATTCTCATTTACACCTTTGCCTCTTTTCAGGTTGCACCTTTGCCCACCTCTTGCTCCTGCCAAACCATGCACGTATTCAGTATTCGCACTCACACACATTGCCATTCATCATCAAAAACAAACAATAAACAATAAACAATTCCACTGGATGGCATAGCTGCTGATTGGTGGGGGCGAAAAAAAAAAAAAGCACAGACAAATTAATTGAATAATCAGAAATATGCAGATGAATAGCTTTCAATTTAAATGCAGATTTTGGCATTTTTCTGCAGTTGGGAGGAGGATGTCAGTGAGCAAAAGAGAGGGAGAGAAGGGAGAGTGTCTAGAAAAAATAATTAAATCAGCAGCTATTCTATCCATATTTATATTCTAATCACCTTTTTGTTTACTGTTTTTAAAGCGTTGCTCATGTTTCTAAGTAATAAGTGCCTAATGACTACATATAGCTGACAGAGGACTACTTTGTCAGCGGCACTAATAGATACCTTCACTGAACGGCTGTGATCAGCCTGATTCTCACTGGCATAAATACATAAAACATTGAATTAGTTACAGCTGTCAGAAGGAAAAACACCTACAAACTTGCGACGTGTTTGTTGTTCGCAGCGTTTCCTGGGCAGTTTCTGGAGGAAAAACTGGAGGAAACTCAGTATGTGGATTTAATTGAACGGGTCTAGTAACAGTGAGTGATGGTGGCTTAACGAAATCAAAGGGCTTGTGTCGGAGAAGATATTTCCAAATATGCAGTTCTGATTCGTCACCTTTGATGATCATTAAATGAAAATGTATAGTATTTTCCCAGCTTCAATGCTGTATCCACATGTTAACTGTTCATTTATCTGTTGATATTTATCAGATTCATGCTAGAAAGTTACAGTACTATCCGACTACTTATGAAGTTGATGTATTGTCTCTTCCTGTGAAAGGATTTGAGACATTTGATGACTCATCCTGCACTCCAGGGCGTTAATGATTTTGCACCCAATTAAAATAGTTTCCGTGGAGCATCAGCTTCATCATGGGGATGAACCTGCATCTCTCTATTGCTACTGTAACTGCTACCTTTAGCCCTATAGGCTCAGACATACTGTGCTAAGCTGCTTCAACTCACGTAACTCCAAAGAACCACTTTACTTTTCCACTGGCAAAGGGCCAGATCAGAAACCACACTCCACATGAAGGTGCTGCTCCTTTCTTTGCAAGCCCACTATTGAGTTCTCAAATTAAAGGTCTGACCCGCAGATGTTGAAGCCCAGATCTGACGCTGCCTGTCTCACCAGCATTAATTCTCAGCCCGAACCAAAAGAAAAGCCCAAAGAAAAAAGGAAACCACTGTTTCATAATGGTAGGAGACGACAACTGCATTTTAACAGCGAGACGTTTTGATTCTGATTAACATTAGCCAACATAGTAGTTAAAGGGATAGTTCAACATTTTGGCAAACTGACCCATTGCCATAATCCCTACAATTTGTTATCTTTAATTGTCGGGGCAACCTATTTTTTAGAATGGCGGAGCAGAGTGGTGAGCTGCTCAGATCTACGCTACGGAGGCAAAGAGAAGTGGTGTTTAACGTACATCCAACATGACTGGCAACCATAATGTACCGACAGAACTAGCTTGTTACAGCTCAGAGGTTATGGAGGTGACTGGCAGGATTTTTTACATTTCAGTGGAGGGATGTAAAATTCAAGAAACTATTATAATTGGATGTGAAATCATGAATGCCCTTGAGTGCCGGATGAGTCATCAAACATCTGAAATCCTTTCACAGGAAGATACAATACATCGATATGGTTGTAAAAATACTCAGATAGTAACTTTTTGATATGAATTAGCCAAAAATCTACAGATAAATGAAACAATTAACATGTGGGATTAAAGGTGGGAAAACACATTTACCACTTCATGGGGTCTTTAAGAGTCGAGGATCCGAGTGCGTGCTGACCACTGAGTCCTGGACTCTTACAGAAAACGCCACTCAACATATTATTCCAAGTGAGAGGGAGTTTATATGCAGGATGCATTTCAGATGGGACTCGGAGCAAAACAAACTGGGCTGGTAAACAAGATGTAGCTGTTGGAATTTAAAAGAGCTGAACCACAGGTGAGTTTTTTTCCCAAATTAAATCTGAATTGGCAGCGATGCGCAGTTCGCTCCCAGACACATTTACTGTTATAAATGTAGGTTTGGCCAAATATTTGTATCACTCGATTCAGGCAGGGCTGTTTGTACCTCACATACACACACTGTGAAGAAATGTTCAGACCTGGTTCGGCCATTTCTTCATTCATTTTGTGGATGTGACACATTACCTCTCGGGAGCCGTATTAACATTTAGCTGAAAGGAGCTTTGAGTTGTTGGGTTGGACATGTTGAGGCTTCTCCTCTACGTTTTGCTTGAGGTTTTTAAAACCTCTCCTGGTTTATTTATAGTCTACGCGAGCGTGAATGAAGCATTAACATCACGATATGAACAATGATGCAGGTTAGACTGAAAATTAATCATGTTTATAGTGAGAGCACGATTTCAAAGGAGTGCAATTTACAAATTGCAAGAGCCACGATTTTAATTATATCTTTACATTATTAATAATGTGTTAATAAGATTGCATTGGAGGGATCACACTAATTACACAACAGTCAATGGTACCACTTTGTAGTATGGCCAGTGCCCAGAATTTAATTTAATATGCGACAGCTGTTATGGGGACAGTTTTCATTATGGCTAACGAAGGTGAAGATCACAGATAAATTATTGTTTACAGCTTGTTAAATGTGAGATAAACTTGCTCCTATACGAGACTAATCAAGCTCATATTCAATTAAATGTTTTGACAACTGACTGTTTAAAACAAAAACATCCTGGAGTGATTTTCAGAATCAACACAAGGCGACTGCATCAGTTTATCTGATCTTATCCTATGTGAGCCAAATCATCACTCTTTAACAATGCAATTACAACTTTTTTTTCATATTTTTATTAAAGAATAACTGATGCATTTGTGTGACTCACCTGTGCAGCAAAAAGACAAACAACTCTGGACCAAAATGTCTACAACAAAACCAGTCAAAGTGTTGTTTTCTTTGGTGATGACAAGATAAAGTGGATATTTACAAGTCAAACACAAAGCCTCATGAAGTAGATGACCTTTTCCAGTCTGTACAACAGCAGCACTGGGGATATTAACGGCATGAAACACTCCAGCTAATATGATACTGAAGTGCACTCGTAGCATTTCTCTTATCTGACCGTCTGGCGGGAAATGAAAAGAGAACTTCAAAATAAATGCCTCTAGTCAGAAAATAAATGAACTTCAGATCGTTTTTATCTCCATTTTATTTGAATAGTCCTATATCAATTATTAATATCCCTGAATATTTGTGTTGAATGCTATGTGCATGTTGTTGTTGTTGTTGTTGTTGTTGTTGCAGTTACTTTGTTCTATTTTTTAAGAACTCCGGTTATTATCAAGTGAATAAAAAAAAGGTTATTTGGAGTTTAAAGTACTATATATGGCAGCTGGCTATATGAGCCACCTTTAGTAAAGGCAGTCCCATAAAATATTTATATTTTATAAGGACCTGCCACAGTTGGTGAGACTGTTGTGACTCGGCATGGTTACTGAATCTGACGTCTGGAGAGGAACAGACTCTAAAAAAGACTCGGCACACTGATTTGACTGTGTTTGTGTTAGTTGAAAAGGTATTACCTCTGATTACACGACGTGAAGCCGCAGAAGTTGAGTGAACGGTGTACGGTCCCCGCTGGGTGGCTAACACCATAGCTAACACTGGCTAGGAGGCCGATACCTTGTGAATACAAACAGCTCAGATGAATGAGTGAACAGGCTTTTCAGGTGATCATCCATGTGGACGTGCTACCCTTTCTTCAACCATCTAAAACTGCAAAATAATGAAGACCTTGGAGGAGGTATACAGGTCCTATTTAAAAAAAAAAATCCTTGTTAGGGTGAAAAAATACAGTACATGTGATGTTTTTGTTGTTTTGCATTTGGCAATGAAATCAAATCATGGGTCCACAGATTTAAAATGGAAAGTTTTGACATTGGAATTTCTTTTGGGGATGAATAAAGTTTGCTCTCTAAAATATTTTACTGTTGAGCCCATAATATGCACTTCACACTGTATTTGATTGAAGGCAACTAAAATGTTTATATGCATTTGCCAACCAGACAAGTTGCAGGAACTATGGTCACATGAGTGTTGAATAATGGCCAGAAGTGTCACAGTGAAGTTCAACCTTTGACCTTTTGGATATAAAATGTCACAAAATGACATTTGAGTTCAATTGTGTCCAAATTACTGTATGAATTTGTGAGTTGTCATGTGAGGTCACAGCGACCTTTGGCCTTCGACCGCCAAATTCTGATGAGTTCAAGCTGAAGCCCAAGTGAACGTTTGTGCCAAATGTAATGAAACGGCCTCAGGGCGTGCATGACATATCACATTCACACGAGCGTGAGGTCGCAGTAACCTCGACCTTAACCAAAATCAGTTCACGTTTGAGCCAAAATGATAGAAATTCCCATCAAAACATAACTTTTTCAACGAGGACACAGACATGGAGACGACCCAAAAATCATAACGCAGCCAGGGCCGACGCCAGCATGGAGGCACGACAACAGTGTAGCATACGTATTAAAGGGTAACTATGCAAGTCATGATGCTTTTTTTTCTCTACAGAGCTGAGAGTGTGCACATTTTCACTATCATAAAACCATACCAGATCCTGCAAGTTGGTTGCTACAGGTAGGTGGAAGTCAGAGATCCCCTATTCCTCCTGTAACAAGTCATTTAAAGCGTCAGTCAGCGATCCGGTCGTTTTGGCTAATGCTGCGTTCCAGGCAGGCTTTTGAAACCGTAAATTATGGCTTCAAGTCACGACTACGACTTTGTAGCGTTCCAGGTAACCCGTAACTCGTGTTTTTACCGTCCTGTTGCCTATGAAAGTGCACTATAACGGCCTCTTGTAACTTCCGACCCGTGAACTCGTACCAGATCGAACTGGTATGACTTCACAGGTCGGAAAAACACAAGTTACGAGTTTCCTTTAACGCACCATGAGTTAGCAGCCCCCGCCCTCGTCATGGATCTATTGGTCCTCGTCCCTACGTCACCACATTCACGCGATGCATCCCTTGGCTGCACACACAGCCCTTCATGCCGTTCTCTCTCCTCATTGGATAACGCTTGTATCCCACAAGGAAAGTTTTCTCCTGGGTTTACAGCAGAGCGACTGAGAGACTTGTGTTTTGGCTGAAACGCTCCATGTAAGTGATTGCTGACGGAAAATAGGACTATTTAGGACTTATATTAACAAAAACATTCCACTGACTTCTGCTTTAACCATCAGAATAATTCTGTAGCCGTTTAATTAAGGTGCCAATCTTGCATAGTTCCTCTTTAAGTTCCCAGGATAATATCTGAGGACAATTACACAACATTGGTATATCTCTGATGTAACTGCACCATCAAGAACCAAAACTTATCCTGGACTTTGTGAACAATCAGTCAACCTCCTGCCCTCAAAAATACGCTACCCTGACTGTCTTTGGACTGTTTTTATCTATTTATTGATTTAGTTACACTCTGATATCCAGGTGAATACATGTAACTGCCTGTGTGTGTTTTTCAATTGCCCCTTTTATTGAATTGAACTGAATAAAAGATATGAAATCATCTGCCGACAACAATCTGTCAATCCTAATCTAAACTTTTGACCTTTTTTTTGGTCTTTCTACAAACCCCGAGTACCAAACGACAGAAAAACCCTGGGCCTGACTGAGCTGAGTCAAACACAGAGTTATGATGACAACAGTAACGTGCGAGCCGCTGCCAGTCGGTGACAGGACCGGAGTGGCCTGCTCCTGCTCAGGAATATTCATGACCTCAGGTGGACTTGGCGTGTGCGGTTGTGATGTATCAAGTTACCATGGAGACAGCAGACATATGTTCCCAACATCGACCGGAGGAGCTAGTGATGCCGACAAGTGCGCACACACACACACACACACAGACACACACACATCCAGCCTGAGGGCGAGCAGGACAGGAAACCGTCAGGAGGAATCAGAGTCAACAGTCTCTTCTCTCTCTCTGGGATTTTAACTTCAAGATTTCTCTCTGAAGGTTTAAGTACATCGAGTTACATCCAGCGAAACGCAGCTAATTTATTCACTCTCGTATTCCCATCTGCCTTTGTGTTTATTGTTTATTATTGCTTTGCTCGTGTTTATCTTCATAGCTATCAGCGATACATCAGCCAGTGTTTTGTTTTCAGTCAGAGAGCAAAGTGAAATTCAGTCCCAGTAAGCCTTGTTTCTTTTCCCCAAATATTTCAAACACCCCCTCATTCATCCCTTTTCATTTTGTTCATCCCGACTGTCTTCTGCACATGCATGTTGTACTGTACGCCAACACAAAACAAACAAGTGACAAAAAAAAGAAAAAAAACAATGAATGAGAAGAATCTAAGAAGTGATGGGTCCGCTGCGTTGTCTTCATCATGACTGTGTTTGATCAGGTTCAGCTAAAAATAGGTGAGTTACAGTACTTCAGCAATCATCCACAAATCGTCCTCCCCTGTATTACAGATTGAACAGCGTTCATGAATACGGCATGATGGGAGTTGGAGGGGGGTGGAGAGTTCGGTTTCTTTACAAAATCTTGACAACACCTCGGCACCGCCACTGCATGACAGACTGGCATCACCCCCTTCGCTTTGTCTGACATCGATTTCAGCCCCGAGCAACAACAGGGAGATGTTCGCCATTACAAGCCGTCTGTCCACCACCTTTTTTCCAATGGTTCAATGAGGACAGACGTATACAGCAGCCACATGTCGACGAGTGGAGAGAGAGCTGCTCCCTGCATTTTTCATTTATTTTTCAAAGCACTCTGCTTTTATATGCACTGAGAAAACCTCTGCACTGAACACTATATCATATCTACACACTATTAAGCATTACTTCAGTGTTATCAAATACATAATTCCTCCTATGTCCATGTTAATCAGTATGTAATTTATAAACTCAGCTGTAAAAGTTTAACTCTCCATATATAAGCTTATCTACAATGCATTTAATAATTATATTTCCATACTACAAATGATGGATTCAGTATTTAGAAGATCAGAAATGCGTTATTTAGGATCATTAATAAAGTTTATGTGAATCATAAATTAACCAATTAGATGTACATTAATGCTGCCCTCATACACAATGATTCAGATGTGTAGTAATAGCTATTGAGCATGTTAGTAGATGTTTTATTAAGGGCTTTACTTAATCAGCTAAATGAATCAGAGTGTTTATGTATTTAATGATGCTTAACTAATGCTTAAAGCATCATAAAGTGTCATCAGAACCTCTATTTCTGGCCACCGATCAGATGGAGACTCATCGCTTTGGTAACTTAAAATAAAGGAGAAGTTTGTTTGGTCTGTTTTTTTTTGTCTATTCATCGCTTTATGATGTTTATGATCCACGGGATAGAAGCTGCAAACACAAAGACAGAGAAAGAATCCACTGCCATAATAAAAATACTCTGCATGGACGAGCTGGTTCCCACTCAGTCTGACAGTCGTAGATAAAGGAGGATGTGAGTATCATCATCTCCGTCCATGAAGCCGCCGTTCTGATTGGCTCACGGCAGCGCGTTTCAAAAGGCTCAGACATTTTCAGCTCTAAGTGCTCGGAGCATTTGAAAGGCGTCTTCGGCGTCCTTACGAGGACGCGACACGTGCTTTATGCACCTGTTGCTGCCGTTCAGACACATGCGCTCCGCAGGAAGCACTGGTGTTTTGTCAATGAAGTGTTTGGAGAGTCGCTGATTATACACAGGATGGTTCTCTATCTGTCCTCGTTTTTAAAATCAGCTCTATTGATATTGTTACACCCCACTGAGTGCTGTCAATAGCCATGTGGCGGGCAATGAGTGGGTTTTTTTTTTTTTTTTCTAACAGCCATTCAGGATGAAGCGAGGAC
Organism: Decapterus maruadsi; assembly: GCA_030347415.2. Classification (NCBI taxonomy): domain Eukaryota; kingdom Metazoa; phylum Chordata; class Actinopteri; order Carangiformes; family Carangidae; genus Decapterus; species Decapterus maruadsi. Next base: position 8,275,052 of record CM064901.1, read on the forward strand.
TCTCATTCCACTTTACTCAAAAATCAATTATAAAATGGTTAAAAAAGAAAATACAACACCTTTATCAGTCCTTATCATTCTAAGTAGCTGTCGCACTGTTTGCTACAAACAACGCTCTTAACACTGGTGGTGACATTAAATCTGATAGGTCGGGAGGAAAAAAAAAAAAAAAAAAGAGCGAGGCGCAGATAACAGGCTTATCGAAACCTCTGTGTCCACCGGCGCCGCTGGGCTCCGCTGCACCGGCTGCTAACTGCTCCCACGGCTCCAGGCTTATTGGCCCGGTAGCCACGGGCAACTCTGACACCCCAGCTCCAAAGTTATTTCAAAATGAAGCCATAACAGACAAATGACTGAACCCGTCGGACCATTGATGGCTCACAATCCGTCTTACGCGCACATTCGGAGGCAAACACACATTTGTGTGGCGTTAATCATCCCCAAGTGGCTGATAAAACAGAGACAGGTCATTAAAACTCGACAGTCTTCATAAACTGTACTTTATTAACTGTCCCTTTCCTTCTCCCACTCTCTCTCTCTCTCCCACACACACACTTATTTTGGTTTTTCAAAAAGGCACCACTTCATTGCTTCTTTAAAACTCTACCACTCCTCCGTTCATTCCTTCCTTTCCCTCCATCGCTCTCCGGTGAGAGGGTTGACAGTTAATTGGGAGTGTGTTTTAATGAGCTGGCCCTGAGATCCTATCTTCCATCTTCTTCATTAGGAAGGGGAAGATGTGCAAGGGGGGGGGGCAGTGTCGAGAAAGTGAAGGAAGAGTGAGCGAGAGCAAGAGAGGAAGGGATAGATTCAATAGAAAAAAAGAGAAGAAAAGTGCAGTCGATTGAGAACATTAGAAGTTTTGAGCCAGTGGTGTGGAGAAGCGCGGCTCTGCACGTGCACTTGTTTATTTGTTAATGAGCTAATCAATAGCAGAGGTGTGCGAGGCCCAGCAGAGGCTCTGCTGCTCCGGCTGATTACTTTCAGAGACGCACAACTTGTTGGATCTGTTTGTTTACACTTTTGCCTCTTGTTTTTTTGTAGCGCAAACATCACAGGTCAGTTCTCAAGTCTCACAAAGTTACTGTATTATGAAGCTAAAATACCCCAGAGGAAAAGAAAACTTCACTCGTTTTACTCACTCTGCAGCGATTCCATCTCTGTGCACTGAGAAAAACATCTCTATAGTCTTACAGTAATGTCAGACTGGCTTTCTGGCCTTTGTGTTATCTTGATTTTTAAATGGGCAAATGTTAATATTATAAAACACGAGCCGCTCCCTCCCCTCTAAACTTCTGGAATAAAAAATGTTCAAATAACTCACTTGCTCGCACAGCTAAGGTGTTTATCTCGCTGATTAGCGCAGCCTCATAAATACCTAATCACTGATGCTAATCAGCCCTCTCACCTAGGGGTGAGCTAAAAATATCAATGACATACACATGCTCATCTTAGGCTAATACACGCAACCATTTTCTGCACAGTTTCCCCGTCTCGGAGTATAATCCCGTCATCACAGACATTTTAACATAAAATTGCATTAATCCATTATTAATTGACAAACAATCATTTCTCTCGTAACACGGGCCGACTGTGACTCTGAGAAGCTTTTGCACTGAAGTAGTTCTTGTTTGCAGCGCTGTGAAAGAAACAAAGAAGTTTTGATCTCGCACCACTCAGAGTTGGTTGTTAACAGAAACCAGCGGCTGAGCTTCAAAAACAACAGCCTGCGAGTGCCGACATAATAAGAATCGGTCCGACTGTGAATTTTATATCAGTGCTCTTCAAAGTGTTTTATGATAAATATTGAAGAGGTGCGCGTCTTCATTAACCGCACGATGCTTCATGCAACAATGAAATAAGTAAGTAAAGAATAAGAGTGCATCATTATGTTAACATGCAGGTTAGCGCACAACTGACGCTTCAGACGCATGAACTCAACTAAATCTGTTGAAGTTGTTTGGTTGAACATTAAGGGTGTGTTCGGACCTGTCGCGTTTGGAGCAGTTGTTCTGAACCGGGGAGCGTTTCGTTTGGTCATATGTGAACACAGCAATCACGTTCTTATCTAGGATAAGACCAGCGGGCAGAGATCGTCAAGCAGCGGCGGTCTCGGCTCGTTTCCATTCGATCCCTGGGGTGGTTCTTTGCAGTGAGACTGTAATCAATGTGGACCTTTTTTGGACCTTTTTTCTTTTTTGGCAGGGTTTGGGCCCAAGATATAAGCAAATGACGCGGATCAGGTCGGGTCTGAGCTTCGACCGTGGGTCAGGCCAGGTTAGGTTTTACTTTTCAGGCCGATTGGGACTTCTGTTGCATTGTTTTTGTTTTTGCCAGGAAACCTGCCCCTCATTCTGGGTGAAATTTCTGACCAATGAGACCAATGAACAGTTGGTTCCCACATGGCATTTGTTTTTAACTTTGGACCACTTGGGACTGACACCATGTGAACACAAACAACCCAAAAGAACAATAAAACAGTCATTATCGTTTTAGCTCCTGAACCGGAACAAAGCAAACAAGCCACATGTTTGAACACTTGTGTCTCTTCCAATACCTCGCTGCTCTTGTAGCTAAGGTATTGTTGAAGATTGAACCTCTGGTGACAATGACTGAAATCTGAATAGTTGCTGAGAGACACTATTTCTGTCTGGGCTGAGAGCTGACCAACACCATAAAACTAATCCTGCTTTGTTGTTGTAATGATGCAGACTCAAAAAACCTTTACGATGCCGTAAACCAGACCCTCCAGAGGTTTGTCATTTCTGAGGGTCCAGTGTTGTATTTAACTTGCACTATTAGGCCTACATGTTGGAAGAGGAGTTCTGGTTCAGGGACAAGGGGAAAGTAAACACTGAGCTCTAATGATTAGTCAATTAAACGCACAGTACACAACTTCTGGAAAAAGACGCCACTGGGTGACTTTGTGAAATAGCGGGGGATCATGGGAGTTCCTGTCTTTACCACCAAAGCTTTTTCTGGTTTTGGTTCCATCGGTGTGACTTGTTCAGAGTCTCATCTCAAAAACAAACACTATAAGCGGTAAAAACACCAAACAAAGCAGTGTCATATTTAAAATCTGCTTTTGGCCGATGCTGGACAATGGACATTAGACATCTGGGAAGGTTGTTGATTGTTTTTCTGATAACTAATTAACCAAATGTTCAGGAGGTTGTTTTTTTTTTTACCAGCAGCAGAATCATCCACAGACTCGTCCTTTTGTCTATAACTAACGGACCATGGGATTAAAAACCAGCACAAACACCAAGTGAGGCAGTTTCACTTTAAAAATCACTGACACAGTTCAGCAGACACATTTGGCTAAAATCCTCCATCCAGTTAAAAAAATACATTTGAAAACGACCAAGGTGTGAAAGGTGTCTCTGATAAATGTGTCTTAAAACTGGATAGGACAGGAAACCAGGACGTGACCAAATGAAACAGACGTTACCATGATGAAAACACTGATTTCCTGGACTGAAAACATTTGGGATAATGTAAGTGACACGACTCAAGACGGGTTGAGTTGTATCGAACACTCTGTTTGGTTCCAGCTTTGTGAGGATTTGCTGTGTTTTCATTGTCAACTTTGGGGTTTTGGACTCTTATTTGCAACAAATCAAGACATTTAAGAACAATTCCTGAACTTTTGTGATAATAAAACACTGTCTCATTATTGCAAAGAAAGATGAATCAGTAATGAAAACAGAAATTAGTCACTGCTTCACTCTGACCACACAGATTGAAGCTTCAATCGACATATTTCCTCTCAAGCCAAATCATATGTTATGATCAAAAAACGATAGCTTCATTTTCCGTTTCCCAACAAAACCTTCAAATAGCAGCATTTGATGGTGCTGCTGATGCTTTTCCTCAGATGAAATAGGGGAGGAGAGGGGGGAAATATAGTTTTTAAAAACAACATCTGAGCCGTGCTGGTGACAAGTACTGAATAAACAACACATTCTTGCAGTTATAATTACCACTATCATCCTGTCTCTCTTCCATCCCCATTGAGACCCGGGCAGGACAGAATGAAAGCAACGGAGGATTAAAAGAAAGCATCTGTGTCTGACAATTTAACTTGAAACATTTAAATTACCAAATTAAACCAGTCTTTTAAAAAGGCTGGAGAAAAAAAAAAAGGGTGAATACAAGAGGTGAAGGAATCATTTGAATGAGAGTGCGACATAATGAATGCAAGAGAGAGAGTGAGAGAGAGGGAACATGACAGCTGCAGGTTAAACAGCTTACACCATAGGAGGGGGATTTGGGTGCTTCTGCTAGAGGGGGATATTAGCAGGATTATCTGGCAACCCTGTTGCTGAGGTGAATAACATTAGAATCCTATTTGTAAAGACTTCTATGCTTCCTGTCCAAAATCCCCCATTTTCTCTCCACTTACTCCTGCCTCATCCCACAATTAGTCCACTTTACATCCTCACAGCACAGATTACACGTGCACACGCGCCTCGGCAGCATGTCATGCATGTTATGTACATTATGTATATATTGCATTGATGTGTGCGTGTGACTTTAAGTGTGGCTTTTTCGCTTGTGTATGAGCACGTGCATGGTGTGAGTGTCATCGTCTATTAGTAGTACAGGCCTCTCTGCTCCCATAGGCCACCAGGCGTGTGTGTGTCATACACACACTCAGACAGTGGAGAACAGCCTGAATACTAATACTGGAGGTGTTAGCATCTGGTTTTTTTTATGTGTGTGCGTGCGTGCATGTGTGTGTGTGTCTTTTGTACATCTGTATGCATGTGCACCCAGCAGAGTGAAGGGTGGTGGTGGTGGGGGGGTGTTGTGTGGTGAAGTGCAGTGTGACGGAGAGTGTTGAGATTGGAGTGAGTATGTGTGCAGTTGAGTGTGACAGTGCGCACTACGAGGGTATTACGACCGCGTATGTACGTGTGTGTGTTAGTGTGTGTTCTATGGACGCACTCTGAGGTTAATAAATATTGACGGTGAATTATCTCCTCTGGCAGGGTCGCAGGTGGGTTCGATGGAGCAGATTGGACACACGAGCAAGAACTGTACGCACGCATACACATTCAAATCTTCCCCCATTGTCGTGTTATTCGCCGCTCCACCTGCATTCAAGTGAGTCCTTGAGGAACGACAAAGAACAGTGGCCACCGTCTTCCACTTGACCACGATAATTAGCCTGCCAAGATAATAAAGCTGCCTCCGATGTCGCCCGTATGGAAGCTCTGTGGTTTCTTTTCAGGCTGGAGGCTCCCTATCATACCACCACTCAACAACAACAACAACACGGTGATTAGCTACTGCTACACACACTCAGATCAGAGAGTAACAAGGAGGAATAAACAAGAAGAGAGAAGAGAGATAAAGGTGTAGAAGAAGGGCAGCGTGGAGAGAGAGGAGGACGGAGACAACGAGGGAAGTGCAGCGGGAGCAACAACGGGATGTTTTCACTGCGAAGCTACTTTAGGCTAAAGGTTTCGCTCCACAGCCGCGGGGACGGACAACAAATACAGTTTTTATTTAGCCCACTCGATGAGCGTACGGGGAGTGGTGATCGATTAATGCGGCCCGGCCTTGTGACACTGCCCAGTCATCACTCTCTCTCTCACACACAGACACACACTCACACAGACACACACAACCGTTTCTGCACATTCAATGCAAACAGCAGGAGAGTCTCTGTTGGCGTGGCGCTCCTCTCGCTGCATGGCCGAGTTGGACACAAAGCTATAACGGGGCGTAATGGGGCATAAATGTGTGTGTGGATGTGGGAGTGGGGGGAGTACAGTAAAAATGGGTGGGGGGGGCACAGGGTGGAGGGGCGGGGGGCACCTTACAAGGTCAAAATTTGCACAGCCCTGAAGCATTTCATGTAAGAGCTGGTGACTGAGACGGATATCGGCAGCAGGAATCCTGATGCTGAGAGCGTTTCCCTTTTAACCTCGCGCTTGTGCGGTTGTGATCACTGTGCATGTGTTTGACAAACAAATGCACACACAAACACACACACATGCTGCCAGCGGCTCACAGCTATACCTGCAGCCTGGTGTCTGATCCCAGCAGCTTGTGCAGGCAGAGAGGTGTGTATGTATGTATGTATGTAAAGCTGAAACAGAAATATTGTGACACGTTGTGTGTTTCTCTCTGGACTTCAAGGTTGTGCGACAGTTTCTGAGCCTCACTGTAACTTTTATCTCTTTCTTTTGTTCTTTAAATGCACCACAGTTTTGTCACATCGTATCAACATGTAAACACTAAATGGATTTTTTTTTTCTATTGCTATCAACCACTCCAAGTGATTTACAATGGAAGCCGCATTCACCCATTCACGCACGGCACTCTTGTGAACACAGTGATAATATATCAAGGTTGGGGTTCAGTATCTCGCCCAAGGACGTTTCAAAAATGCAGACTGGAGAAACTGTACCAAGCAATAAGTACTGTATGCTGCACTGAAAAAACTCATCTTACCGAGAATATTTGTCTTATTTCTATTCAAAACTGTCATTTCTATTCAAAACAAATCTCATTGTACTTAAAATAAGACTCATCACATTAAAAAGAAGCTTGTTTTTGGACACTTTTTTCTTCTTTCAAGCATATTTTCACTTGAATCAAGCAGAAAAATCTGATAGTGGAGCAAGTTTTTCTTTCTTATTACAATCTCAAAAGATTTTTCTACTCATTTCAAATAAAAAATAGTTTGAAACAAGTGCAAGTATCTAAAAACAAGTTAATTTTTAGGTGGAGTCTTAGTGCAGAAAGAGATTAGTTTTGACTAGAAATTAGACATTTTGACAAGAAATAAGACAAATATTCTTGGAAAGATTTAGAGTTTTTGCAGTGTGTGCGTACCTTTTTGAAGAGCAGCGAGTCGTCCATGTGCTCTGCGTACACCGAGCTGAGCCTGTACTGGTTCTCGGTGGTGATATCGATCTGGTAGCCGGTCAGGACGTAGCACACCGTGCGGAACTCCTGGATCTTTCTCTGAAACACCTCCTTCAGCCTCTGGTTCCTGAGCTCGGAGCTCTCCATCTGCTTACGTAGATCTGCAACACACACACACACACACACAGGTCAGTCAGACAGTCTCATGTTGAGTGCATTGAGTTTTTACCGTCATCATGGGGTTTTGAGTATAAAGTGATGAGGGAGGGAATCAATTTGAAAGATTTCTACATAAAAGTTGCAACAAACAAAAAGTGAAATGATTCAAATACACCGTTGCCCATGAAGTTGGAATAATTTCTTTTTCCAGACACATTCCTCTTTTTTTTCCTATTTATATACATCAGTAATCACCTTTGTGATGACAACATACTGAGTCAAAGTTACCTGGGTGAAACAAATTCATTCTCAACAATTGTTCAGCGCCATAAAAGGCAAGAAGACATTTGCTACGTTGACCTTTTCCTGCTTTAAGTCTGTATGCAGTAAGGCCACGTTTTCAGGATTGCCTGTATAATCTTCAACCAAATACCAAAGTTTAAGAAATTGAAACAAATCCTATTGTTCAAAACCTCCAATTTTGTTTAAAGGAATAGTTCACCAAAAAATGAATTTGAATTTGCCTGGGGCGCATGAACGTCAGAGCGCAATACACGACTGTGTAGGCTGTAAAAATGTCTTAAATGACGTTGTTTCGAGTAAACTCTGGACTACAGTATATTCCTTCAGGACACTTGGATTGCAGCAGACGAGCAGTATGGAGAAAGCTTATTGACTCTGATATAAAGAGTTCGAACCGGCCTCCAGACACACTTTGAGGAATAAAAAACTACTCCGGAGTATTCATCAGCATGAGGATGAGTCAGTTTTTGGTGAACTATTCCTTTAAAACTGAATTCAAGGTAAATTGTGGTTTAGTTTTCACAGTGATATGTTTGGAAGAGATTGATCGACCGAGTTAAAGACGTATAAAAAATGAATTTTATTGCAACAGCATATATTCTGCATGCACGGTGCGTCAGGTTGTATTTCTACAACATCGCTCTCTCTGTGCACCAGCGTCTCTGGGAGTTCGCTGTTAGATTCAGGTACACGTCTCCTCCACAGCGCTCCAACACTACATGTTAAAACTCACTGAGCTCATGCAGCATAGATGGACAGCTCCATATCAAATATACACTGCCTGCAGCTCTCCATCTGCTCACCCAGGGACTACAAAACACCATAATGCTCAGAGTGGAGAGTGGTGACTGACGCAGCGAGCGGCGGATTCCTGGCTGGGAGCAGAGAGAACGACTGAGAGCAGCAGCAGGATGGGGCTTGACTTTAATTTGGGGAAAATCAATTTGTGATAATTACTTTAATTTGAAGGCTTGATTTGAGAAGGCACAGAAATTAGTTTGTCAGAGCAAAAAAAAAAAAAAAAGACATTATGGCCGGGTGCTGTTTACAATGTTATCACAGCAGCAGATGTTAAAAGGGAAGACACATCCATGTGAGCCCGTGCAATTCTGCATGAATGTGATGTAACCTCGACAGGGTGACAGAAGGAGGAGGAGGAGGAGGAGGAGGAGGAGGCGGAGGCAAATGTTTCCATGATGTTGCTCTTCACTTTTAATGAGAAACTTTTTAAATGGCTTTGTGAACGCAGCAGCGAACCCAAAGTGTCTCTCCCGTTGCCACCGGCGGCCGGGGCCCAGTCATCAGCGGGCATTTGACAGTTTCTAGCCAGGAAAACGTTAAAAAGCTTTAGTTTTGGAAGCTTTTATCCGAACCCTGATGTCTATCTATAGTGGAAGTGCAATTCTTCACCCCTCTTTCAAAACAACTGCACTCACGGCGCTGAAAGGTGCCCTACTTAAAGAGCAGTGATACAAATTCAAACAACTCTGCTTCTCCACTAAAATCAACAATTGTCCTCTTGTTCCTGCTATTTAGTGCAGAGAAAATGCTGCTACTCCCGACTGTTTCCCATTTCTGTCAAAGTTACATTTTAGAAAAGTGTTAAAAGAAGAAAAAAAAAACTAACACGGGTAATAGAAAGAGCAGGAAGCAACACAAAGAGAGTGGGGAAAAAAAAAGGGACAGAAATGATTTAACCAAGGCTGAGAAAATGCTCATTTAACATCCCTCAAAAGCTTGATTTATTTTGTTGAAGGTCACAAAAGGAATTTCTAGTAGCTCAAATTAACATCTGAGTGTTATGCATGCACACACGCGCACATAAACACACATTTGCAAAGAGCACTTAGTAGTGACATTGGTGCTTTTTCACAGCCCAGACTTCCAACCCTTAACACTTTTTATCTGTCGTCATTAACCAAGCAGATGAACTTTAAGGCTGTGTCAGTGCGTCTTGTCTGTGGGCCCCCGTCTGTCTCCCGGGGTAACCGGGCTCCTCTCGAGTGTCAGTCACCGCCGATAAATACTGTTTCAGGACTTTGGGATTGTGACAAAACTGTCAGCGTGTGACAGCTATCAAACTGCCCTCAAAATAGCTGTTAATACTCGAGTGACAGCGAGAAGTAGACACTGTTTAAATGCACTGTAGCGTGCAGACGATCTGACGTGGACACAGAGGGTTGTTTCCTCATGTGCATAATATCGTCTACACGTGTTAAGTGCAAATTAATCGTATTCCAGTTGGAACGGGGGTTTTTAAACCAACTGTCAAGTTTCGAGGAAAAAGTTAGTGACTTTTGACTTTTGGCCTTAATTGGTCTCTGTGGGTCCGAGCTGTGCTGTCTCCTTAAAAAGCTGTCTGGGAAATTGGGAGGGGAGCTTTGGCCAACTCGTTTTTGCAACTTTAAAAAACTTCTAAAGTTTGCATTTTCAGTCGTTCATCCACACAGGATGTGGAAAAAATGAACAAGAAAGGGGTAATAACATAAATTATCGACAACGAAGAACAGCAGGAGTTTAGAAAATGTCACATCGACACAGGAAACAAAAGTGTCCTGGCTTTTATTCGTCAAATTTTTAAGGACTATTCAATGTAACATGTAGAAAAGACGGTGATTTAACAAGAAAACTGATTTTTTTAAAAGGTGGGAAGATTAATGTGTGAGCGGTGAGGTTTACTTTCTGGCTACGTCATGGACGACTGACAAAGTGTTTTACTGAAATAAAATGAAGCCCTACAGCAGGAAGACAGCAGGTGTACCAAGAGTTGAAACTCAATATGTTCAATAATGGTCTCACTCCCAACTGCAGAGGAAAAGCCTCAGGATGCTTCTGAGAAGGAGCAAAAAAAAAGAAGAAGAAATCCTTCATTCACAAAACGCAGTGATGTGTAAAGCTTGGAATAATACACAGCTCAATTCACTGGTTTTAATTTAATTAAAAATGCTCAGTGAATATAATAAATGGGGGGATTTATAATCTGGTGCAAAAAATGAGCCATATTAAAGAACAACTCCTGTCACTTTAATCCTAAATGTCATTTTGAATATGTTTTGTCATCATAAAGGTTTAAACACTGATTTAAAAAAAAAAAAAAAAACCTGTAAAGCGGAATTACATTTGATGTCTCTGGCTACACCGCACACCTACACAACACTCACACAGCATTAACACAAAAACGAACTAAGCACAGTTTAGACAAATGAAACTTTGGTGCATGAGTTATAGATTAAATGTGGATGAAATGGCAAAAATCTAAATCCCTAGTGCTATGTCGGGAATTGCAGAGCGTCGCATTCCCTCAGGACTCGAAGCATAAACTACGCTCGACAGTGAGATTTATCAGCTGTTTAAAATCTTCCTACAAAAACAATCTCTGAAAAGTTTAATCTTCGTGATATTTGTTAATCAATTCAAACTTTCCCTGAACTTCCCGTCTCCGTGTCCAACAAGTTAGTCTGTGTTCACTGGGAGCGAGGCTGGGAATATGGATAACACAAACACAAAGTCTCAGGCTACATCCACTCTGGTATGTTTTATCACTTTTGTTACACTCACGCCCAGCGTCTCCTGCGCTCCTGCAGAGTTTTCAGGCCTCCAACGTCCCAGACTTTTCAGATGCATTCACTACAGTCACTGAATGTTCTGGGCCCTAAATAGGTTTCAGAAATGTTCAATATGTTTAAGCCCAGTAGGCCTTTCAGATCTGCAGGAGCTGGTCTGTTAGTGGTGCCAAGAGTTAAAACTAAACAGGGTGAAATGGCTTTTAGCCATTATGCTGCCCACTGCTGAAACCAGCTCCCACTGGAGAGGAAATCTGCCCAAACTCTAACTGCCTTTAAACGGAAGCTAAAGAAAAACAAAAAAAAAACTGCTCTACTCTCGTCTGCTTTCATATAATCTTTTAATCTTTGCACTTTAATTAGATAGTATCCATTTTATAATCTGTCTTTTTATACTGATTTGCTATTATGCTTCTTTTTTATTTGTATGCTTTATGAGAAATAGCTTGCAACACAATCACATTGCCCTTTATACAAAAAAGGGAGATAATGATGATTGCCAAATTGTTCATTTAATTGTAATCAAGTTTGAAATAGTCATATCAACCAGCCCCATCACTAAGACATGGAAATTCATTCAGTTCTTGTTTGATAAGGACTCGGCAGCGCTGACCCTGGTCTGAATGATATAACGGCAGATATCACACATTAGGACTTTATTATCTACTCCAGTTTAAATTGAGCTCCCTGGTTAGAAAGTCAATCATCATTTCACCTGGAAAAAAAAGAAGAAGTGCGAAGGAACAATGGGTCAAAGAACAGACAGGGAAATTTTAATGGCTGGGGGGGAAATGACAGCAAGAAGACGGGAGTGAAGGGAAGTGTAAAGAGAGAAAATGAAAGGTAGGAGACGGAAGATGAGAGAGGGAGATGAGTTAGAGTGTCAGACGGAGTGAATGAGCGAGACAGAAAGAGACTGTGCATCACTCTGTAGCCCTCAAAAGACAAATTAGCCAACAGACTTTAGTGCCGTGCAGCCCTGAACTCCAATTAAATATTTAACCCCGTCCTAACTGCGCTTCCTCCCTCTCGCTGTCTGTCACCGAAATGGACAAAGGCCTCGGTGACCTTCGATATCAATGAAGCCAATTGTCTCCATTTCTTTGGTTGAGGACCTCGGCCACTAGAGGGAGCAGGTTAACACCTCCTCTCCTTTGATTTTACCCATTAGACAGAAACATTAGATCAGAAAACATTCAATGGGAATCAGTGCTGCAGTGGTGAAACAGAAGTAGAGTGACCCCTTTGGAACTGAAAGCTGGAAATATGGTCCGATCTTCAACAAAGCTACAATTATGAACAAACATAGGCCATTTTAAAAAGGTAATTAAAAATAATTGTACTGTTGTTGTCTATAATTAAAAAACAAACACACAAACACTGACAGGCTGGAAAAAGTATGTCAATGGGGACTTGAAGCAGAGATGATTAAAGTAGCAGCTACAGAGGCACTTACTGTATGTACACTACACACCGTGTTGACTTACTGGTCGAAGTTAAAGATCGCAGAGCAACGTCTTTACTTGTTCAGGAAACCGAGCTTTATCTGAACATCGATACAATACATGTTTAAAAATGTCCTGGGAGAACTTGATAGCTGCTTTAGGGCTCGATTTTACAGGAGATGAGGAGTCTGCATGAATCTGTTATTTCAGCACCACGGACAGCGTCACGGCTCTATGAGAACACAGCACAGTGAGGGTGAGGACTGGAGAGACGATGGACTATGAATACACTAGGAAATAAAAAAACAGTTAAATTAGTGAGACTCTTTAAATACTCTAATAATCCATAAAACTTAAAGGGATAGTTCAACATTTTGGCAAACTGGCCCATTGCCATAATTCATAAAGTTTGAGGAGTAGGTTCGTTACCTTTCATTGTGGGTGCAAGCTATTTTTAGAACAGTGGAGCAGAGCCGTGAGCTGCTCAGAGCTACGCTACAGAGGCTCATGGGATTTCTTGGTTTTGCATGAATTTCCCTCTAAAACAACTCTGTCTCGTAACGTTTCATTACTATCTCATAGCGTGGAGGCTCACGGGAGCATTTTGGAGTTGTTGGATTGTGTATTTGATGAGTTTGATGAGGGAAATTTCTTGGTTTTGCATGTATTTACCTCTAAAACAACTCTGTCTCGTAACGTTCCATTACTATCTCAGAGCATGGTGAATGTGCAGGTCACAACTTGTCCACGGGAGCATTTTGGAGTTGTTGGATTGTGTATTTGATGAGTTTGATGAGGGAAACCAAGAAATCCCATTAGCTTCCGTAGCGTAGCTCTGAGCAGCTCACGGCTCTGCTCCGCCATTCTAAAAATAGCTTGCACCGACAATTAAAGGCAATCAATTTGCCAAAATGTTGAACTATCCCTTTAAAACAATATGAAAATATCAACTGTGACAAAAAAATAACACCTTACACAGGGTGTAGAAAACTTTTCTCCCTCAGCAGACAGATAGGGAGGCGGTTTCAACATCAAATCTATGCTGTTGCATCATGTCGTAGTCATCACTTCAACTGTGGCTGCTTAAAATCTATAATGAAACAAGCAGGTCTGGCTTAGAGCTACATTGACTCATGAAAAAAACCCAACACTTCCAATATTTTGAGTTTGCTATTCACGAGAGGCACGCATAAAGCTGAAAAGGTTACACACACAGTCATCCCAGTGAGTGTAAATATTCATCAGTCCACTAGTCAGACAAACTGCCAATAGATCATTTGGTTGTGTGGCCCTCCTCCCTCGAGGTGGACATCCAGCTAAGATGTTTTCAAAAGCGCTAGGGCTAGAATATTTAATAATGTAACAAAGAAACTCAGCAGAAACTGGGAAATAGAGGCTGGAGCGCGACAATGAACCTAAAACATCAAAGTCACTATCACAGAATGGCTTCAAACGGAGAGTCCACCTGTTGAAGCGGCCCAGTCAGACCTGAACCCAGTGGAAGCGCCGCTGAGTGACCCTGCACGACGAACGCTTTCAAAGTTTCCTCCTCTGATCAGACGCTACCAGAAGACTTTGTTTGAGTTTATTGGTGCAAAAGAAAGCTTTGACCAGTTATTATCGCTTCCAGTTTGTTTTTTTTCCACCAGGACTGTTAAATATTTAATGGGTGTGTTCAATAAAAAGACACGACACATTACAGTGGCTTGTGTGATTCGTAGCTTCAGGACACTGCGTTTGTCTACATCTGTGACTAAGATGAAGATCAGATCACACTTTATGGCCAATTAATGCAGAAAACCAGGTCATTCCAAAGTTTTCAGGGCGCCCAAAACAGACGGCGGGTACGTTACATAACACAAGTTTAGTGCTACAGAGTGTGCGCTTGTGCCGAGTGTGTCCTGCATTCATGTGTTCTGTGTTGGTCAAAATGTGTTTTTCCTTTAATATTTGCTCTGCAGAGAAACTACTGTTGTTATTGAGCTCTTTTAAAGCATAATAATAATGGTGATGGAAATGCGACGGACAATGGTTAAAGGGATACTTCACCCAAAATTGATAATTCACCAATTTTCTACTCACCGTCATCTCCAGCTTTTGGAGTTAAGGGTAAAGGTAAGGTTAGTAGTACTACTGATCAATTATCAATTTTGGGTGAAGTATCCCTTTAAGTCAATGCAACTGCCCTGCTTCCATTATTGGGTTGTGGGTCGGTGTGAGTCTGTGTTGTGTCTCTTACCCAGCACCTCCTTGGACGGCGGCAGACTGAGGCCGAGGCTGGAGCTGTGCAGGCTGGAGTCGTCCTGAGAGTGGACGAGGGAGCCTCCAGCGTCCTGCAGCGAGCGCACCAGATCCCTGAGACGCGTCACTTCCTCTCGCAGCGCCTCCACTTCCTGCTGGCGCTCTTGCTTGGCAACAGAGGTGGGGTTCATTTTGAGGTGAAGAACTCTGGTTTTGACCGGATCGAAGTCTCCCTGCGACAAAAAACAAACAAAAACAGGCATGAAGATCAGACGTCCGTTCAGTTGCAGCTGCTTTCTTGAGTGGGTTTTAAATTATGGATGCACGATAACTATCGGTACAGATGATTATCAGCCCTCTATCAGCTGATAATTATCGGCAAAATACACAGATAGGTACGATCATTACATTAAAAGAACCAATTATAATCACCCAACATTGACTTTTCTCATTTTCAGTCTGAGTTGATTTGAAACAATAATAAATGTTGATTTTTATATCTGTTCTTGTTTTTGATTACAGTAGTGACGTCAGTTATATTATTGTGTTAAGTCAGACGCAGATCTATAATGTTAAATTCATCTTTTCTCACTGCATCTTAGCCTCAGGTGTGTATATAAACTATTTAAAATGTTATCAGTATTGGTTATGAGAAGCAGGAAGTTATCGGTTATTGCTGTTATTGTGCATCCTTATCTTACATATGATCTTCTTGTTCAAAAGTCTAATTAAAAAAAGAAATCATCCAGCTTTAAAAGACAGACCAGTGTTTGCTTGTACACAGTGGTCCAATCTAAAGTGAGACACGACAGCGAGAAAACCAGAAGATGAAGAAGATGGAGCCAGAGAAGTGTTTACATTTTGGTGTGGATGTATATAATATAATATAATATATAATATAACAGCTGCACATTCATTTTCTGTCGTTCAACCTATTAATTAATCAGTTGCATCATCTGTTAACCACTACACGGTTTATTGCTGCCGTTATACGTTAGATTGAGATGCATCTATAGTCACATTATTTAGCTAGAGTGTGTAACTTATTAAAATCCATTTGTTGAAATAAGCTCCAAACCACATCTTAATGTGGAGAAATGCTGTCAGAGGCTTCTGTGATCCAGACTCATTGAACAATCAATCAGAGAAGGTTACGGTTGGGGGAAGGGGGGGGGTTGGAGCTCACGCTGTCAATCAGTGTGTGAACACACACACTTCTCTCTCTCTCTCTCAACAAGGCTTCAAGCTAGTATTAGCCTCTGAGAGACCTGAGTGTGGCTGATTCATGGCATAGCAGGCTGCTGCATGGAGCTGAGACAGTAACAGAGCGACGGTGTGAGGTTATCCAAGTCTCATGTCTGCAGATTACCAATAACCTGCATATTATAGAGTAGTCAGGTCATGTAGTCAATTGAAGTCTGGATGAAAAATAACACAAGGCGGTGAGGTATTGGTATCCAGGAGAGCGCGTCTCTCTGTCCTTCCCCACGGACCTTTTCTCTCCCCTCCACTCTATTGATCAACGGCGTTTCAAGTTTACACACATAACTCACGCTCTTTAAGTGTGTGTGTATCGGTGTGAGGCTAAAACACATGGAAGCACTTGGACACATCTGAACCGAGAAGTGAATCCAATCAATGCGCTGATGCACTCCTGTGAAGAGTGTGACCAGAAAGGAAAAAAGTAAAAGTAAAAGAAAAGAAAGAAGGACATGGAAGAAAAAGCTCGAGTAGACTTTGTTAATCACGCAGCCGGGAAGTTTTATGGAAACCATTAGTGTGCGTGCCGGCTGTGATTCAGAGGCAGGAACAGGGAGGAGATGAGAGGTGAGCACAGGCATCAAAGTGCTCTCAGAGAAATGAGTCCTTGCTTTCAATCACGACGACTTGAGAAAACTTGTAACATTTTAAATATTACGCACTTTGTCGCCATTTATCATTTAAGAGCTTATTCCTTTATCCATTATGTCCATTAAAGTGCTGCTGAGGAGTTTGGGCTGTAATGCACACCCGTGCTCCTTTCTCTCCGCTTCACACTTTGCAAAACACAAGCAAATTGCAATTTTAATGTAAAAAAAAAAAAAATTACAGTACTTTTTTGGGGGGAACTTCAGGTAAAACATTTAGGGCTGTAAATAACGATTATTTTTTATTATCGATTAATCTGTAGATTATGTAAACGATTAATCGATTAGTTGTTTGGTCAATAAAATGTTTAAAAAAATGTTGAAAAATATCAATCAGTGTTTCTCAAACCACAAGACGATGTCCTCACAAACCAAAGACATACTCAGCAGAAATACTCACATTTAAGAAGCTGAAATCAGAGAATTTGGACTTTTTTTCTTAAAAAAACTACTTAAGCGTGACACCATTACATATTAAGGGTGTAACCAATGTGTCATATGTGTCACATAAAACAAAAAATCTGCTCAGAGATTATACTACCGATTATTGGATTATCAAAATAATTGACGATTAATTTAATAATCAATTATTGTTTGATCAATCGATGAATTATTGTAGCTCTAAAAACATTAGGAGCCAAGAGCGTTGACACATGACACCATTACATATTGAAGGTGTAACCAATGTGTCATATGTCACATAAAACGAAAAATCTGCTCAGAGATTCCATTTAATGCTTGTAAGGCTTTAATATTTGTATCATTTTAATATCTTTATTGTGTATTCGATATTTCATGCTAGGGTTGCAGTAGCTATGGTAACAGTTTAGTTATAAAGGCCATTACTAGAGGGACAAGTCGGACAGAGTTTGTGTCCTCCAGGTGAGTGTGTGGCTTTGTAAGGGAAATATGGAAATAATTATTTTGTATGTTGGTGATTTTCTTTTCTACTGAATAGTTTTGCTGAGAATGGACTTGTGTCCTCCAGATTCTGAAGTGCTTATAAATTGAAATAAATCAACACTGGATCGACATCACAGCTGTGTGCATTGGAGTCAGATGTGCTGAGTTTGCTTTGATTTGCTAGAGTTGTTTTGGCGATTGCAATTAATTGTTTGTATTCCTGCGCAGCTCATCTTGTCCAGGACATCCTTGGAAAAGAGACTGTTAATCTCTATGGATCTTTTTTCCTGGATAAATAAAGATTAAATTAATGAAAATGTCAGCCGTTAGTCCACCACTATCATCATCATCACCAATACAACAACACAGAGGCTGTTGGCTGTCACATGAACGTATGAGGATTAAACAGGAGTGTTGTTAACTGTATTTAGATAAGACAAGATTTACTTCTCTTTCAAAGGCGAATGACAGAGATGACACAGTGAAGACAAACAAAAGATACAAACAAGTCACATCCTTCATGTTCAGGATGATTTATAAGCCTGATCTGTTTTCATTTTGTCATCCTCTGCACTGTTTTGTAACATCTAAAAACACCTGGACTTAAAGGGATAGTTCAATATTTCGCAAATTGGCCCATTGCCATAATTGCTTTAGTCTTAGCAGTAGGTTCGTTACCTTTAATTGTCGGTGCAAGGTATTTTTAGAATGGCGAAGCAGAGCCGTGAGCTGCTCAGAGCTACGCTATGGAGGCTGATAGGATTTCTTGGTTTCCCTCATCAAACTCATCAAATACACAATCCAACAACTCCAAAACGCTCTGGTGGACAAGTTGTGACCTGCACATTCACCACGCTATGAGATAATAACGGAACGTTACGAGACAGAGTTGTTTTAGAGGTAAATTCATGTAAAACCAAGAAATCCCATTAAGCCTCCGAGCAGCTCACTGCTCTGCTCCGCCGTTCTAAAAATTGTTTGCACTGACAATTAAAGGTAACGAACCTACTGCTATGACTATAGGGATTTCGTCAATGGGCTAATTTGCCACAATGTTGAACTATCCCTTTAAGAATCACTTTGTGGGACTTCCGGTCAAGACATGCTCGTGACAGACGCATAGTCTATCGCTCCGTATCAGTCAGTATCAAAATTCCCCCAAACTCGAAAACTTTAACTTGAAAACGAAGAAGGAGTGGGGGGAAACAAAAAAGAGACGATTCGAACCGAACAGAGAGAGTAATTGAGCAAGAAACCCACAAAATTAAAAACAAATGGAGCCGACCGACGAGGAAAATGGCGTCATGCTAGCTAGCAGAGACGGCGGTGAAGCTAAGGACAACAAGCTACTACAGAAACTGTCTGCCATCTCAAGTAACATCCGTGATTTCCAAAACGACATTCACTCAGCTATCTCCGAGCTCAAGGGAGACTTAAAGAAAGACTTTAAGGACGAGCTAGCGACGCTGAGACACGAGCTAACCCAGAAGCTAACTGACGTCGGGACCAGGCTCCAGGGTCACGATCAGGCGATCATCGAGGCAGAGGAGCGCATCTCGGATATGGAAACAAGCGGCGCAACTAAAGAGGCTCTTTTGAGTCTGCTGAAAGAACACCACAGACTGCAAGAGAAAGTCACCGATTTGGAAAGCAGGTCTAGAAGAAATAACATCCGAGTTTACGGAGTGTCGGAGGGCTCAGAGGGCGACTCGATGATAAAGTTTATGGAAAACCTGCTGACCACGGAGCTGGCCCTCCCCGACGGCATGTCCCTGCAGATTCAGCGGGCTCATAGAGCTCTGACCCAGAAGCCGGGACCTGACGCTACACCTCGGTCTATTGTGATAAACTTTCAGCAGTATGATGTCAAAGAAACGGTGTTGAAGCTGGCCTGGAAAAAGAAGATCCACCTGAACAACAAACCGATTTTTTTTGACCACGATTATGCATACGAAGTGATGGAAAAACGCAGAGCCTACGGGGGAATTAAAAAAGCGCTGAAAGAAAAAGGCATTCGCTTCCAGACCCCATTCACGCGGATCCGGATTCACTGGAGCACCGGCCCACGGACCTATGAGGACGCACACCAAGCCGCACAGGAGCTACGGGCACGGGGCATGGAGGTGCCCGCTGCCAGAGGGGATCCAACCCCCAACCTCGAGGAAAGGATTCAGAAGGCGTTCCCATGGCAACGAGTGGCCAACGGAGGAAAACAGATGCAGACCCGAGTGAAAGAAAAACTCCAGGAGTTTAGAAGACCACCATCCCAATCCTAAAAGCACTAAAACCCCGTGCAAATTAAAATGCTGTGAGTAGACTGTTAATCAAGAGATGATCTGTTCTTTTTTACTCTCTCTCTTTACTTTAATAATAACCTGTTGAAGTTACTGAAAAAAAAAAAAAAACTGACTGAACGGTTAATAAGAATGTTGGACTAATTAGTGGACATGGAGTGCACCGGCTGGTTAGCCACTACACCACTAAGGAGGGCCCCAACCATCCAGGAAGGTTTTTTCCCTCCACCCACCAACAGGGACCCTAGAGGGACAAAGGTCCCTCAGTCACAGGAAGTTTGTGTATTCATTTCTGTTACGATGAGCGTAAACACTTGTTCTTGTTCTATGTTCAGTACAGGGGAGAAATGTCTTTTTCTACAAGGGAAATCTGTTTTTGTTAAAGTTACAGCATCATACAATTACAGAGGTAAGCCGACGCATATAGGGTTCAGATAATGAAAGTAGTGTCTCTAAATGTGAACGGGCTTCGTAGCCCAGTCAAACAAAGCAAAATCCTTCTCAAATTAAAAAGAGAAAACATAGATATTGCATATCTGCAAGAAACCCACTTGACGGAAACTGAACATGAAAAACTCAAAAGACAGGGGTTTAAATATGTCTTTTCCTCCTCAAATAGATCTAAACATACTAGGGGAGTAGTTATTCTAATCTCGGGTAGGGTGACATACGAACATATGTCTGCTATTAAAGACAAGGAAGGTAGATTCATAATGATCCGTGGAAAAGTTGATGGAAATTTATTTACCCTATATAATGTATATATCCCTCCTGGCTCAGAACCAAATTTCTATACTCAAGTATTTGAAAGGATCACAACTGAAGCACAGGGGACTTTAATTTGCGCAGGTGACTTTAATATTACATTTAACCCAAATCTTGACTCAACAGCGACAAGAATGTCCCGCCCCCAAAAAATAACAAAGAAAATTAATTTGCTACTATCAGAAATAGGATTAATTGATGTTTGGAGACACCTAAACCCATCAGCCAAAGACTATACCTTCTATTCATCTCCTCACTCAACATATTCTAGAATCGATTATTTTTTATTATTCGGGACAGATAGTAGCAAAATACAAGATTGCCATATTGGAGCAATGGACTTTTCAGATCACTGCCCACTCTATTTGTCCCTAGAAAATACTCATAGAAGGAAGCTTTCACATTGGAAACTAAACCCTAGCGTACTCAACAGCGATAGGACAGAACAATTTGCAAGAGAAATTCAAGAATACTTGGAGTTTAATGATAATGGAGAGGTTTCTCCGCCCATACTCTGGGATGCCTGTAAGGCAGTAATGAGAGGGAGGGTGATTGCAGTGTCGTCTTTTCTTAAAAAACAAAGAGAAGTTAAAATTAAGACACTCCAGACTGAACTTAAAAACCTAGAATCTGAACACAAGGAGTCAACAGACCCAAAGGTTAAAATAGAAATAAAGAAGAAAAGAAATCAGATTGAAGAGTTATACTCCCAAGAGATTCAAAAGAAACTGCTTTACACAAAACAAAAATACTACGAAGGGGGTAGCAAATATTCAAAACTGTTAGCATATAAGTTAAGAAAACAACAGGCAGACAATGCAATATACAAGATAAGGGACCCAAAAACCAAGGTAATTCACCACCAAATTCAGGAAATTAAAGACTGTTTTAAAGAATATTATGAAAAATTATATTCTCAACCTCAAGTTAATACCGACCAAAAAATGGAGTCACTATTCGAATCCTTAAATCTACCAAAACTCACAGAAGAAGAAAATAAAAAATTAGTCTCAGTAATTTCAAAAGAGGAAATTTATTCGGCTATCTCAAGACTCAAAGCCAATAAATCTCCAGGTGCGGATGGATTCAGTTCAGAGTGGTATAAGAAACTGAAGGAGGTTTTGACACCTATTCTATTAAAAACATTCAACTGGGTCCTGGCTGAAGGGGAAACCCCTGTATCATGGAAAGAAGCGATTATATCGGTTATACCTAAGGGAAAAAAAGACAAATTAGACTGCGCAAATTACAGACCTATCAGTGTGCTCAATTTGGATTATAAATTATTTACTTCAATTATTACTAAGAGACTTGAGAAAATCTTACCTCGAATAATCAATATGGATCAAACAGGTTTTGTTCTTGCACGTCAGACACATGACAATATTAGAAGATCTCTACAAATTATCAGACATATAAATCAAAACAAAATACAGGCCGTTTTAGTTAGTTTAGATGCCGAAAAGGCTTTTGATTCGGTTAGATGGAAATTCCTATTCAGTGCTATGGAGAAATTTGGTTTTGACCAGGTAATTATTAATACAATAAAAGCCCTTTATGACAAACCATCTGCTAAGCTAAAAATCAACGGGGAGCTTACAGACTCTTTTCTGCTGGAGAGATCAACAAGACAGGGCTGTCCCCTAAGTCCAATCTTATTTGCGATTTTTATTGAGCCATTGGCACAATGGATTAGACAGAACAACAAAATCACTGGTATAAACATGGCAGCAGGTGAACAAAAGCTGGCCCTTTTTGCGGATGACGTGCTTGTTAGCCTTTCAAATCCAATAGAATCTCTGCCAGCGTTGATGTCTGTTTTAGATGAGTACGGGTCATACTCAGGGTATAAGTTAAATACAAAAAAAACCCAGGTCCTTAGTTTTCATTTTGATCCCCCTCAAAGTCTCCGCTCCATTTACCATCTAGACTGGGACAAAAGTTCTATAAAATACCTGGGAATTCTCCTTCCCCTAGATATATCAAAAATAGAAGAAATTAACTATGGCCCTCTTAAAAAAAGAAATTATAGCAGATATCAACAGATGGAACTTAATCCCTTATTTAAATATCAGTTCTCGTATAGATTCGGTCAAAATGAACATTTTACCAAGACTTTTATATTTGTTTCACTCTATACCAATTGGGAAACCAGAATTATATTTTCGAGAGTGGGATAAAATTCTTTCCAGATTTATATGGGCAGGGAAGAAGCCAAGAATAAAATATAAAACTCTACAATTACCAAAAGAGAAAGGTGGTCTAGCCCTCCCCTGTTTGTTAAATTATTATAGAGCAGCTCAAATTAGGCCATTAGTGGGATGGTGTACACCAACTTATAACTCAAAATGGAAAGAAATAGAAATGGCAATGGTAAAGGAGCCACCAGTTAATAATTTAGTTGGAGATCCTTCATTAATTAACCTCCTCCCAGACCCCCATAACCCATGGATATCTGGCTCTTTGACAACATGGGGTGAAGTTATAAAAAAATATAATCTGAAGAGAGGAGCCGAAATGTTTAAATGGTTTGCATATGATCCAGATTTTATGCCGAAAAACTATGACACAAGGTTCAAAAACTGGACGGAAAATGGACTTACAGCCTACTGCACACTCTTTGATCAGGATAAGGTTTTGAGCTTCCAGGACTTAAAAGAAAAATTTGGTTTGCACAATCAAGATCACTTCAGATATCTACAAATTAAGGACTTTATGAGCAAAAAATTCCCAAGCGATGTTACTACAGGAAGGGATGAAATTCTTACAATTTTTCAAAGAGCCTACAAGAATGTCACCCTCCAAAAGATAATATCTAAGTTATACTCCGCTCTTCAAAATCTTAAAAGTGATCATACTTTGGACATTAAGGAAAGATGGGAAGCAGAGGGAGGCTTCACAGTCTCTCAAGAAGATTGGGACAGGACCTGCAGACAACAGTGGTCAGTGACAAGCTCCCCCTCCTGGAGGGAATTCAGTTGGAAAAATGTGACTCGATTCTTTCGTACTCCTGCACAAAAGACCAGCTATTCAAATCAGACTGCCTGTTGGAGATCCTGTGGGAATACTTCAGCAAACCATTTCCATATCTTCTGGAACTGTCCCTCTGTGACTCCATTTTGGAGAGAGATTATTGGAGTCCTGGAGGATGTTTTCAAAAGGAAGATGTTTTTAAATTTCAAAGTCATATACCTATGTGATCTGGATGGACTTGATCTTCCAAAGAGAGACAAATACCTTCTGAGAGTGTTGCTAGTGGGGTGTAAAAAGGCTCTGACCAGAAAGTGGTTTAAAAAAGACAAACCAACAATTAATGAATGGATTGATATCATTTATAATATATATGTTATGGAGAGAATTACATTCAAACTCAAAAACCAATATGATATTTTTGAAGAGAACTGGTTGAAATGGCTCAGCTACGTGTCAACTGTAAGACCTGATTTCATATAGATCATAAAGATAAGGCTAAACTCTTGATTAAGAAATGTTTTGCTCCATATCCTCAAGAAACATCCTTTTATGTATGATGTGTTTATACCTGACTCCGATGCTCCGCTTAATGAACAAATCCTCCCCTTGTCATGTTACGTTTTGTTAACCTGTGTGGTTTTGTGCCCTGTTGGCACATCTTGTTGTTAACCTGTGTGTTTTTGTGCCCTGTTGGCACATTTTGTATGTGTATTAAAAAAACCAATTAAAAAAAATAAAATAAAAAATAAAAAATAAAAATAAAAATAAAGAGCACTGCACCATCCCCCTGTTAAAAAAAAAAAAAAAAAAAAAAAAAAAAGAATCACTTTGTGGATTAGCATTCATATTTCCTCTGTGCTATGATCGGTGATGTCATGAGCTGCTGGACGAAGCGGGTCTGCGGCTAAACGCTTGCGTGGGAGACGGAGAAGAGAGGGAGTCCAAACAAACAGCTTCATTTTCCACTTTCTGTATCTACAGATATTTGATTTCTGTGTAACCTGTGACTGCTGTGACGGCTCTGCCAAAAATCTTCTCTGCAGAGGCTACGGGGTAATACAGTGGAGTTATGAGCATCAAACTGCCTACCTGCTTTATTTCCCAGTGTGCTCTCTCTTCGCCCTGATGCACTGTACGCAGCACATAGATCACTGAACAAAGCTTTTTTCTTGTTCTCTGATGTAAACGGATCTGTCAGAGCAGGACTGACAAGTGGAAACTCTCTTTCCAAACCAACATAAATAATTTCACTTTGCTCGAAGCAACGACATCATTCGTTAGCTGTTGGAAACGTGTAAAGAACGAATCCTATATATATATATATATGTTGCTGTATCAAATGCAAACAATTACAGTTTTACTGAATATTTTATAAAGTCGATAATGAAAAAGACTGGAAACTGAAATATTTTAATAGATGTTTCATTATATCGATGCTGTTATAGCCCAACAAGATTCACAGCAGCAGTCTATGAATCCAGCAGCCCCGACACAAGAATTACATAACATGTAATAAGTGGTAAATACAGATGGATGTTGGCAACGGAAAGAAAATTGAGAGCTAATACTGAAGCAGAAACGAGAATGTTGTTTCCTGAAAACATGATTTCCTTCTTTTGTTCCTTTGTTTGCCTCAGACTCTAAGGTTTCAGTAAATGAGAAGAGTCTATCTTAGCTTAATGCCAATATAGGAAGACACAAACACACAAACAGGAACGCACACAAACACGCACACACGCAGGCAGGCGTGCACACATACACACCAATCCGAGCTCTTGATTACTGGCTAAATTAGATTCCATATGCCCCCAAGCGACGGTTGCCAAATAAACTACAGGCGTAGGGGGCGGGGGGGGCAAGAGGCGGAGGAGGAGGAGGAGGAGGAGAAAGGGGATATGAAGATGGGAAATGGTGAAGGACATAGAGAGGAACACAGAGGAAACAAAAAAAGGGTGGACGGGCGATCGTTGCCTTCAGCGTGTGGGGAAAAAAAGGCAACATGGACGGAGGGTGGAAGGAAAAAAAAGCCTCACACGCTTATAAATAACGCTTTGTATAATTTAAAAGGAACAGAGGGATTGAGGTTTCCAAAAATGAGAAGCAGAGGATGTGTATATTTATATCAAACCATTTCAACTGGACTGCGCGAACACACACACACACACACACACACACACAGACACGTCACAGCCACATAAAAGTCCTGGTTTATTTTCTTCCTGCGTAGATCTTTTGAAGTTGTACATCAGCGTATGGCGAGTTTATTCAAGGATGCGTCTGCATGTGTGCGCTGTGGTAAACAGCGAGAGAAAATGGGAACGAGAGCCAGATAGTGTGAGACAGATATGTAGATTAGAGCTGTAAACCCCGTGCACACACACACACACATGTACACACACAAAAAAAATGAAGGAAGGTCCTCAAAATGCAGCCAACAGCTACATTCTGTCAAACAGTGAAAAACTCTTTCAAACACACTTCCTTAAAATTAGGTCAAGCGAACGAAAATGAGAATGATTTGGCCGTGGAACTCACATTTCACTTTTTTTTTTTTTTTTGGATGCCTGGACTGAGCCGAGGGGCAGAGATTTAATTGACTGCTCAATGGCAAAAAACAAAGAAAAGTGCGTTTCTCTTTGACATTAAAGCACATCATTTTCACAGCGAGCCAAGAAGTAGCATAATATTCATTACGCTGGTTGAACCCTCATCAATAATTGAACTGAAAGAGGATATAATATGGAAAAGGGCCATATCCTTGTTAGGGATGGGAACAGACTCGGAGCGCTAACCAGGTCCAGGTGCTAAATGATTAAAGACTAGATCGTCGATAAGCTCCGACATTATCGGTTCTGCTCTCTGTGCTGGGAAAATTAAGAAGAGATTTCCAATTTATTATTGCTACATAACATTTATCTTGTGCCTTTTATCTCAGCAGCTCTGTTTCTGAGTACGACTCGAGTCGATGATTGTGTTTTCACCTTTATAAATCCTCTCTGTGGAGGAGGTGGGGGTGCAGCAGCCACGGGTTTGAGTTCAACTCATGGTCGTTGTGTTGTGTGCACGTCATCCTCTCTTTCTTTCTCTCTCTCTCTCCACAGCTTTCCTGTCAACTCTCACTGTCCCTGTCACATCAAAAGGCGAAGAATAAATAAATAAACCACGAGAAAACTGTCACAAGTCCAGCGTATACAAATGCAGAAATGCACAGTTTATGACCTCAGTAGCTTATTTTTGATGCGTCGTTGCCCCAGGTGTCTGAATGCATGATGGAGTAAAAACCAAACCATACAAACATGTGACTTGGTTTTTGCAGTTTGCTACTAAAGCCCACATAAGACAATTAATTCTGTTTATTTGTCTATATTATTCAGTATGGTTAACTCCCTTAACTCCTGTTTAGATCTTAACAATTCCTCCTCTCCATCTATTTCACCGCTCTTGCAGAAACAATGGTACAAAAGGAAGAGAAATATATATAAGATCCAGATCCACTGAAATATAAAACATGAAATCTAAAGATTTTCTCCTATAAAATGGAGCAAAGTAATAATTAGCTTTGGCTGCATATGTATGTCTGCATGCCACAAGAGGAAGCGGTGCACTATGTGGTTATAAATTATAATTCAGTTGACTGCTGCAACAACAGAGAACAGCCAAATTGCCCGGGTTTCAAAGTGGATGTAAGCAAACTGCTTAATATTACATTGTTTTAGTTGGCCTATTTTGTGTGTGTGTGTGTGTGTGTGTGAGTGTGTGTGCGTATATGGAGCGTACTATTCAACACAGTATTTACAGTGCAGCAAGGTGGAGTGCCATTTTAAGTGCCCGAGGCTACGAATCTCTTATTCATAGAACAACAATAACAACACATCTAATGCCAGGGAGCAGAGGCTGTTTTTAAAGAGAGCATGAGGCAGAGGAGGAGAGCAACAGAGCAAGAGATCAGGAACATGAGAAACAGAGAGGGTGGAGGGGGGGCGTGGGGGGGGTGGGTAGAGCCAGATAGAGGGACAGTGTAAAAAAAAAAAAAAATAGAGAGAAAGCGGATGGAGGAGGGGGGGTAGGGTCTAAGTCCAGGGAACAATGTCTGTTTTTAACTCAGCTGAACAAATCGCTCTGAAACATCCATTTATATACTCAACACGGCACTGACCACAGGGGAGACGTGAGTCACTGATGGAGCAGGTGACACAGCGAGTGTGCATGAGTGCGGGAGCAGAGGGGCACTATCGGGAGATAACGAAGACAAAACGCACACGCGCACACCCTTAAAAACCCCGTGAACTGATGGAGGGAGGCTGAACGGACGGACGGAGGAGAGACGGAGGAGAGGCCTCTTTCACTGAGCCATTGTTATTATTATCAACAACACACCATGGCTCATTTTCTTGGTTGGCTTAAGATCTGACCTGAAGGAACCACAGATGCATTTAAAGGACCAGTTCCTCCAAATTACAATTACATAACGGCACCGCGTGCATGGTCGTACAGATTTTGATATTCGTCTCTGGGCTCTGCGTCGATTCATGCCCGACACGGCTAAGGTGAAAAACATTACTACGGTGTAGCAGTGAGCCTAGCTCTGTAGCAGCCAGGTCTATGGATCTAACTATCGACTGTCAAGGGCCAGTGCTTCACGTGAAGAAATGTAGCCCTTTAGTAAATTCATAACAATTTACAGATGTGTTTCAAAAGGAAAAACATACAAAACAAACACTCACCTTGCTCTTAAGAATCAATATTACATTTCTTAGCATCTATCCTTGGATTCATGAAAACCCAGAAACGCCCTATGCTACTTTATGAGAAGATGATCCATGGCCTTGAACAGTCTCCCTCCTATTCCTCAGACAAAAAAATATGTTCAATCACAAATATTTCCCTTTATTTCAATGTTTAGATCTGAAATAATCCTTTCAAATTTGTGTTTAGCTGCTGCGTTTGTGTAGACCACCAGTAGACGTCTACAAATTACAACCATGTCTTCTGTTACCAAACCTAGACTGGTCGTCCCTAGAGCGCTCATATTAACTATTAAATATACACATGAATGCTGTGAGTAGCAAACGCAAAACTGAAAATGTACACATAGACATACCCATCTTCTAAAAATCTATATAAATATGAATAATAGTAGTAATAGTAGAAATGTCAAAACACCTTTGTCTCCATATTTGGTCCATATATCCCTCTGGACTTCCCTATGGCAAAAGTGCATCAAGCTGTGTTTGACGATCAATAAAGCAAACACTGATAACAACAGCAGTGCCATGTCCATTATAAAATATTTACAGCAAACACGAACTGCAGGCCTGATCTGGGATGAGGAGGCTACAATGAACACAGAGCAGCTTCTAAACAGACGACTCAGGGAACCTCGGTTCATAAGACAATAAACTACTATGGGTTAAGTTGAGTAGTTCAATGTTTTTTGTTTTGTTTTTCCTGCAGTGGGAACAGTTTGATGGGAGGGAATCAAATAAACAGCCCAGGCAGATCAAGAGTGGTAGCTGAAGAGAAACAACATGCGCTCTGCACTGAGAAAGTTTTGTTTGGTAATGTGCTTATCCCCATACAGCTTAGCTCAGGATACACATATCTGAGAAAGATCCGCAGTTAAGCTTAGATACACATGCAAAGCACAAGTGTATCTAAGCTCAACTAAGGACTAGGATGTGTTGTTGTTTCGAGCTGCAGTGAGAAGAGGCAGGCCGACGTGGGCCGATCACATCTGGGACAAAAAGCAGGGAGAAAAAAAAGGCGTCAAGGTTACCTTCCGAGTTCCCTGGTGTAAATTGCAAACGGGCGCAGGCCTTAAATATCACCAACATGTCACTGTGGCCGGAGGAGCCAACAGCGAAGATAAGTTACAGCATTTCTCTGCTGAGCGGCCTCAGGTTCACGTCTTCCGTTGGTTTCGCTGACACTGTGATGCTGAATCCCCGAAAGAACAAAAAGGTCAGACAAAAGACTAAGGAACGGTTTGAGAGTATCTGCAAAAGTATTATATTGTTTTGGTGTTTTTAGGAGGCTAAAAACTTGCAACAACCAAAACTGATCTTTTTTTTTTTTTTTTTAAAGGTTGACGTCACTTTGCTTTGGTCGCTCCGGTCGCCGGTCTCTCATTGAAAGTGAATGCCTTCTGGCTTTTTTTTTTTCAGGTGTGAATGCACAGTCAGTCCAGGACGCCCCTGGTACACAGACATTTCAATGCCGTCTTTTATGGAAAACTTTTAGAGAATGAACAAGAAAAAGATAATTTTAGGAAAGCTGTGTTTCCATGTGGAGAAGGCCTCATGTGGATGGACTGCTGAGTTGACTTCCTTCTCCCTAACAAGCTGACTGAGGTAGAGGAGCAGCTGGTCGAGATGAAGATCTTGCTTTTCTCACCATGCGGTATTAGCACCAGAATCTCTGATAACCCTCTCATATACAGAGACCTGAGCCTCGGGGACGACTGCGGATACGTGAGCGGAGGGTGAGGTCGTGCCCAGAGAGCATGAAGGCAGAAGTCTGCAGAGTAGCAGCATCTTGGACCATGGATCACTGAGCTCCTCGGTCTCCTCCTCCTCATCCTCCTCCTTCTCTCTTAGTGTCACGTCTTTTCAACGTGGAGCCCAGAGCTGAGATGAAGACTCCCCCAGGAACAACTGGAATGTGAAACCCGTCATCCTCTTCCTCCTCAGACAAGACTGTCACACTGGACCATCTCACCTGTGTGAACTCAGCACTGTTGTGACCTTTCTGGAGTCTTTCCGCTGGTAATTGGACTCACATGCTTGTTGCCGTTTGCCCTGCACAAGCCTGATGGGTTTTATTACCTGCTACAGCCTAAAGGGAGCAGGTGTGATTTATATACTGAAGAACAGATTAAAACTTTTACAGGTATAAAAGAGATGATTTGAATATTCCACTAAGTATTTTCCAGGAGAAAAAAAAAAGCAGGAAGAAACCGTCCTTTTGGAAGCAAAAAAGAAAAATCCTGTTTAATCAAACGTCTTGCACAATAACTGTCATTACTGACATTTCTCTCTCAAATTGCATCTTACACTGAGCAGTCTAGAGGGGGATGAGGCGCTCGCCTCAGACGTCCTGAGTCATTTCACTGATTTACGGGATAAAAAAGCGAGAGGCGCAGCCATCATCTCTTCTGCTCAAAAGTCAGAAAGCTGTTATCAATTTTTTACTCTTCCCACCAATGCACAAAAGTCCTTATATGGCAGACGTGTGGGATGCGATGTGAAGACGCACAGTATATGGAGCTCGGCTCAGTCGATCATATATTCACGACGCTGAGACACAAGCTTCGTGGTGATAAGAGAACGCTCTCTGGAGTTCAATACGGAAAAAAAAAGAAATGTTTAAGCCTGATGGTGTAGAAGACATCAACAACACAACCACACTTCCTTCCTTCCTTCTTGCCCCATCCATCAGCCGATATCAAGATCAACCTGAGCTTAACCGAGATCCTCTTCGGCTTTACACAATTTGGGCCTAAGCCATATACTATTCTATATAACTCAATAAAAGTGACAAAAAAAATAAGTACAGGGGAAAAGAAGAGGACTGTGCGTTTCCTTATATGGTAAAATATTCTCATTATAAAAGATATCTGGTTACTTTATTTGAAAAAAGTCATATCATTAGTGAATAGTGGAGGAGATGTCGCAACTAGCCAATAAAAGAGATCGGTATCAGGCCGCCGGCCCGGGGATAGTTGAATGGATTGTATTGGCTAAAGTAAGGCAGATCAAAATCCAGTCCCATCATTACTGTACTCTCTCTCTACACTAGTGCTGCTGCTGCTTTTGAATACAGCCAGGTTGTCCTGTGCAGCATCTAATGTGCACAGCACCCAAAAATTGGTAATCAAAGAGGTGCAGCAGGTTCTTGTCACGAGGGGGTTGTTGTTCCGTCGTGTCGTCTTAGGTTTCATCCTGACCGACATTATGAAGAGCAAAAATATCCAACAAAAAAAAAACCAAAATATCATTTGTGGCATCATTTGCCACGGTGCCAAAATAAATCTCATTCTCAGTGTGAGGTTTATATTTTCATTCCTAATACTGGGAAGACAAAAAAAAAATAAAAAAAGATGTCAACATTGCCTCAGCCCCGGGGGGTTGATTGCTTTAAACATTTAGTCGTGTCTTCAGATGATTTCATTACTAAAATTGTTTTCATGATTTCAAGACTAATAATACACAAAAAATACTTGATTAAAAGCCGTATTTAGGTCAAACTGCACATGAAATGAATGTTACATCTCTACCACAACAACACACCTGGACAACAAATGTTAAAACTGTCAATAGCACTATGTCTCTTTTTTTTTCTGACTGGGAATTAAGTCCAAACATAATGTTGCTATGGCCACGTCAGCACATGCACAACAGAGAGATAACGTTGATGCAACCCCCTTGCAATGGCTACAATTATCTCCGTCTAGACACTGACATGACAGCGCGAGCACAAAGACAAAGCACAGCAGTATTAAGTCCATCAGTGCAGCTGTTCTGGTCCGCAGTGCAACGAATAAAAAAAAATAAAAAAAAAACTGAGCCAAACCAGAGGAGAGGATGTGGAGCATGGACTCGTATAAAACTCCTGAGTCTCATGTTTTACAAGCTAACCTCAACTCCACTGTGTTTTTTTTACGAGGACATGAAGATCATGTCATGTCTCAGCAGAAGGAACACGGGGTCCAAACCACAGAGGGGCTGCTTAAAATAAGACACAACACGGCTCTCGACAGGTTCTGAAATCCTGCCTGCAATTAACATTATTGTTGTTAATAATGAGACGGGATTGAACACCGTGGGCTCTCGGCGACGGCCTTGTCAGACAAATCTCTTTACTGAAATGGAAATCCCCTCCCAAAAAAAGAAAATTCAATAAAACTTAATCGTCAAGAATATTCTTCTACAATCTAGTTTGTCTCCGTTTTCACCTACAAAAGCAATAATGTTGTCAAGTCTATGTTTTGTTTCACTCTGTCTATAAATGATAAATGGTTATACTAGTTAACTCATTTATAAAAGTCTTTACATTTACTGTTCTGGTGGAAGAAAGATGCGGTGAATAGGACATAATGTGTTTATGTTTCTACCGTCACCAACAATGAATGTTTTGGAGTAAATAGAGAGTTAGATCATTCTGGGAATGAAACTATGTTGTGAAGTCTTGCAGTTGTAAAAAACATAAGAAAGCTGGTGAACCTACTGACCTGACTTCACCATCCTGGATAAAGACCAACACTGAACTAGTAGGGGTGTAACGATAACAAACACATCAATAGCACTGATCCAACATGAAAAAATCCATCAGAAATAAATACATATGAATCATTTGTTGGACACGCTTTTATTTTGAAAATCCCCTGGTTTTCCCCATCTGTTTCCTACGCAGCTAAAAAAAAAAAGGTCATCTACTGCCGTCCCTCTTGGGAATAATCCAGCAGTGTAGAAATATTGATATTGACATATTGATATGATTGTGAGAAAGCCCTACAAGTGAGGCGCCCCCCGCTGGTCGGAGATAGTAACGCGAGCTGATGAAGCTGGAGGATCACAGCAGCAGAGCAGACTGAAGCTGCACAGACTTTGGTGTTTTTCCTTTGTTTCCTTATCTTGTGTGCGTTCATGAGGAAATGTAAGTGACTGCTTGTTATTTGTGCATACTTATATTATCATTTCAGTTCGAGTTACATAACATGGCGATTTCTGTGTGTACTGTAAGATAGCTAATTAGCCGTTAGCTGTGTGTTAGCATCGAAGCTAAGTGGGTGCTATTTATGTGCCACAGCTCTATTTTCTGTCATGGTTGGATTTATTATCAATGATGAATATGGATGTGTGAAGTTGTTTTACTGTAATTAGGCTGTGTTGTCGATAAATATTGCTTTATACATTGTTAATGGATAGCTATCATTCCAATTTATGTTGTATGGAAATATTGTGTATTAGCTTAAGTTAGCTTAATTCAGCTAAGTAGTCTGCAGCTAACTAGTTGTTAGCCTTGTCTCGCTAGCACTGCAGCTAACTTTGGAGGCCTTTGATGGTCTGATAGTGATGTTTAGTTTGTAGCTTCATTATTGCAATTCAGTTTCTCCTTATAACTGTAAAGTGAATAATTGTCAAATTATTTACTGTTCTATTTACTCTGGTTAACTTTGATACCTGATGCTGTTACATAGCCTACATTTTATTGTCTCTTTTCTTTATGTTTCAGACCACACACACACACACAAAAACACCTGTACAGACAGATAATTGTACAATGTGGTTGAAGTCCAGCAAGCTTTATTAAAGAAGAAAGTTCAACTCAATCACTCTCTCCAAGTGCCTTGATTCTCTAACCGGAGTCACTGTCCATAATCCACCGCCTCAACCAGCTATCCTGTTTTTCTGAGGCTCACCCTCGAACAATGATATTCAGCTGCTTTCTGTGATTTGATCAGGAATGAATGTAATTGAAATGAGATGATATTGTCACATATTGATCACTGATTTGTGTAAAATCTACAATTATCGAATTGTTGTCCCTCAAAACGATTTTTACTCCCTGGCTTCCAAGTCTGCTCTTGTTTTGTGTTTTATGGTTTGCTTTTATTTATTGTTTCTAATTGCTTTTAAAAACAATGAAACAACCAGTCTACTGTCTGTTTTATTCATTTTATTGCCTTTAATTGTTTTATGCCTCTATGTAGAGCACTTTGTTTTCAACTACGACTGTTTTAAAGTGCTATATAAATAAAGTTGAGTTGAGATATAATATCGTATTGTGATGTAACTTGTGATTTACACCCCTGCAGTGCACTGGACTGAAGTTATCGTCAAGAATATGCTGGAATTGAGTTGCTGTTATACATGACGAGGTGATTTAGAGGTAAAAATGTCAATTGTAAATACACGTTAGATTTGAAGTACAGAGGTTGGAAAGTCGGAATTTCCCAGGAGTGCCTCCTGACAGGACGGCTGGTGAGGATGATTGAGCCCAGAGTCCGCGGAGCGCAGTCTCATTACACTGGTAATCTGAGTGGTTGACAGTCACACTAGTCAGTATGATCTAAATATAAAGACAGGGCGGAAATGACGGCGTCTGCCACAGGAATGTAAAGCGCAAGTTGATATAATGAAAATCCTACTGTCAATTTATCGGAGCTTTCGGTTCCGTGAGTCACTCAGGCGCCGTTCGCTCGGCTCATTCGTTTCTCCTCACGAACGCTACTCCTGTTCAGTCGCTCATCTCCGCCGCGCTCGGGCCTGATGTAGAGGTCTCTTGGTGTGCATTAGACCACGGAGGAGTCATAAAAATTAACTCCTAAGAACTGACCTGATCCATTGACCGTGCAACCTTGAAACCTGCGTGCACACACACACACACACACACACACACCTCCGCGCTGGGTTGTCAATTGCCTTAAAAGTGGCGGTCATGCTTGAGAGCACATGGATTTCATTCACCCCACAGCTAAATGGAACCAACACGCTTGCCCACACACATTTCATTAAAGCGCCCTGCTAGACTTAGTTTGGCACAGTATGAGTCAGGGGAGTTAGAGGACCTGACTGAGATGAAACACACACACACACACACACACACACACACACACATATATATACGGAGCCAACGCCTGGAAAAAGGTACTACATTTATTACGGCGCTGTCCTCGCCCAAACTGTTCTGTCCATCCTAATCCCTTCAACAAATAAAAAAAAAGGAGGACTTTAAATGAGCCACAGGTTTCTACAAGTTTTCTATTGGACGCTGGCGCTGGAGTCACACCTGGGTCCAATTGTGTTTGAAAAACTGTCAGAAATGGGAAGTGTTTTGTGTGAATCAATCTAGCGCCGTCATACAGACGAGGCTCCTCTGCCCTTAGGGTTATTAAATTGGTTCCTTTGTGCCAGACGAGTGAATCCATCACGGGAAACAGTCGGAGGGAACTTTTTTTTTTTTTTTCTCCGCCGCCTCACCTGTAGGTTGTGTCTCTCCAGTCTCATCTCCAGGACGTTGTTCTGCTCCTCCAAACGCAGACGCTCTGCCTCCAAATCTTCAATTTTCTGCCTGGAAGAGAAAAAAAATACATGCACACGCAGACACTCACTTTGTTTGTAATTAATACCTATCACGTAAAACAGCCACTACGCATATTGTTGACACCATAGGTCAATCCCCTGAGAGGTATGGCCGCTCCTCCTCCTCCTCCTCATGTGAGGGGGCCGGCTGCGTTAATCCACCCCTGGGTAGAGACATGAATCTTTCATGTGCCGGGGTTTTTGTGATGCGTGTGCTATAAACTACCTGAGTATGCTGACTTCTTCTTTGGTGGCTGAATAGCTGCCGTCAGCTGCTGAGGCCTGCTGCTTCTTCAGAGCCTCCATCTCCAGCTCCACCTGGGACAGACAGACACAAAAAAAGAAGACGATGGGCCTGTTGCATTGCATGAATGGCGGCCGGCCCACCTTTTGGCCATGTGCCTGGCGAAAAAAACCCGTTTTGCCTGCAGATAAATCCTGAGGACTCTCTTCCAGTGCGCTGCTACTGTATCTTTTCAGGACAGATATCCAGACAAACAGATATATCCTTTATACACCATTACACTGACTCATTTTCCCATTTCTATTTCACGCTGCCCTGTTTTTCTCCCCCCCTCCCCCCCTTCCCTCTAGTCCTTGTTTTTAGTCCGTCTGTGTCTTGGTTACTTTTCTCTCTGATCTCGTTCTCCTCTCTGCAATTATCCCTCATTTCCATTTGCACACCCATTTGCCTCTCTGTCTGACTGCATCTGTCCGTCTCTCGGCTCATCCTCACTCCCAGTCTTCCCAAGACGAATAAGTAATTACTGCTATACCAGACAGGTGGATTTCACACGTCAATACTCATTGCCATGGCTATGTTGATGTCTCCCTGGCAACAAGGAGCCATGAAAAGGGGAGAGATCGTAGAACGAGTGCTGAAGACACAAAAACAGAGTCACAGAAAATGCTGCGAGGGTCCGGGTCACGCCTGTCAACTCTTTGCTTTATCCTGGTTTTATGTCACATTTTGAAGTATGTCAATTTGTTTTGTGTCTTTTCAATAAATTTCACATATATTTTCTTCTATTTTATTTCATTTTTTGTCACTCACAGGCCACATTATCTTAACCTGGAAATGATAGTTTAAACACTCTGTCCCCATGTCACTTGAAGACTCACATACATGTTCACCGTAGCTCCTAAATAAGACTGTCCCTTTGAAACAGGACCAACACAGAGGCATTAAAGCGTCTATGACTCACAGCACATCTGCTGAGATAACAGGCGCAACTAAAAAGGTACTTGAGACTGCAAACATGACTAAAAGAAAAGATGTGATAGAAATAGAAGCAAAGAAAAAGTTTACTTAAGCAAAAACTTTCCAGCGCTCTTAGCGAGTAAAACTCAATGTTTGATGTTGAACTCTTCGCGACTAAGTGAACATCTGTTAACGCTAATGGTGGCAAAACTTTAATGTTAATGGATGAGTTACAATTTATGTGACTGTTGTGATGTCACCACTGGCCCCACAGAATTAATACATTTTAATTTTCAATTGTTTGTTGTGTTTTTAGGGTTTATGGTCAAATACGTCCAACACGCTGCATCGATTCTTCCGTATGACACAGACAGAAGCTCGACCAACACCATGCATGGGAGTTTGTGTGTTAGTGTAAGTGTTTACTAACTGTTTGTAGCTGCAGTTTGAGCGCTCCGGTCTCTTCTTGGGCTTTGGACAGCTGGGCCTGAGATGACAGACGAGACAAAAGAAGTAGGGAAAGTTAGAGAGGAAAAATGAATTTCTGTCCTCTCCCTCCTGATTCACAGTATTGACACACTTTGCAGCAGCAGCAGCAGCAGCAGCAGCAGCAGCAGGCACAGCCATACATTAACCAAAGACTGCAGTTCATTCAGGATCTGAAACACTGACACACCGTCTGGCCGAACAGCCCTCTTCTCCTATTTTTTTTCTTTTTAACTCCAGTGTTGCTCACGATTCCCCTGTGAGCCACTGCAGCACTTTTATCACTCCATCAGTTTTAACTTGCCCACTAATTAAGAGCACTGATTGTGTGGACAGGGAGCAGCTGAGCATCACACATTTGCAGTGTCATTAGCTATATGTGCAAAGTACCAGCCGACAACTTTAAATTTGATTAGAAATGTAATTGAATTCAAGAGTATTTTCATAACAATACAATTTGGGTTTATTGAGGGCAAAGTTTGAGATCTGTTGTGTCTATAAAGGACACAGGAGGCTGCTATAAATACAGGTATATGTGCTCTACCTCCATCTCTGCATTGTGGCTCTGCGTCTTCTGCAGTATGTCCTCTGCTTCTCTGAGCCGCTTGCTGAGTTGAGGAGAGTATTCGGTCGGCGCCAACTCGTTGTCGTAGGACTCCAGTATAGCTCGCATCCCATCACGCTCCTGTAACATACACACACACACACATTAAAGGGAAAGTTCAACTTTTTGTCAAATTGGCCCATCGCTATAAACCTTAAAGTCATAGGAGTAGATTTATTATCTTTAATTGTCAGTGTAAGATGTTTTTAGAACGGCGGAGCAGAGCCGTGAGCTGCTCAGAGCTACACTACGGAGGCTCATGGGATTTCTTGGTTTCCCTCATCAAACTCATCAAATACACAATCCAACAACTCCAAAACGTTGCAGTTGTGACCTGCACATTCACCACGCTTGTTTATATAGGGATTATGGCAAAATGTTGAACTAACCCTTTAACATAACCATACCAAATGAAAATCCAGCCCTATACATGTCACGGAGAAAGCAGGAAGTCATGACATTACAGAATTTTGCACCATTAGATGTGAAAAGTCTGTGTTTATACGTGACTAAATTAGGAAGGTTTAAAGCTCTTTGATGTTTTTTTCGGATTTCTCCCGTGTTACTTATGTATGGCTGTTTGGTGTTGGTAATATGACAGGCGAAATGCCTTTGTAAATGAGGAACAAAGTATGAGGCAGCTGTGCGTTTCACATCCGAGCTGCGACAAGAGAGGCTCAGGGTTCTGGTCATGCTCATTTGCATTTCTCTCCTCATGTAATAATCAAATCAAAGACAAACGTCTCTGTAGACGAAGAATAAAGAATAAATCAAAACATTAAATCAGTGAGTCATGACAGAGCAATGTCTTTGCAAACAAAGCAATATAACATCATGCCGTTTCATCTCTCTTCTCTGAGATGGGATCGTTTAAAAATTCACATTTTTTCTCCTTCGTAACGTCGGAATGAAAAGAGAAGACGACGGCGTGCCCTCGACGCTGCTGCTCACTCTCTGTCCAGTAAATCAACACACCAAGTGGTTGTTTCTCTTAGCCAAGAGAGGATCAGAACCTCTTAAAGCCAACATCTTCACAAGTGTCACTCAGGCTGACACGCCGTCTCCAAATAGCACACGAGTCTCTGTCAGTCTGTGTCTCTGTGCTTGACGTGTGAGTGTTCGTTCTCACACACACACACACACAAAAACATGCATGGCTTGGAATAGTTTCCCAAATAACAAACAAACATCTAAAGGAGCGTCAGACATGTGTGTGTGATTGAGGGTGACGGAGCAAGAAAACAGCAAATGGCAGTCGACTCTGCACGCCACGAACATTATAATTATGTAAATGCCCCTGAATCATGTGACTTTTTTTCTTTTTCTGGTGTCGAAACTTGATCAAACTAATCTGCACAAACTCATAAAAGTGACAAATTCATGTAAAAACACAGTGAAGCTAAAACTTTTTTTTTTTCTGTCTAAATCACATTAGAACCTTTTAACCAGTAATTATTAATTACCGAGTTTAATTCATGTGTTACATTTGAAAAGCTGCACTAGTTGCCAGGTGACAAGATGAAGAACAATCTGTTTAAAAACCCATTTATCAACGCGCATTCACTGTCACTGTCAGGACAGTTAAAAGGATGCACCCACCCTCCCTTCCCTTCACTGCACTGCACTGATCCACTATTATGTATTATGAAGTGAGGCGGGCGGCATTTCGTGGCAATCAGGCTTTTAATAAACACCTGACAAAAAAAAAAACAGGCTACTTAGAGGAGGAGCATCCTTGAATTTTTGAAGGTCATTAAAAGCTCAAGAGTCTATTATTAACAGGGCTAATTAACAAGGAAAGACAAGACATTCAGGTTCAAGTCGGGTGACAGATACCAGAAATAAAAACCACTGTGGACGACTGTTGATTTAAAGGGACAGTTCAACATTTTGGCAAATTGGCCCATTGCCATAATCACTATAGTCTTATCAGTAGGTTCGTTACCTTTAATTGTCGGTGCAAGCTATTTTTAGAATGGCGGAGCAGAGCCGTGAGCTGCTCAGAGCTACGCTACGGAGGCTCATGGGATTTCTTGGTTTCCCTCATCAAATACACAATCCAACAACTCCAAAACGCTCTGGTGGACAAGTTGTGACCTGCACATTCACCACGCTACGAGATAATAACAGAACGTTACAAGACTGAGTCGTTTTTAAGGCCAGAAAACTGCACCGACAATTAAAGGTAACGAACCTACTGCTATGACTATAGGGATTAGGGCAATGGGCCAATTTGCCAAAATGTTGAACTATCCCTTTAATGTTCACTGTCTGTCTGTTTTTACAATGGCTCAATAGCACCTTGTAATTCCCGGACGTACAGGTCTATGAATAATGGGCTGTCAGATTAAACTAACCATGATTACCCTAATCAGATTCAGTCTGTGATTAGCCCGATCCAAACCAACATAATCCATTTTAAGATGACTGAGCTGGGTTTCTTCAAAAAACAACAACTAAAAACTAAAGAAAAAAACACTAAATGCTAAATCTTACTTAATTCCAGTTTATTTGTTTTGGCATTGAAGCGGCGTCAGTTGTCACCCGACATTACACAACCGCCTAATGCGTAGACCCTGTGAGAACCGTTAAAAGCAGACGAGAAGAAGAAAGGCACGTCAGGAAGACAGAAGTACAAACAGAGAGAGGTACAAACACGTTTAGAGGTCAGTGTGTGTCAGCATGAGTGTGTTGTGTGTGTTTGGTGTGTGTGTGTGTGCGCTACCTTTCCTAAACAGCAGGCCCTTTGGCTATTTACTGTCTATTACTGTGCAATGAAATTCACTCAATCTAAATCAAAAATCTGTCCTCTCGTCTCTGATAAAAACTCTCATTTAAAAAAAAAACAAACACACAAACAATCGGGGAGCAGGAGGACAGATTGATAAAACTATCATTACCGTTTTCATCATCATCTTTTTTTTTTAAATTGCTTTTATGTCAACTCTTTTTATCTAATGCATGAAGAGGTGACTGGGCCTCTAATGGATCAGCGCGTCTGTCCCACTAAAGTGTATCGGAAACAAAACATCAGAGCAGCAGCAGCAGCAGCAGAAGGAGGAGGAAGAAGGAAGAAGGAGTCTTACAGCAGAGACGGATGGATTCATTCACCTGAGGAGGCTGCAGAAACCTGCAGTGAGTGTGTCTGTGTATACAATAAATTACACTCTCCCCTCCAGTCTGCTGTCAAGGTGCAGCTGAGCAAGGCAGTTGAAGGCGTCTTATTTGTATAGGTGTAATAATATTTTCAGGATTTGTTGGTCGCTGTCTTCTGTAAACATCGGCCCCTCCTCCTGCGAGAGTGAATGGAAAGAGCGAAGAGGGCGGCCGTGCTGATTCACAGCCCAGTGTTGTTTCACGGTGCTTCAGACCATAAAGTATGAATGCATTGCAGACTGTAAATAAAGACGGACGGAGCCGCCGTGACGTCACCCACCGGTTTCTGATGAGCAGTTTGGATGCAGAGCGGCGAGCTGCTCCAGTCGTCACTGCGTCGTGTTGGTATAGCGCCGGCCTGACCCTGACCGACTCCTGGCTAATACTAAACTGTGGAAATGGCACCTACTGACCAGAGGCAGCTGTCCAAAACACAGCGAGACAACCACACAGGATGGACCACAGGGTGTCTTTACAGGAAAAATAATAATAATAAGTGCAATGTGGAGATCTGTTTATCTTAGCGCTCAAACAATTATAGCTGATCAATACAAAAAAAGCTCCGACTGGCTGCAGCTCCGTCACCTCTATTGTATTAGGATACTCTGGTTTTCTTGCACGCATATAAAATGAACACACTGAATGCAGTTTCCTGTCAGGTTCGTATAACTTGCTGTTTGGAAACAATATGTTCAGAAAAATTGTTCCTGGATAAAAGAGAGGAGTTTGAAATACAAAAAAAAAGCAGAGAATTCAACAACAACAACTACAAGGGACCATTATTCCCACCCACTGAAAGCTTGGTGAGGTGCAAATGGTTGAGTGGGTTCTCTGCCAAAACAGTCATATTTCCATCAGGCCTTTAGCTCTGCTTAGTTATGTGTGTGTGTGTGTGTGTGTGTGTGATTTGTGCACTAAGAGACTGAGCATGTTGACCTAGGGAATTACACACACTGAGAAATCAATAGCGCAGGGAGGTCTAGTCCAGAACTGCAGAGAGTGGAGGGGGCGGCGAGTCTGGAGGGGGGGTCAAGACGGACAGATAGAGCAGTCACATGACGTCCATCAACCAAACAGAGGGAGAGACGAGGGTGAAGGGGAGATTAGGATGCAGACGTCTACTGAGCTCTTTGAATGTTCACAGGGAGGAGACGACGACAGCTGCTGTTGTGTGTTTGTTATTCTTATTCTGTACTTTTATTGGTACCGACCAAATTCTCACCAAAGTACCGAGTATCGATTCACGTGAAGTCAAACGGTACAACATTTCGGTACCTGAACACACCTTCGAGTCATGTGCGTCAGCGAGTGTGGATAGATTAGTCTATGGGAGGGTCTGTCTGATGCAAATGTTATAAACACCTCTTACACTCACTCTCTGTCTCTTTTGTCCTTTGAAATGAGAAGCGATACCGAAAGAGCAGTAGGCTACCCGTCGCAAGCCCGTCGTTTTAAATCACTGACTAAAAGACAGCCGTCATTTAAAGGAGTCATCACCCGGAAATCGCAATTTCTCTTGTTAAAACATGCATATTGGTGTTTGACCTCAGTTGAAACTTGCCTGAAAAGCTGGAGTTTGAAAGTGGCGCCGTTTTTTCGCTTCGGCTCTTTTTCCGAACAGGAATAGCACACAATGGTGTGCCTTCCTAAAAGAGATTTTGATTCACGGTGACCTCACCGTAGGCTACTTGCCTCTTTCACCACCCAACCCCGCCCCGTCCGCTACCTGAAAACGAAGCGGTACCAGGGGGCTGTTTATGTTTTGGAGTCTTTAAATCACTGACTCATTACATATTATACAATGCACATCCGGACCATTTGATAAAGTCGCGGTAG
Source organism: Decapterus maruadsi (assembly GCA_030347415.2). NCBI lineage: Eukaryota > Metazoa > Chordata > Actinopteri > Carangiformes > Carangidae > Decapterus > Decapterus maruadsi. The sequence goes on from CM064901.1 coordinate 8,317,853, forward strand.
GAAAAAGGGTCAGAACAAGCTCAATGTTTGATTAAAAAAATTTTTTTTCTTTTTCTAATAAGTTTTACGAATTGATCCAAAGCGATCCAAGGGGGGCTGGATACGTAAAAAACCAGGTTATGACTCCTTTAAAAATGAAACAGAGACTGAGAATCGGTACCGGAAAATATTGGGACCGCTTCTCGTCACAGCGGTACTGTTCAATTAGGTCCTCCTCGCGTAATGAAGTCTCCTCTCGTCAACAAGCAAATAGTCTCCAGGTCTCATCAAAGTCGGCACCTTGCAGAATCTGCGCTGCGTTTGATTTGTTTTTGTATTTAACCCACAGAGTTTCACACAGAACTTTCTGATGGCTGTAGGAGTCTTTACATGTTTCTCATTCTGCCAGAGAAGTCTCTCTCATTTCCGATCTCTTAAACATAAAATACTCCTAAAGGCTGAGGAGTTGTGATATTGTTGAGAAATTAATTCAAATTCAGAATTTTCCCAGGTACTGAGCATCGGTACCGTATCGGTTCACATGTGAAAGGTTCCCGTCCCTGTGTGTGAGTGTGGTGTGGTCAGCGTTGGGGCACCTTTGTCAGCAGCAGCACTCTCTTCTGCAGTCGTCGGACCAGAGCTTCCTGCGTCTCCCTCTTCTTCTGCTCCTCCAGGGTCTTGCTGCGCTGCTGGGACGTCTCGGCCCGGAGCTCGGCCTGCGAGCGCTCCACGCCGCGCACGCTGGAAGACCAGGACGGATCGGTCAGAGTGGACAGGGGAAGACGGAAAACGAGCCGATTAGCACAGAGTGTTCAGGTATATATATCGCTTCCCACACAACTGTCCAGAAATGTGTTTTTGCAGCAGCGTTTTTAGCGCCAGGTCTGATCAATAGGACAATTATTAATCTTGAGGACAATAATTACTCCACAAGCTCCCTTCACCTCACCCTCTGCCTCCCCCACCCTCCCCTCCTTCTGCCGTTTGTAATGTTTCATAATGAGCTCCATACGCTCTGCAGAAGAGAGAAGCTCGTTGGCTAATGAAAGCTTTCTTAGCCGGGCTGAGCTGCGGCGTTGAATACACCAGAGCATGCGCCGCTCGCCTCCTCATAGACATCACCTCTGCCTAAACGGGACGAGTTTAATTAGTGAGTTCCCTCTCTCTCACTCACAATCTCTCTCTCGCACTCTCTCGCTCACACACCAGTGGTTACTGTCAGGAGTGCTATCAGAATCAGGACCAGTTTAATTAACTTTGTGACAATTAAGGACTTCTCAGAGATACGCTCTAATAGATACATGGGGGGAAAGAGGCATGAAGGCAGACGGAGTGAGAGAAAAAAGGTTTGAAGGAAGAGAGAGAGAGAGAAAGAGAGGGAGGGAGGGGGGGATTGTGAGAAAGAGAGGGAGTGTGCGTTACCGGCTGTTGAGTGTGTAGTTCTGCTCTTTCAGAGCAATTTCTCTCTGCTGGATCTGAATCACCTCCCTGGACAGATCCTCTGGTTTCCTGCAGACAGACATAGCACAGAGCTGTTAGCATACACACACACACTTGCATAGCAGAATTTTTTTTAAAAATCGATACGACTGTGAAAGCAGAAAGGATGGAGAATGGATGAAAACGACAGCGTTTACATATTCTTTTGTTACTCGGCCAGTGGGGAGCTGGGAAATAAAACGACAGGAGCAGCAGAGGGAGAGATGAGAGGAGGATAGTGGGCTAAATACTGGCCGCGGCTCCACAAAACAAACTCACTCCATGGGAGAGATTGACAGATTACAATGAGCACAAACACACAATGGGAAGGCCTCAACACAAACGGTCGCACAGCACAGACTCAGAGGCGGAAACGCACAACGTGACCTCCAAACTGTAAAACACTCTGTGTGCAACCGTGGCTCTGGAAGACTTCTGCTGCCACCTACCTCGCAGCTAGAACCACACAATCCTGAGAGCTGATGCAGGAAACATCATGGAGTTAGTTAGTTTGATGCTTCCAAGGGAAAATTTAAAGGGATAGTTCAACATTTTTGGCAAATTCATCTACGCCATAATCCCTATAGTCATAGCAGTAGGTTGATTACCTTTAATTATCAGTGCATGTTGTTTTGAGATTAGCGGGGCAGAGACGTGAGCTGCTCAGTGAACACAATGGAGATGAACGGTACAGGTCCCCTGTCCCTCATCAAAATCATCAAATACACAATCCAACAACTCCAAAACGCTCTGGTGGACAAGTTGTGACCTGCACATTCACAACGCTATGAGATAATGATGTATAATTATGTAACATTAAGAGACAGAGTTGTTTTTGAGGCAAATGCAGCAGGAACTACATTCCAGACACGGCTGCTGGGCGGAGGGATTTCAAAAGCCCAAGTAGTTCAGAGTATTTGCTTCATTTGTTTAAATGTCACATAATTATATATGATTATCTCATAGTGTGGTGAATGTGCAGGTCACAACTTGTCCACCAGAGTGTTTTGGAGTTGTTGGATTGTGTATTTGATGAGTTTGATGAGGGACAGGGGACCTGTACCGTTCACCTCCATTGTGTTCACTGAGCAGCTCACGTCTCTGCCCCGCTGATCAAAACAACATGCACCGATAATTATAGGTAATGAACCTGCTGTGACTATAGGGATTTATGGCAATAGGAGAATTTACCAAAATGTTGAACTATCCCTTTAGCTTTCGCCGGTAGACGGGCGGCGGCGGCCGTAGACCTGGTGCTTTGACAGTCTAATAACTGAGTGGTGTGACAAATTAGGTGTGCGGAGGGAAAAGCGCTGAGCAGTCAAGGTTAACGTCAAGGTTGGAAAACCAGAGAATGCCCGTTTTGAAAGTTGGCCGGCGTGGATTTATCGCCGCTTCCTTTGAGCCAGGTGGTGCCTCTCAGGTATGGAAATAATCTTATGACTAAAATATGAGTTCATGAATCATACGATGGAATCACTGTGCTACTCAAAGTAGGTAATTCCACATTGCCCCGAGCACAGAGGGATTAGCCTCCGCCTGAGCTGCTGTGAGAGGCCGCTCGTCTGTCTGCGTTTAGTCGCTTTTTCGGGGGGAAAGGGAGTTTGTGTTTTTACACAGACGATGGACCGGACTTGATGCTGCAAAACAGCAGGACTCTGTGGGTGTAAATTACTGGACGAGATGTCATGAGCAAGTCTTCAAGTGTGACCCTGTGAAGAGTAAACACACTGTCAGGGATGGTGCAGTTTTCAGCACACACTTCAGTGAGTAGAGGAGTGCAGTCCAGAGCCTTGTTGTCAAAGTGGTGGTGTGTGTGTCTGTGTGTGTTCAACTTTGGGAAACAAACGAATCAAAAGGAGGCCACTCAGAAAAATCAACACAACTCCACTTTTACTGCTGTTTGGTGTTTGGATATTGTGTTTTCTATTTGAGACTTGACATCCACAGGCATCTCAGAGTTATGATGTTAATGTTCATGTCCACAGACACACACAGCTCAACCTTTTGCCAATTTAAAGAAAATGTCTAACTTGGTTTCCCATGAATGCGGTGACTTATAACTTATAGTATTAAATAAATGTCTATTTTAATTTCCCCCGCCAGGTTTATGCCTGTAACCATGCTGATAATGAAGTGCTGCTCGCTGTGTGGAGGAGCTGCTCTCACCGTCAATGAGAGAGATGAGTTTTTCTGTGATGACAATTTTGTTTGCAAAACTTGTAGATACTAATGTAGCTACAAAACAATATTCATTAATCATTAGTTCATTATTAATTATTTTTCAATCATTTGACTGATTATAAAATGTCAAAAAAAATTGCTCATCACAGTTTTCCAAATTGTCTATTCGAATGTCAAAAAACCAAAGATATTTGGTGATAAATTATGTCACTGAGAAGTCAAAGTCAAATCATTCTTACTTGATATGATGACAATAAAGAGTTATTATTTTGGTGTTTTCGCACACAATAATAGACGTATCTGTGTGTTTCTGTACCAATAGCTATCGTGCATCCTTATTTTACCGTATATTCAGCCCCTTCTCTTTCAAAACTTGTGGAATTTGTGAGCAGGTCAGGTTTGAAAATACCAAAAAAATAACAGCATGAAACCATTATAACACTGTTTTTCAAACGCACCGTGTAAATAACCAGCTAGCATGATCCCATAAAAAAGCTGAAACTCAAAAAATACTCAAAACCTGAGACACACGTGTAGCAAATAGTCCAATTTTCATCTTTAGCTTTAGTGAAAAGGAAACCTCATCCCGAGAAAATCTCTCCACATCCTGTCTCCTCAAAGAAGCCTAATGTCAGGAAGAAATATTTTCATTCTGTTTCTGACGATTTTCAATTGTCGACTACACAGAAACAGACACGAGCAAGCACAATGTTACCAGACTGTGAAAACAGAGAAATAAACACCAGCATCCAGCCAAGAAGAGCTGGCAAATGCAGGCGGCGGTGGCGGCGGCTGTGAGGCTGGTCTCCTCCAGCAGGCAGCGACATGGACTGTTGAAGGACGGGGCTAACGTCTGAAGACAAACAGCACCGCAGTGTTTTACTCCTCATTAACAACTGCTCCGCTACATATTCTTCTCCCAACACTCAAGACCGGCCCAAAAAACATCGAGTGACAGAAAAAGTTTCCAAACGTCGCCCGCCAGAGCAAAAACAATGTATTAAGAATACGGCGCCTTGTAGTAATGAGTAACGACTCCCTGCCTGGCAGAGTTAACTGATCAATAACATAAACACACACACTCACATACCCGTGTGCGAAAACACTTGTAGTCCCGATATTTCATATTTCATGACAGAATAAGAAACACCCCCAAACAGGCGGTTTTGTTTTGGCGTCAACATCAATTCAGACGCTGTTGCCTTTACTGATGATATTATAACTCTGTCACTGCAGCAGTCTCATCTATTTTCTTTCCACCACGAAGAAGAAACCATAATGATCATATAACTTCATACTCTGATTTATTTCATCGTTCTTTAAAAAAACTTTCCTCATAAAAACTTTAACAATTATATACCTGAGAAGATAATGACAGCTTAACAGCCTTTAAGGCAATCAGTGTCCCACTAATGCACAAATCTGCATTAATACTCAGTTTGACTGAGTGCAGTGAAGGTGAACGGCCTGCTCTTACTCTGTTTACCTCTGGATCACACTTCTTTGCCAGAGAGAAAGAAAAAGCATCTTGAACCACCTGGAAATGAACTTGGACATTTATTAACCGTAAAAAAAAAAAAAACACCTTAAGGGACTTTGACAAGCTTAATCTTTACTTTTCATTCAGTTGGCCCGTTTGCAGTTTCAAGTGTAAAACAGTTTGTTTTTTTGTTTCCAAGGCAGTGTGAACACCTAACTCTAAAGGATTTCAGACCTTGACAACAGGAGCCCACACTTAAAGGGATAGTTCAACAATTTTGGCAAATTGGCCCATTGCGATAATCCCTATAGTCATAGCAGTAGTTTCGTTACCTTTAATTGTCGGTGCAAGGTATTTTTAGAACGGCGGAGCAGAGCCATGAGCTGCTCAGAGCTACGCTACGGAGGCTCATGGGATTTCTAAGTTTCCCTCATCAAACTCATCAAATACACAATCCAACAACTCCAAATGCTCTGGTGGACAAGTTGTGACCTGCACATTCACCACGCTATGAGATAATAACACAACGTTACGAGACGGAGTTGTTTTAGAGGCAAATTCATGCAAAACAGCTGATGAACAGCAATTAAAGGTAACAAAACTACTGATATGCCTATCATAATAATTAATTTTAATAATGGGCCAATTTGCCAAAATGTTGAACTATCCCTTTAAACATTCAGAGAAGTGATGGACAGCCAAACCAGAGTGTTGTGTATCACGTCCCCGTGATTTCTCCCGGGGTCTTTAATTAACTCTAGATTTCACAAACACCGTCAGGTCCCATCACATAGAACATGACACTGAAATGAAGCTTTGCATGAAGGAAAGATTTCATTTTGTAATTTAAAGCATGTCCACCTTTTTCTTTGTGCCCTGCAGTCAGGTGTTAACACACACACACACGCAGGGACAAATCAGATGTGCTGTGTGGATGTTTTCTATTTAACATTCTGTTTACATCACAGACGGAGTTAATCGTAGAGAAAATCGTGCCACTGTGTGTGCGTGTGCGTACGTGTGTGTGTGCGCGCATGCATGCACTGGACAAGGGTGCAGTGTTTATAATCTGTCAGATCCGCTCTGCTGCTCATGAGGAAACATGCAATCATTCTCTCATTACCAGCTTTGACTGGATGAATTGAGACACACTCGTACGCAGGTATAACACCAAACACACACACACCTATACGCCACCGGTGGAATCGATCCACAGTGATGTGACACATTCATTTGGAGGGACCACAGCTCCACCTAGTGGTACTTGGCGGTAGCACATACGATTTTATGTAACAAACCCATTAAACTAACCCATTAAACTAACCCTCACAACATCTCACCTTATGTTGAGTCCAGTAGATTGTCCCAGGTTCTCCCAGGCCTGAAGCTTCTCTGCCAGCCTCTAAGAAAAGACAAAACAATCATTAGTTTATATATTTCCTTGGACCGCCTTTAACCGCTTTGATTACAGCACACATTCGCTGTGACTTTATTTCGATGGAAGCTTCTGCAAATTATTTCTGTCCACAGTTGCCTTCATTTTTCGCCAAGATCTTGTATTGATGAGGTGGACTTGCTCTGTTCTTCAGCACATCCCAAAGATTCTCAATGGCCAATCCACTGTATTTCCAGTTTGTAATAATGTGTTGGACAGTTCTTAACACAATTTTAGTCTCAGAAATCTACTCAGATGTTTTATTTGCTTGATGCCAATAACTTGACCCTTCTGAAACAGATTTCACAACCACAGGATCAGTTAGGGTTAGATAAGTTGTTGCCAGCTGAAACATAATCATCCATGCAGTAATTATCCAATAAGAGGCTCTTACCTATTAGCTTAGTTAAATCCAAGTGGTGACTTTTTTTCTATTATAGATCAAATGATCCATTATTTATATTTTAAACAATGATTAGAAATGCAGTGAGTCACCATTACAATATTTTTACAAACTGCTTTTGCTCAGTTACATATATCACACAACAGAAATAAAATGCACAACTACAAAGTGTTGGTCGGTCAAAAACCTTAAATCACTTTTTAATGATATGGTCAAACACACAATATAGTTCAAGCGAATTTTTAGGATCCAAAAATGCTTGAGTACCGATATGCGTCAAGCTATTATATAAACACAATGGTGAAAACATGTGAAACATTACAGTGATACAGTGAATTCTGTCAAAATGTACTGTCCACTTTCACAGCTCTGCACAACTGACCTCTTTCTCCAGCTCCATATTGACCAGCTCTTCTTTGGTTTTCTCCATCCTCTCCAGCTTCCTCCTCAACCCCTCCACCTCCTCTTTCAGCAGGCGGCAGTTCTCTCTGCTCTCCCTGGATGGAGCAAAAACAAAAAAACACACACAAAAAAATGTACTTCAAAGCTCTGGTATTCAGTGACAGATGTAGGAACGGCACGCTTATGATTCCTGTCTGCGTTCACACTCTGACACGATTTTAAAAACTTCATTTCAGATGTGCTGAGATCACGGCGACTGCATCTATGCATGCGCAAAAAATAGATTGCTGTAAATGATAAGGTTAGAGCAGAAAATTGGATAACACATTTAAAATGTGCTGCATTAATCTGATTACGCTAAAACCCCCAGATTACACAGTTAAAACGGGACCCGATGTGCTCCAGTGACAAAGGGCACAGAAGATGTACATCTCACTTCCTCTATTTCAGATGAATTACATCGTCTTTGTGTTGCAGAGGTTAGCCAATAGATGTTATCAGTCGTGATGGATGGTGTCAATGATGTTACCTTTAAACCTGCCATTACTCTTCCTATTTCGGTTCTTTGCAGTTCACCTTTGTGTCTTCTGAAAAAAACTTTCAGAAACCTGAAGAAGTAGCTAAAAATCCATATGCATGAAAAACTTATTTCAGCTTCACTGCAGGAACTACTTTACCATCTTCTTCTTCACCTCTGTGTTTCCATACATTCAGCACAACCCTGAACAAATTACATGTCGTTCCCAGGACCCAAAAGCTAATAAATTGTAATCCTAATTGTACAGTGTTGAAATTATTGCATCCCTTTTCTTTCCATTTTAAACATTAAAATATTGAATTAACCTGAGAAAGGCATTGTCTTCTCTGAGACGCTTCAGCTCCTTCTCCAGATCTGGAAGCCTGGCCACGTCCGACTTCACAGTCTTCACAATTGCGATGTCTTGCTCCTGGAAGGCAAGACGTGTCTCTAACTCCTGCCGACGGCGAGAAGAGAAATCATTAATGATAAAATCACAACAGTAAACATTAGGGATGCACGATATATTGGCATTAATATCAGTGCGATGTTGTCATTTTTTCTATGTATCAGTCCGATGGTAAAAGGCAATGCACAACCGATGTATATCCGTATGCAAAACCTGCAAAGCTGAGGTAATGCGAGGAGGATGGTAGCCTGTAACCTTGTTATTTGGAAGTAAAATACATTCTGAAAATAAAGGAAGACATTCAAAAATTCAGTTTGCATGATTTTCAGTGTGTACAAAAATGTATCATCTCAGAAACAAACAAACAACACATATCGATATCGGTAAATATCAATTATCGGCCATAACAGAAAAATTCATATCGGATATCAGTATCGGCCAAAATTTTCATATCGGTGCATCCCTAGTAAACATCATGTGTTCAGTCAGTGCATGACAAAAGACATTAGAGCCCTGGCCTTTGTTTTACACACATGACGTCTTTTCACAATGAAACTGTTTCCACAGCGACCTCGTGATGCTCTTGTGTTGTATTTGTACTGTGCTTATCATTTGCTTTGTTTTCTCTTACTGTAATTGTATTTGTGGACCATGGGTCTACAGATGGAATTTAGTTCTTCAGCTAAATCTGGCATATTTACAACAAATAATTCTTGTGTATGTTCATGAATAAATGAATAAATGAAAATGAATAATAACACTCTATCAGAGGAATGAATGACCAACAACTACAGCATACTGTACCTTAATCTTGATGACGTGCTCCGAGCAGGAGGACTGGGAAGCCTGGAGACTTTGGTAAAGCTGAGAGACTTCCTGGTACTTCCTGATGAAAATACCAATCAGACAGAAGTGTGTCGTCAGCATTTCTCTGATGCAATACGGCTCACTGTGCATTAGCATGAAACTGGAGCTAAGTAAGTGGTTGTCTGTGCAGTAGTGTGTGTGTATGTGTGTGTGTGTACCTGCGCTGTAAATCGAGCTGTTCCTGCAATTCCTGGTTTTCCAGGGTTTGAGTAGATATTGTCGAGTCTTTGTTTTGAATCTTCTGTTTCAGCTCTCTGATCTCATCCTTCAAAGAACTGACGGCCTGGGAACAGATTACAGAAGTAAGCCAACGTTAGAAAAGAGACATGACCAGAATAGAAAAATAAGTGTATGTATGAGAGTGAGTGTGTGTGGTTTCGTTCGTACCTGGTTGGCGGTGTTAAGTCTAGAATCCCGCTCCTCCACTTTCTTGTTCAGGCCCCCCAGGTTCTTACGGAGAGCACGGTTTGCCTCCACTTGTTCCGATAAGTTCTTCGCTGCCTCGGCTTCTCGCTCCTCCAACTTTTTAATCCGTCCCAAAAGCTCCTGGTTCCTGTCAACCTCATGCTGTAAAATAACAGTTTAACAAATAGGTATTTGCGTAAGTCAGTATTTTCTCTGATGTTTGCAAATTAATGTGAGATATGCTATGAAAACTAAGGTGAGGAAAACCTGAAAACACCAGATTCAATTATCACCATGTGCCCTTTTCTATTACATGAACATGTAGGGATGCGTTAGCTATACCTCTAAGTCCCGTGCGCTGTCTGAAGCAGTCTTCTCCAGTTCAAACCGAGCTCGCTTGTGACTCAGCTCCATCTGCTTCTTCTCCTGGTCCAACTGAAGGTAGCGATTCTTTGAGTGAACCCTCTCCGCCGCTTCCAGCAGCTATATGGAAGGGGAAAGCAAATAAGAGTGTCAATGCAAAGCGTGCATATGAATAGTGACTTTCCACAACTTATCAGTAATACTGTTATTTTATCAGTGCATACCTCGATACTGCGTTTGTACTGCGCCTGCAGGTTTCCAGTCCCAGCTGAGTTGTCTGACAGCCGCTGAGGATGCTCCGGGCGGCTGATGAAGGAGTTGAAGGACTTCAGGGTTGTCAACACCGTGGTGTCGTCCTCTAAATCCATTTTGAGGGTCTATAGTGTTTTGCAGTGCAGAAATAGATGCAGAGGGTCAGATGAAGTGCACAAGACTGTAAAGATTTAACAACAGAGATGCAAAACAGTACATCTTCAACTTTTCAGCTGTAAATATTCAATCAGAAAGAACCAGCGATGAGGTTGGGTCAAAGTTAAATGGTTATTGCAGATACATAGATATAGGCTACTAATCCTGATAGGGAAATTACAAGCTGCATTACGCATGTTTATTATCTTTCTGTTATTCATACACATGACTAGACTTCGTTATATTCACAGGTTTTGCGTTACAAACTGCCAAACAGCCAGAAGTTACAACTGGATGCGATAGCTACAGCTAAGCTAACGGCTAAAAACAAAAGCAAACATTCAGTCGCGTAGTTACGTTAAAGGATTATGGGATATTTCAGATTGTAGCTCCGTGTTTAGCTGTTTAATCTACTGTTCAGTTCCCATGTAAAACTACACTTAAATTACACGTTAAGTGTGATCAGTAACGTTACTTTCTGCAGCAGCTCGGTGAAGTTGGTAGACGCTATCGAGCTAATACTGTGTTAAAAACCAGTTAGTTTTTATGTCGGATGGCGTCTCGCTTCGAAGCAAAGCCCTCACCTCAGAGTTGACTTGTCCGCGAAGAGGAGCCGGTCAGTTTCTGATAACTTATCTTTGCTCTGCTAGCCGGGTTTAGCTTGGCTTGGTTGCAAGTTGCTCTGCTGCAGCTGCACACACACATTACACACAGAAAATCCCTCCAGTTCAGCTCGAATGAATCTTCGCGAGACTTCCTATCGTATCGCGAGATTTTTTTTGACAGGCTCAGGATGTTGCTGCTGCTGGATCCATGTGGAGACAGTTTCTTATGGTGCGAAACTTAATATAACATACTCGTTTCTCGTAGAAGTGAATTAATAAAATGACTAAAATTAAAAGTATTTAATGAAGCTCAGGGATATTAATATATTTCTCAATTTTCATCACATTCCCATCAGTCAACTGCTTGTGTGCAACTTCAGACTGTAGTTGCATGGATAATCCCACAGAGAGCAGCATTGCTACAGTTTACACAGCAGTGTGAGGGAAAGTGGTTTGTTGGAGGTCAAACAAGCGATTTCACCCCAACAGAATAATTTCATTTTAAATCTAATTTATATTCGCTCATGTGGGGACAACAGCAAGTTATGATTACATCTGTAATAATAAAAAGCACAAGCTATTCTTATGTGAATAAACAGAATTGACAATGTACCCAACAGCAAACTGATGTACAAAGCACTGATGGCAGTGTTTTTAATTGGGCAAACAAGGTATGGGCTGATGGCAGCCGTAGGTTACTGCTACTGGGTGTTGTGAAATTAAACCATTTGGGCCACAGCGCTTTAGCCTGAAGCTTTAGTCAATGTTTAAGTGGCAAACTGGAATAAACTACACTCCTAAGAGGAATTAGATTTACATTACATTTACATTGACTCATCTGGTAGATGCTTTTATTCAAAGTGATTTGCAAAAGAATGTGATTTAGCAACACACATCCCATGTTAATAAAACTCATAACAAGCAGTGACTCATTCATGCATCTCCTTTATTTCTGCATAAATAGCTCATTTTGTCCCACGAGGACAGTCATTTGACTGCTTTTGACAGACAACAGGATCAACTCCAGTCCTGTGACGTGATGTGACATGGTCTAATGACAACAGAAAACATAGAAACACCAAGGGAGAAGAGGCTCGGGAAGGACCAAAGCCTCACCTGGAGGATAAAGCGCTAAACACTGAGCAGTTGTGCCACTTCAACGAAAAGAGAAAACACAGAGTAGACATGACATCTAGTAAGACTGGAGTATCTTTTCTCTCTCATTTCTCTTTTTGCCTATAGTAATAATTGTCTCACTGTCTCTTCTTGGCCATTAGCTATAACATCTTTATCAAAGCCTGGTTCACAGCAACTGTCAAATTAGTTGTAATTAGTAATTTACCACACTAAGTTCCCAGTAGAGAGCGGCAGCAGAGCGAGAGGTCAGAGCAGTTGCCCTTGCACAGTAATATTTATGTGAGAAAAGAGGCGGAAAACATGAAATAAAAGCTAGAGGGAGTCACGAGGGGAGACTCTTTTTCTTAGGTGAGATGCAAGAGGGAGAGAGGGTGGACGGGTGTGATTTCGCCTGAAAAGGTCAGACAGAAGACATGTCCTCTTCAGGATGACACAGGAGACCCCTTTCTCTCTGTCGCTGTCTCTTTCTGTCTAATCCTTTCCCCCCCAAGAGTCTTCCGTCTGTTTCGGTTCACTGTCTTCATCACATCGCCCGCCCCTCCCTCTCCTCCTGTCTCTCTTTTCCTGGACCACGGTATCCCTTGCTTACTGGCTAATAACACTTTTTTTTCCTCCTCAGTGTCTTTTTTTATCTGTCTATGAGTGTGACTCATTCAACCCCCTCCTCCTCCTCTTCCTCTTGCTCTTCCTCCTGCTCTTCCTCCTCCTCCCGCACTCCCACCCCTACCGTCTCTCTTGTGTATTCTGTGGCTCTCCTCGCCGTCTCCACCTGCCCTCGCCCTCCTAAGGTTGCCCTGAATGAAGCGATCTCCGGAAGATGACGTAAACACACACACACACACACACACGCTCACAAAATTAAAATAAAATTTTAAAAAAACAGAAAAACACATTCAGATGCGCATACACATGTTAGGCACACACACAGTGTACAGACGTAAATCAGCAGAAGTGCCTGCAGATGTGCCCTTCATTGCCATCTGTTGTGAAAAATGTAAAAGCAGTTCACAGGAAGCCGTCTTGCACTCAGTGGCTTTTTACACTCGCAGCATGTAGACACCACCACAAACATAAATACTACGCCAGTTTTCATGTTAATTATAAAGGGTTAGGCAGTTGACATGTAAATCCACATTACATTTTCTTACCTTGTCATGTTGGCAGACGCATCGACCTTTTACATCGTCACAATTAACCGCTGCAGGATTGGTGTGGACTATTAATCGGGCAATCTGACATAAGAAAAAAAAAGGTTTATGGCATCAAAGGTCATCAAGCAGTGTAGTGGAGTCATTAAACCCTCAGAACACGTAATTACAACAGGCTATTAAGCTTTTCACACATTTCATCATTGCTTCACTGCATACAAATGGTCTTTTTAATTCCTAGACATTCACATTCATGCCTCCTAATTGTGGATTCACATTTATTAAAGGGATAGTTCAACATTTTGGCAAAGTGGCCCATTGCCATAATCTCGATACTCATAGCAGTAAGTTTGTTACCTTTAATTGTCGGCGCAAGCTATTTTTAGAACGGCGGAGCAGAGCGGCGAGCTGCTAAGAGCTACACTACGGAGGCTAATGGTTTGCCTCACCAAATACACAATCCAATAACTCCAAAACGTTCTGGTAGACAAGTTGTGACCTGCACATTCACCATGCCATGAGATAATAACAGAAGTGGAGTTGTTTTTGAGGTAAAGTCGTGCAAAACCACTGATGCGTGTTCCGTCAGGGGCAGTTTTTCAGCAAGCAGGCTCTGCATTGAGTGCATTCACCACTAAAACAACTCTGTCTCGTAACGTTCTGTTATTATCTCATAGCGTCGTGAATATGCAGGTTACAACTTGTCCACCAGAGCGTTGTGGAGTTGTTGGATTGTGTATTTGATGAGTTTGATGAGGAAAACCAAGAAATCCCATTAGCCTCCATAGCGTAGCTCTGAGCAGCTCACAGCTCTGCTCTGCCGGTCTAAAAATAGCTTGCACCAACAATTGAAGGTAACAAACTTACTCCTAAAACTATAGGGATTATGGTAACGGGCCAGTTTGCCAAAATGTTGACATCATGCTTGATTTCTAAGTGTCAGGCGTCACTGTGATGCAGAACATACAGATTCTGCATGGGGAGGCTGCATGTGTGTGTGAGGACCCCTGAAAGAGAAATGCAGTCGGTGAAATCATGACTCGCAAATCATTCACTCACAGCAGACAGAGAGGTCACCTCAAGGTCATCCAGACAGGAGATGCTGCCTCAGTCACTATTGTGAGGACAGAGGAGGGACAGGGACATCGGGGAGAAAAGACGATAGCTATTACACAGATAAAAGAGAGGACAAACAAGTGAGATTTTGTCGCCATAATGGATCCAAAAAGTGGAGAGCAGAGGAGCAGGGGTGGGGGGAACAGAAGAGAGACGAGAGAGAATACAGACAGGAAAAATGAAAAAAAGTGGCGAGACTGGCAGAAAACCACAGCAGAGATCAAATGAGGCAAAGGTTAAAGAGAGGAATCAATAAAGTAGTGATTTTATACTCCTCCAATGAACGAGGACAGAGTCAATAGCTGATTCAGGCTTCCAGTGTTCCTGTGCCTCAGGGATTACTTTAACAATATTAGTTTATGGGCAACGTGCACACGCATGTGCATGTATACCGACACGCCAAGAAAACAACGACGGACAGACAGACAGACAGACAGACACGACGGCATCTGATGGTGCATAAAAAAGCCACAATCAGAGAAGAAATGAAAAATAAATTGTACTTACTAATTAATGAAATGAGCAAACTCAGTGGAGCAGGAAAGATAGAGGGGAGGAGACGGACGTGTGCATCACATGACTTTATGATATTTTTCCTCCCTTGGTGGTTTCTGACAGTCGACAAAGGCACAGAGCACATCATCACAAAACCACCAACTTTCCTCTGCGTCATCGAATGTGTAAAAGTAGCACACAGTCGTTTCAGAAGAAGCATGTGTTACGTAAAAGATTGTGCGATGTCTGCATTATATTTCCATGACGGGCTGCCACTCACCTGCCTCGTGATCGATACTCTACCCAGCAGCACTCTGTTGGGAATCACTTACTGTGTTACAAGATAAGAGTTGTGTGCTGCGTGTGTCGTTGCCTGTCCACTTATGTGACCTGAGGACCAATTGTGCTGATGTGTTTTATCGGCTGGGCAGCTTGATTGGCATGGGAAAATAAGAAGCATCAAGGCGTTGGTGCAGCAGGCGAGTGGAGTAAATGGAAGGGGAATAGGAATGGAAAAAAAGAAAAAAACACATGCACGCATTGGGAGAAGTAGTGAGGTGTGATGGTGGTGCTAAAAAGGTGAGATGGAGGGAAAAGACAGAGGTGGCAGAGGAAGTTGAGGGAAGAAAATGGAGTGTAGGAACGCTGAGAGCAAGCCATGGAAAAGGAGCTAGAAACACACATCCAGATTAGCAGCATTTACAAATTCACTCCATATAGGGAGCGCTGTGTGTTGCGAATGTTGTACGGTGTTCGCTGACACTGCAGTTCCACTCATTGGATTTTTAAAGGCTGATCCGAATGCCGACATCTCCAGGATCAATAATGGATGATATGCTCATCAGTGGCCCTCGGGGTAATGGAATTCTTTTGGGTTAGGTAGCAACTGCTTACGTTGAAGTGATGATCCACCTCGCTTGTTCTTGAGCTCAGCTGTAGCCGAGCTCCGCTGCTTATTCAGCAGGAAAATAATTAAAGCAAGGGGTTCTGTGGTTTCCACGGTTAGACATACATCTAAAAATAAAAATAAAATACAGCTCAAGATTGATTGATTGAACATTAATATTGACAAACATCATCCAGAAGTCGTGTCAAGCATAATAAATACTAATAAACCCCCAACACTGGACATTTTTACATTCCATAGTAGTTTCAGTACAGAAAGCTTACTGTTAATTCATCCAGTCAATATGACAGATTAATTTTGATTTTACTCACACAAACAGACTCAACAAGATCATCAGGAAGGCAGGGCCGTTGTCAGGAACTCCCCTGACTTTTCATCACCACTTACAGTAACAGACAATGCGTTTGTCATTCTGATTCACGTAATACTTCTCCGCTGTGTCTCATGAACCTTTTGGTCTTTTTGTTTCTAATGTCAGACCAGTCATCATGTGAAAACGCACTGTAGCATTAAAGAGCTTTTTCCACAATTCCATGTTTCAATTTTTCTTTTGAGAGCTTGGTTTAGAGCTCCCCCTCTAGGGTTCAATAAAGTGATTCTGACAAAAATGCATCCGATGCATATATTAGGTTTAAATTGGTTGATTTATGTGTAGCTCTGTTTGACATTGTCATCAGAGACTAGACTGCAGACAAACATCACTGTGCATACAGTACAGCATCTGATGTGGAGGGATTTGGGGGCCTACCTTTCTGTAGACGTGATCAAACTATATTAACACGATAATGGAGACGTATCCTCTCACCAATTCTGAACTCATTAGTAGAAACAGATTGTGCGAGTTTGGCAGTCATTCTCTCTTTTTATGTTTTTGTTTGTTCATAATTACTGGGACTTAATGGAAAGTGAAGAGGAGCCATGTTGAGATCAAACAAAGGGCATTGTGGTTTTATGGTGTGTAGATTAACCATATGTCATTGAATCAGCGCGTTATTGTCGTTGGGTAAAGAAGGGCTCTCGTGAACACAGACATAACCTCCAAAGGTTGTGTCTTATTACTGAAACAGGCTATATACACCGAGGCATGTAATGTTCAATTCACCATATGTTCAACACAACACAACGACTCCCCCCCTGAGTGGCAAACACATGACAGTCAACATCTGCCAAGGTGCACTGGGATGGAAAAAAGACACTGAAGACAATAACGTGAAGATACTATAATAGAGTTGAATGCAGGCAGAATAAGCACCAACACATTTCTGAATGAAACACAATGAAATAAAGATATTGCTGCAAGTCTATTGTTGATTTCGATAAGTCTGACAAACACAGTATCCTCTTATTAAACCCCATGTATGTGTGTTATATATGTGTGCAGTGCAAAATTGATTTCTGGCCATAATTTCAAGTAAATCCCAGTAAAAGAAGTCAGCATATGTGTTGTTAGGGCATCGTTGTGGATTTATGGCTTTGACTTTTTCAAGATATTGGTTAATTTGTCCCCCGGTCTCACAGATGGGTGTGTGCATGTAATATTATGTCCGCATTTATCCACAACTGTGGAGCTAACAGCAATTTTGATTAACTCCGTCTGGATGCCTTTTTTGTTTACTGTTCAACATTCATCTGTAACTTTTCATACTGACTTGGCATGTTGGCAAATTGATATTAGTGTGACCCCAGCAGAGGGCATGCTGCATTAGACTGGTTGTTTCACTACATGATGTAATACACATATTCTATAGTCAAGTGTATTACTGTACAGTGCAGTAAATCTTATCTTCACGTGATTTATTCTCCTCTTCTCTATTCTGCAGTGTGCAGCTTTGCACTCAGTGTTACTGCACTTAAAACACAGTCTTTCTAGGTTTACGCTCGGTAATCAGTGAAGCCTAAAACATTTTCCTTCCACCTTGTTCTGTGATCTACATAGGAAATGACTCTTTCGTCCATGACCTTTGCAGATCTGATAGCTTTGGTGGGATTATGTGCGAGTCAGATGGAGGGCTAACATCTCTCCGAGTCGCAGAACAGGAGGGAGCAGGGAGTCAGCGTAGGAGGGGCCGGCTCCTGTAGAAGTGAGTCTCCTCATATACCTCAGGCAGTCAGTTCCATCAATCAACACTTTTGCTGTATTGATTTTTCTTTTTCCTGCTCCTTCGTCATCCATGATGAAGACCTTCACCATGTTTGCAGCTTTACTTGCATGCAGCACACACAGCTCACCATCCATAGGCAATGAAAAAGAAAAGCTCTCATGAATGGAATTTTCATAGAACATCTGGAATTGGATGTGGATGCATTAAAAAAAAACAAAAAGGAGGATCCAGTCGCAATTTCAGCTGTTCATTAGATTGGGATCAATATGTGGCTGGATGTGTAGGATAAAATATTACACATCACAGTGCATAGAGAACAGGCGGCTACATCATTAACATTGTTGGATTCTTCCAACTTGCATCGATATTAATGTTATTATTGGCTTGGTGATTTCTTCTGTGCTGCTGACACGCAGGCAGATCAGTACATACAGCATGGTACAAGACATATTAATCAATTGATGAATTGCAAACAAAGTAAACTATGCTTGGAACAAAATGTGTACGTCCTCCCGCATACATTTTGCAGAGAATTAAACACTGGTTGGAGCAGGGCCAGATGGGAGAGGCTTCCCAGGTTTTCAAAGGATGAGGATTAACGAGCGCGCGAGTAGAGAAGGTGAAGTGTCATGAGACAGTCATTATTCCATGTGGCCCGTTGAAAACTAAAATCAGTAAAAATCTTTTAAGCCCTTTGTGCCTCATTGCATCTTATCAAATATGAACCCCAGGCAATAAATCTTCTGGAAGTGAAACCACCTTCAAGACTACATATTTTCACCTGCTTGATCTTACCATCACATCCAAATATTAAAGGAGCTGATATTGGCTAACATTAGCATTAGCAGCTACTTGAGAAGAAAATGTTGTGAGTTCAGCCTTGAAATTAACAGTTTTACCACCAAGCTCTGGTCAGTTCATTCTTTTTTCCAACCATAATATGCACCTCAGTCCTCAAACAACCAATTTAAGTTA
Organism: Decapterus maruadsi; assembly: GCA_030347415.2. Taxonomy (NCBI): domain Eukaryota; kingdom Metazoa; phylum Chordata; class Actinopteri; order Carangiformes; family Carangidae; genus Decapterus; species Decapterus maruadsi. The sequence goes on from CM064901.1 coordinate 8,336,669, forward strand.
CTTTTCAGGTTGTTTTACAAGGAGTTTGTTTTTTTTGTCATTCAGGGATTGGGTTGGACGGGGGGCGACCCCCATTCCGAAGGACCGCCATTCCGACGGGTCGCTGTTCCAAATGTGATTCTCTCGTGGTTTGACTTCCCTCGCGGCTTGACACGATCGCGCCCCGGGGACATGCAATGTAGAAAGGAATTGGTTAAGTTTAGTAAAATAATCAGGCAGAGGCCAAGGAAGTCTCTGCTAATATGCAGCTCCTCCGGGAGTCAAACCCTGACCTTTCGCGTAGGGGTCCGATGCTCTAACTACTGTACTACCACAGCATGCACTATGAAGTGTGTACCCAGTCTGTGAGCTTTAATGGTAGACTTAATGGTAGACTTTTTTTCAGGTTCGGAATGGCACCCCTTTTTCATAAAGAATTAAGGGTTGGCATTCCGACTGATCCGACACATTAAAGTAAACGTTCGGAGTGGCGGCCTTTCGGAATGGGGTGGGGGGGTTACGAGCTTCATCAGGCGGTCGTTGTGGCATTTTCCCACATTGCTCTATGGCCCGTGCCCCACTGTTTGGGATCAGCTGTTTACACAACGTTGCTACTGTATGTTATCACTTTGTTAGCTAACGTGTCTTTATATCAGACTCCTATATAAAATTGTTTTACACATTCAGCAGCCTCAAAACAACAGTAGCATTTATTTAGGCCACTCTTTGTTTTAGTGCAAGAAAGGACATTAATAAGATCTTAACATTAAATTAATTATCCTTTTTACAAAACATATCATGACCAACCTGAAATTTCTTGTGAAAAACATGTACAATTTCTGTCTTTAATATAATTTTCACATTTGACAAATTCATCCCACGAGCCACATGTTTGACACCCCTAGACCGACATGACTGACAACCCGATTAAAGTCAAGCTCAATATTCACTCTCCTTTTAGATTAGTTTTGGTCTCAACCTATGTGTAGTAATCAACCTTTTTCTTTTTTCTTTTTTTTTGCATATCTAGCCACTAACTGATTCACTCTCACCAGCTAATCAAGACCTGCTGGAAAGCCCAGCAGCTAATGGGACTCTTTAATAAACATAAACATAATCACTAACGTTGTTGTGTAACCACGTCATTCAGGTGAAAGATGTCAAAAAGACTCAGGAGGAGGAATGACGTGAGTGAACTGTCATTCACTGTGAGTTCATCATTCTGAGTAACATCCTGTCATATTACACAGTCATTTAACCAGCAGTTGATATTAACATATTGATGTGCAGCTTCAAGAAAGTCTCAAAGGAAATTCTGTTTTTCGATAAATCCATGTGTGTGTGTGTGTGTGTGTGTGTGTGGACGTGCATGTGTTGCTGCATTTTCTGAGTGATGAACCACTTTAGCAGGCCAACAGTGAGTTCATTCATCATCAGCCCACTCCAGCACAGAGAGGACCTTTGAGGGCTTAAGAAAAGGACGGTTCTCTCTCTTCATCTGTTCAGCTTCATTCACACACACCAAGGTGAAAGAAACTGATGAAGAGATTACCTGAGTCCGTAACAAATGTGTCCTTTCTGTATCTCTACATTAACACTTCCTGTTGGCTCTCCCTCTCCCTTTTCTCTCAACACAATGATAATTTCCTTCAGCTATTAGTTTTCTTTTTTTTTCAGTGAGAGAAGGACAGACTGGTAGCTACGATAAGTGGTGGTCTAGTCGTACTACTTTATCTTCAGGGCTGAAATCATTTTCAAATGAGGTTAGATACAATATGAACATCTACTCTCTTTAGATACTAATGATAGGTTAATTCAAGAGCTATAGCTACGGTGCTTTGTGCATTGTCTGTCTGAACCACTGACTGACAGACTTTGCACAGACATCAAAGAGGATGAGAGGAAAAATCCCTCTATTTACCTTGAAATGTCAACATATCCGAGACAGATTGCTGCAGAGATATGTTCAAACATGATGACTATATAGTGTCTCGATGTTCACATGACGTCCATTCATGTTTTTGTTTCACACTGTGTTGATGTTGATATTCAGAATACTCTTTTGTTGAAAAGCTACAGAATAGCTTGTGCGCTCCTTTTCAATTGTAACTTCAAAGCTCATTACGTCTTTTGAACTCAAAGAACCCAGGAGTGATTTCATTACGTATGCCAAGGAGAATGTGTTCTCGCCACGTCTGATTATTTGTTTATTTTGTCGGCATGGATCATGCAAAAAATACTGAATCGATTGGCACTGAACTTGGTGGGAGGAAGTAATACTGGCAAGGGAAGAAGTAGATTCGGATAATTCACTTTTCTCCCCATGATTTCCGCTGTATGTTGTTTGACATTGGCCTTGACAGACGCCTGCGCTCTCTGAGTGCTGCTCAAGTCGTAAATGTTTTATTCACAAGGTAAAGATTCACGATATTTTCCCTTTTTCCTTCAAGATATTACATATTTCATAAGATTTTATCAATTTCAGCACAGATGACTATTATAACCAAACTTTTCATTTAATCTGCCTCTACTTTGTTATGCTCTCTAACATTGTGAGCGTACAACACATGCTGTTATCACAGCCACACAGACAGGGAGGCTGCACACTCTTGTCATGTATTTCATGACAACAAAGTTACACAGCCTTGTCATTGTGCATTGTGAGACACACAACAGCAGCTCCACAGTCGTCTGTGAAAGCCAAGCTATCAAACTTGAACCAGCCCATCACCTTCCCTTTTTCAGTCAGAATAAACCATTGAGTACGTCAGTTTCTGTCACAAGTATTTTCACATGACAGTAAAAGCCATGTGTGAGAAAAGAAATATCAGTTTTCATGTCTGACATTTATTTGTCCATTCCATTCATTTGCTTTTGTGCACTTGCACTTTCTCATTTCACCTCACACGCCATGGATCCATTAAGAGCGGTCATGCCTGCTGAGCATTAATTATTACATATCAGGACATCACAGCGTGATCACACATTATCAAAGTCAATGGCCTATGGCTAGAAATTAAGGTGCAATAATGTTTTTTTGCTCCATTTTTTTTCTAATTAGTTGAAGAGAGGCACATTTTCAACACAAACGTGATGTTAGCTATACGACTAAATATGCATCCTAAATTAGACTATAATATATCAAAACAGGTTTGAGATGATATTTATGGTCACAATTTCACAAACAAGTCTAGAAAGCAATTATAACAACAATACTTGTCCATTTATTTATATTCAAATGTTTTCATTGAATTTTCAAATCAACAATTCAGCAATAGACAGTTCAACAACTATGTCCATTTATTTATAATATCACTTTGTTTATTGTCTACATTAATAAAACACTGGAACTGCAAAGCACCAGAAACAGTTGAGTTCTCATCGTCGCTTTAAATAAACCTGATATCCTGTGTCTGTGTTCGAAAGCGACAGAGAAAAGGGAAAAATAAATCAGTGAAATGGTAAAAAAAAACAAAAAAAAACCTTGTCTGAAAGATTGACCTATCTCACATAAAAGGCCTCTAACATTAGCGGAGGGGTGTGTGTGTGTGTTGCGTGTGGATGTGTGTGTGTTGAGTGGGGGGAAATAGAGCTTCATGAATTCCCTGTCTAAATGTGGATTTTATCTCCTGCAAATGTCTCCCGTAAAATGTTATGACAGTTTTCTCTTCTTTTTCTCCTTTTTTCTTTGATTATGGTTCATTCCATTTCAATTATTCTCCCTCGTTATCAAACGAGCGCACGAACCCGGCATCCAGTGTCTGTTCTCTTTAGTCAAAAGTTCATCAGTGATTATTTCTGGCAGCCACTGCTTGAAATCTGTCCTCTATACGGCGCTGTCAACTCTCCGCACTTCAAGCCGCGAATACTCAAAGGGAGCCGGTCAGTCGACGCAGACAGGTGGTGGAGGTGTGAATGATGATGAGAGAAATTATTAGCATCACAATATTTTCTTCCGGAAGCGAATACATTTGGACATAATGTGTATTCTGCATTCTGTGTGCCTGTTTGAAGTCTTTCCAACTTGTCCATTCAGCATTCCCAGAGCTGACTGGAATAATATCTAACACCCATGGGCTCTGGTTTAGTACCTGCACTGATTAACATGTACATATGAAATGGTAAATGAAATTGAGCACATTCACAAAAGTATATACTCAATCACAAAATCTAATTTCATGTGTGTTTTCTATTTTAAACCACTTTCCGTCTCTCCTCACCTGAAGTAGTTGAACAAAAAGCAGATGAATAGAACAGATTTTACAGGACAAAATATTGGGAGTCCATAAAATTATATACTGTCACAAATTTAATTATCCAAATTATCTTACCTTCGCTTTTCCTGATCTATTAGGCAGCTGTATTTTAAGTATATTGTCATTTTTATTGCTCCATCTTGGATTTATTGTCTCATAAAACACTATATAACTTTAAGAGGTGCTAAGATAATTATCATTACCATTTTTCCAGTGATATATGTTTCACAAGTTCCTCTTATTAACATGTTCTCCATGAAGTCAACTTGTGATGCATGTATGCATGACATGTGCAGGCGGTCCTAGTGATGTGTTGCTTCATGCTGTCGTGGTCCACAGAGAATAATACGGCACATTTCTCTGTCAGACGGAAAGGTCATGCAGAGCACTGAAACATGTACTTCATGTGGTTAAAATGGAAAATCTATTTCGAGAGGCTGACAGAGGACGGTAAAGGATATAGATCTATTAATTGCTCCCAGCATCCTTTTGTCTTGTTCACCTGCTGTCAAAAGCCATTTCCAACAAGGACTCCTGTGGCCACGATGTATAAATGTGTTTGATCTCCTTATTTCCTGTGTTAGGTTGCAACTGTTTGTTCGGCCGTATCATCTGTACAGTACATTGTTTAATTTCCGATTCATCTTCATTTTTGTCTGGCTGATGACATTATACTCGCAAAAACAACAACAGGTTCTTGCCTCAGCAGGGATCCGCAGTCGGTGCACATGCACGAACCGTCACCGCTGTCATTGGATCTACTGCAGGTGCATAACGCTTTGTGCATTTGTGTCATCTCTTTTCTAGCTTTGCTGCAAAGTGGTGCAGTCCATTAGCAAGTCAGCGTGTGCACAACGAGGCAATCAACCACTTTATTTACACGCCAGGCCTGTTTTGATATAAAAAATGTAAAAAGAAGGTGAAAATAATCAATTTTGGTTTGGAGGTTGGGATGTGGTGCCTTCCTCTGTGCGTTAAGTAAGAAAATAAACACTCACTGCCCGTCTCCCACTGTCTTTCCTGCCTCTGTTCTCTTCTCTGTCAGAGAAATGCACAATGATGCCATCACCGGTAATAATGTTTATCCCATTTCTACCCTGGCAACACAGGCTTGGAGAGTTTAAGAGAAGATACGGCTGGATTAACCTCTTGTGAGTCCCTGCGGGGAAACATTTGCCGATGTGCCCCTTTTAACCCCTGACGAACGGCACCCAAACGCGGCGCATTATGTACGTACTCTGTCACCATCAAGTGCCCATTAAAACATTGGAGTGTGCATGGCAGCATTAACAGCTTTAAAGGTCCCACATTAAATAGTTTTCACATGTTTTATTTGAAGTGTTGCCCCATAAGAAGATATATATGTGAGTTTTAAAACAAAAAAAAAACCTCACCAGAATGTAGTTTTACATCCTCCTCCCTTAGGCTTCTCTCTGAAACTCTAGCAACAGGTCAGTGAGCCAATCAGAAGAGAGGAGACTCTTGAGTGTCTTTTCTGATTGGTTCACTGACAAGCAGGTAAACAGTCACAGAGAAACAAAGTCCTGCAAGGCTGGACGGCTGCAGCGACTGCTTTGTTGAGACATCACAACGTCCTGACAGCTCATTTTATGGCTCCGTTTCTGAATGAAGGCTGGCTGTGTGCATTTCTCTGTGGACTGCAGGGCTTTGATATTTTCACAGTATTAATATTGAACCAAGACCTGCTGCATAATCAAAAAAATGACATGGACATCTCACTTCATACAATGTTGGACTTTTATAATTTGCACAGAGACCCAGAAGCTAACAAGCTGCTGTGCTGAAAGTCCTCAAAAGACCCAGGTTTTGGCCGTTTTCCCATTTCAGGACAGTGACCTTGAGGATAACTTTTGTGAATTTTTCAAATTAATAATAGACAATAACTGCTGAACTACAGATAATTATGACCGCATATGAAGCTGACTACTTCCCCAACATCTGTACTCTGGTTTTTCCCCTCAAACAAGTACAACTGTTCAGCAGAAAATGCAAAATGCTCAGCACCACACAGTAATTAGGAAAGTTAAAAGACCATTTAGCCACAGAAGTTAGTGGAGTCTGAAACTGTGCCAAATGGAGAGTGACTACTGGACATAAATTCATCAAGGAGACACAAAACACCACTCTAAATGAATTCTAATGATGTTTTTGTGTTGATGAATGAAAATAAATTCACCACCGTTTGCCGGCATATTCACCCCACTGGCTATAAATCTACATCAGTGTTAACAACGCTGCTGCCGAGCGGCTGAAAATAATCAGTTAATGCATGTTTTTTTAAAAGTTGATTTTAACAGAGTGCAGACCTAGTGCAGGTTTTAACATAATAATCCAGGATTGGCCTTGTTAAATATTTTACTACTACGTGACTCTAATGATGATTGGGCAGCTGGTGGTACCGGAGCATGTTGTCCTCCTGTCTGATTGCTGAAGTGTCTTCGGGAAAGACAGTGAACCCCAAGGTGTTTCGCTTGAAAGTCACTTTGGATAAAATCATCCGTCAAATGAATCTACACGTAAATGCGAATTAAATCAAATCACCAAAAAAACTGCATGACACACGGCGAACCTGGAGTTCTTGCCTGATGAAATAGGGCAAATAGCGAAATTATTTCTCCCAGAGGTACGTGTCTGGAGTGGATGGGTGCACAGGGAGCAGAGAGGAGAGGAGAGGAGAGGAGAGGGCTGTGTTGGCTTGGTAGAGTCGAGGATTGCGGTGGGAGCGCAATCCAACTTATTCCCACTTGATGGAAACAGTTCGCATAAGAGAATAGTGTGAAGTTTCTATCAACGAAGGTCACCATACTTTATCAGGGTCACCTCTCCCTTCATCAGCCCCTTCAACTCTTCATCTCCAGGTAACTCAGTCGTGACCCAATCACCTTCCTCAGTGCCCCCCGAAGACGGACGCGGGACAGCAGCAGCAGCAGCACTCTGGAGGCGTCAGGCTTTATGAGCTGTGACGGACTCCTTTCAATCCATCCATTTAAATTAACCCAAACAATATATTTTACTACGTCGATGCACAATGACATCTTGCAGCGTAATTGGGTTTTTCCAAGAGGTGACAGCCAGGCAGCACGGGGGCTGTGACGGATTCCTCTCAATCCCGCCATCAAATTAACAACCAACAATCACTGATCATTTTAAGTGCTAATTCAGGTCTGCACGGGGAGGAAATTAATGGACTGTTTGGAACTTGCCAATTAAACATGAAAGAGAGGGAGAAGAAAGGGAATTTTACCAAAGATGAGACACTTTTTTTTTGTTTTGTTTTTGGAGACGTTTTTAAGCTATTTCTTTGATTGTCAATTAACCTGTTTGCCTCCAGCTTTGCATTGAGTTAGTTTTGTGTGTTTCACATAGCCTAAGCAACACCATTGTAGCCCAATAGGATTCATGGAAGGTGTAACTTATATTTGACACACAATCTTTGCCAGGCTTGGGGAGTAACGGAATACATGTAACGGCGTTACGTAATCAGGATACAAAAAAAAGGTAACTGTAGTCCGTTACAGTTACAGAAAAAAAAACCTGTAATCAGATTTTTTTTTTCAACCTTTATTTTACCAGGAAAGTCCCTTGAGATTGGATCTCTTTTGCGAGGGAGACCTGGCTAAGACATTACACATTTACAACAAAATAAAAGCAGGTTACATATTGATGCAGTACAAATACTTGGATAAAATACAAACATATCAACATTCAGGAGTAGCAGGTGCACTTTTCTGATAGTTTACGTTTTATGAGGGCTTTAAATTCGCCCAGGGAGATGAAACTGGACAATTGGAAGGTTACCGGTACATTTGATAAAAACGGAGAATACTTATCTGATTACTTCACATTTTTAAAATCAACCACGGGCTGTAGAAGCTACTCTCCGTCTAGTTGTATTTCAGAGGTGATCACAGACGGAGCTCCTGCCTCTTCTGCCCGTACGGTGTGTGTGTGGCGGAGGCTACGCACACTACGCTGCCTCATTACGTAACTCTACTGAGTGTGAGCGGTACGTACGTTTACGTTGCTTTCGTGAATGTAAACACAGAGACGGCCTCTCGGGTTTAGCGTCCAGCAGTTTAGCGGCTAATTCAACAGCAGTGATGGATAACTGTACCGGAGAACAACCAAAGACGGTTTAACAACTTCATGAGCTTCATCTGAGGAATAAACGGCAGCTTTTACCTGACGAGACCGACGCCTGAGCCACGGTAGCACGGTCAGCTAACAGTTAGCAGCTTTTACCTACTTTCTCTCTCTCTCTCTCTCTCTCTCTCCCTCTCTTTCTTACACACGCACACACGCGCACACACACGCACTGCCAGCTTGTCTGTCACATCTGTTGTAAACCTTGTAGTAATAGCTTGTTGAGTACAGTTCACATTACTGTTGCTTCGGTTTGAGTGTGGATTAGCCATAGACTGTAAAAAGAACATCAGGATGAGTCCATTGTGTTTTATTTTGAAAATTACCGGATGCTCGGTGCGTTTCATTTCCTGTTTCCTAGTCTGTCTATGGATGTGTAATACATCCATGGCTGCGTGACTTAATTTGCATATGTTTGGTATTAAAGTAATCCAAAAGTAACTAAAAGTAATCCGTTACATTACTTCAATTTTGCGACACTTAGAATAAGTTACTAATTACATTTTTTGACTGGTAATCTGTAATTGTACTGGAATACATTTTTAAAGTAACCTTCCCAACCCTGATCTTTGCACACGTCCCTAATGGTGCATTTAGGCCTACTTACTCTTGGTAAGTACAAAAAAGCTAAAGCACACCCATCATACTAGACTATTTCACTCTTATTACTCCATCACACAGTGTGCTCCTTGAAGTCAGGTTCATCTTCACATGTTCATTGGACAAATCTGATTTCCTCACGGGCGCAGCTGTGGCCAAGAAGCCGTATTACTGTGACATATCTCAGTGGTGAATCTCTTGATTTATGAAGTCGCCCACTAGATCAAGCCTGTGGCGAGGAACCTAGTTGTATTCACCAGACAGCGAGCGGTCGCAGCGAGCTCAGGCCTGGTGAGGCAGATGTGTCCCGCCCGGTGAAATGTGGCGGCAGCTTAATTTAGATGGAAAACAAACAGACAGACAGACAGACAGGCAGCTGCAACCCATGCATGCAGCGGTCTTTATGGAGTTGGTCATCTTCAACTTCACTGTTTAGGTTCAGACTCGGCGGTCTCATCAACAGCAGACAGGCAAAGTTAATGAGCGGTGGCGGCGCATTTAGCCGCCGAGGAGTGAGATGTCTCAGGTGTTCAGGAATTAAGATCAGATTTAAATTGATTCAATATGATTTGATGCAATTAGAAGGCCCTAATTGTACCTACAGGCAAACTGAGACATTCACAGACCTCAGTCATTAAGTTGTTAATCACATTAATGACTTTTAGATGTCTGAATAGGCAAATGTTAACTAGCACACATGCTTTATAAGGTAATTATGTTCTGCTGTCTTGAATTCAGCAAAGAAGAGTGTTCAAATTATGATTAAAACTATACAATTAATGAGCGCACAGAAATAACCATTATTCTTTTCAACGGTGATGGCCCACTAATTTATTATGAGTCAAAATTCAGATAAGATTGAGATAAGACAGGAAATATTTGAATCATCATTATAATAATTAGAAGTATTCCAGTTTACACTGCGACTTCATTAGACTTCCATCATTGTATTTAGTGAGTTTTTCAAACGCTGTGAGTAAACAGGCTCGTTGCCAGACACAAAAAGCTTTAGAAAATTACTTTCGTTTGGACGGAAGCCAGTTGGCCAATCTCTTTGAAGATTTCGGTTCAATATGGTCAGATGTCTTATCGTCGCCTCGCTCTCTCTCTCTCTCTCTCTTCAGGCGCTGCTAAATATTCTAATATAGGTTTACAAGAAATCTGACTTTCTGCAGCAAACACATCGAACTGTTAAATGCACAAAGACCGCTGAGGTGTGAAATTACCCAGTGTTATTAATGCATTTAATTTTATCTGAAGTGTAACTCACTAATGTTGGAAATGGAAAATCCCAATGAATCGGTGCTTGAAGATGTTTTCAAAGCAGCCTCTGAAACAGGGATGGAAATCCTGTTGCCTGTTTCTACCTGACACTTCTCCTTCTATCTACATGTATCAGCACATTGTACTGAATATTACCACTTGAAGCTTTCAAATTTCTCTGTAATGAGGTGAGTTGGCACAAAACTATTTAATTAAAACTTTGGTTAACACTTCAAAAAGGCCTAAAAAAAATAAAAAATCACAAAACGGTCTGTTTGAGATTAATTGACAAGAAAACCTCATTCAGGTTAGGAAAAGATTTTCGTCTGGGTTCAATAATTCAAATGTCAGCTCGACTCCTGGTTTAACAAAGTTGGTATTCAGTGAAATGCTATTCTTCTCTCTATCTCTGATACTGCTCTTATGTCGACACTGGAGATGATTAGCTTTAACACAAAGAGAAGGTTAGCTTCTCTAAGCTAAATCTAAATTGTGGAAGAAGCTTCAGAGAGTATTGTCTTTGTAAGGCAATGCTGACAATTAGTAATAATACATCATAAGAGTGAATTGAAGGCAATGAGTCACTATCAGAAAAAGCATGGCTGGCTGGTTAGCATGCTAAAGAAAAGGTGTAACCCTTCAATATACAGGCTGACAAGAGATAATAATGTGACAGTTGAGGTTCCTGTCAATATGCCTCCCTTTAGGTGACTGGTAAGCGCGCATGACTATTACCCGGGGGGTGTGGGTTTAATCCCAGCCAGGCCCCTCTTCAGCTCCCCTGAAAAAGAAAGTTATCAACCAGAAAAGAATAGCTGGTACAATCGAAACCTACACGCTTTGAAACAGAGGACCAGACAGCTGGAAAGGAAAACACATTCCAGCCAACACCGTGGAAGGATAGTTTATTAATATATAAAAAAGAACTCAGACTCCTCTTCAACACTGTGGCCAGGCTGAGCAAGAACCATAGTGTCGTTGAGCCATCCATCCCTCCGACTCTCAGCAGGAATGATTTCCTAACTTTCTTTACCGAAAAGATTGTTAATATTAGAACGAAAATTGCCAGCAATGGACCGGAGATTACTGTACCCATAGAAGCACCTCTCAGACTTATTACATATACTTGGACAGCTTCTCTCCCATCAACCTCTCAGACTTAACTTCTGCAATTACTTCTTCCAAGTCAGCATGTCTGCTGGATCCAGTCCCAACAAGACTACTTAAGGATGTCTTCCCCTTAGTTAATACTTCTTTTGTGATGACGCATGTAAAACCCTTTGAGACCAACTGTTTGTAAAAAAAAAACAGGCTATACAAATAAAATTGCCTTGCCTTGCCTTTTTACTGCATTTTACTAATTTTTGTAAATGAGGGCTAATGATGCTCCTTTCAGGAAGCAACTGAGTTCGTGTAGGCGGTCTGTTTTTTACTTCTTTGTGACAGCCTGTTTCTTTGTTTTCTCTCTTTTTTGTCCTGAAGAGCACCTGATTTCTCACATCTTTCACATGTTTTGAACCAAGCACCCCCTACTAAGAACATCTTAACATAAAAAATATTGGGTAATTGTGGAGCAAAACTGAAGCAGAGTTGCAATAGTGAGTATTTTTGGCCCACATACAGGAAAATACAGAAAAACTAGAAGATACAGAGTATTTTTGACAGGCTGGTAGCAGGTGACACCGAGTGTCATTATTATAACTGTCAGCATGTGTGCACATTGTCGTTGTCCAATATAAACTCACCCGCCAGTTTCTTCCACATAGCCAAGTATTTCTAGTGTAATAAAACTACAGTATTTGTGATAAACCAAGAGGAGTGGTGGCCACAGTAACAGTCGTTTACCAGAGGTGAACATTATGCAGTGGAAATGTCATTGTGATGAACACATAATTACCCTACCGCTGCCTGTCAAGTCTAATGTGTGTTTGTCTCGGTGGCTAAATAGTCCTTTTATTGTAGGCTAATCAATTCATCACTATAATACAAGACGTCTCTTAGCAACAAATCAGACACACCAGGTTTCAAACAAGGATTTTAATTATAATATTCATGGCCACATAATGTTCACATGTCATTTTCTGATTATGGCAACGATTCAGAGACAAATGTAAAGCTGGAATGAGTGAATGCTTTAACAGTTGCTCTAGTGGAGAACTTAGAGCCATAATTTCTCCTACATGCAGACTGATAATATTTGCCAAGATAAACTACTGGCAGTATATGCCAGTATAGTTCAGAGAAGCCAAAGTAGCAAAACAGCAGTGTTTATTCAACTGAGTAATAGTCCATATTACCAGGCACGTGCACACATAGGGCCCAAGGGGTGCTTGAGCCCCTGCACTTTTTGCCTCATTGCCCTTTTGTGTGTTTTTGGATAATAAATAAATCCCTCTTGTGAGTGAATGTAAAAAAAAACAAACAAACAAAACAAACAGCGGTATACAAATGCCACAGTTATCTATCTGCCGTATGCATTTCATTGTAATACCATGTGTTGAGCCTGAAGCCGCCTCTCTATCGGCTGCTGCTCTGCTCTGTCTCTCAGGTAGGTCGGCTACAAGCTGCTGCCTCGTCGATAACTCCATGTACAGAGATGAGACGTGACAGTGGAGCGACTTTTGTGAGTTATAAATCCATTTATCTAACTTCCTTGCGGGGGCTGACAAGTCGCCTTCCACTTATTCAACAAGATTAAATACAAGTCATATTTCGGAAAAGAGCCCATTTGTGTTTTTTAGCTGCTTGTTAGTTGTCCTGTCGGCGTGCAGGCTTTCTCTACACAGACTAAACAGTAACTGTAATTTAATTTAATTTATACATTTATTTTGTTAATATGATTTTTTTTTTTTTTTATTGAAAAAAACTTTGTAATGTAGTGTCGAGCCCCTGCGCCTCTCCTACACATCCCTGCTCATTATAGTCTATGATTTAATGATTTCAGCTTTTTCTTTGTGGGAGTATCACATTATTTTCTCTGTGAAAAAATTGCACAATCCTGTTTCAAAGTCAAAACACACACATCTGTCCGTGTGTTGAAGGAAGAATAACAAAGCTGTGTTTGTGTTTCGGTATCCACGCCTAGTTCAATACACTCTGCTATTCATATGAAATGTTTGGACAGCAGCAGGGGGTTCGTTATCATCCAATCAATCATCCCTCTTTATTGTAACATGCACCGGGAGTGAGCATCCAGCTCTGGCTCGGGGAATAATCAGTGAAAAAGAAAAGACACATTAAAAGCAACTACATCTTCTTGATCTGTGTCTATTAAGCTGCTTTGTTTACTGCGTTTAAGGCATTTTAATGTTGAGATATGATCCAATATCTCCCACACTGAGGGTGTTTACACCTGCAGATTTCATACCCTGTGGCAGTAACTAGAGCGAATGGGAGGGTAATTGAGAGTAGTTTTGCTCAGAGTTTATAATAAGATAATGATAAGCTGTTTGTAATGAATATTTTGATAATAAAACCAGGGTACATTGCATCAACAGAGGAGCAGGAATATATTAGACAAGAGGCAGGAATGAAAAATGAAAAAGTTAGGGATGCAATAAGCATGAAAAAGGTAATAAAATATCTGAGGATCCAGTGTCTGGTCAGGAGGAACACCGAGCTCAGGGTAAGATGACACAGTGTGAATCTGCCACAGATAGAGGTTTACCCCTCTGAATACACAACGGCTGAGCAGCTGCATTAAGAAAAAGTGCTGATGCACGAGGCAAACAAAGAAACCTGGCAACGTCCCTTTAACGGACAACCGTTGGCATGAAGCTGGACGTGTCGCCAGCTGTCCGTGCCACACTCGTGCTATGGCCGGCGTGCAAATGAAACAACAATAACCAGAGGGAAGACACTGATTAAAGGAATAGTTCACCAAAAAATTAAATTCAAAAGAAGTACCGTAACACAACAGCACACATGCACACTACAAAGGTAATTTATGTGTGGCTGGCTGACGGCATTGTTGCAGAAGTTACAGCACAGGCAGGTTTGATGGCGCTCCCGCTGTGCCGGCACACTCAGCTTTGTCGGCCGCACGTTTAGAAACAGTCCTTAATGTTTGTGTGAACTCAACATTAAAGGAATAGTTCACCAAAAAGTGAAATTCAGTCACCCTCATGCTGATGGACGAGCAGTGTGGAGGAATATTACAAGGATTTTGTGTAGTTTTATAGACTTTTTGTGTCAGCCGCTATTGACTCTCATATAAGGATTTTGTTGGATGATGAACCAGGCTCCCGGGTCTCCAGATACACTTTCGAGAGTAAAAATTTACTTTTGGTGAACTATTCCATAATCCACATAAACATTAAGGCCTGTTTCTTAACGTGCCGCCGACAAAGCGGAGCGTGCCGGCACAGCAGGAGCGCCGTCACTCAGTTAAACCTGCCTGTACTGTAACTTCTGCAACAATGCCGTCAGCCAGCCACACATACATATTTCAGTTAAATTACCTTTGTAGTGTGCATGTGCGCTATTGTGCTACAGTACTTCTTTTGTGCGTGCATCTTCTGCAGGCATCAAGGATGATGGAGCAAATTATTCCTGCTGTGCTTTACAGTTGTTAAAATCCCACCACAAAGGCAGTACAAATTGTTATGCACTGTCTCCGCCTCTGGTTTTAAAAACGGGACTTCCTAATTTCTCTCTCACACACACACATGCACGCACACACCTGCACAGGCTGTTGTGACTGTTAATAGTGCTATTTTTGGTCTGAGAGCAGCCTGAGGGGGGAGAGAGTGAAAAACGAGACAGAGAGAGAGAGAGAGAGAGAAGCGGGCAGCAGCTGTCATCAGTTTTGACAACAGCAGCGAGTTGTTGGGATGGAAGACGCTCTGCGAGGGTCAACAAGCCGAGTCGGAGGGCTGGTGACACCGACACCGGAGCCAGAACTGTTCCAGATCAACCTTGTCAAGGCTCACCTCACCACTTTATCGAGATGATTACACCCACTGTCCACACGAATTACAATCTGCTTGAAGAGGGAGCTGCCAGCCTCCTCATAACTCCTGCATGCCATCCACCCCCTCCCTAGAGAGTCAGGGGCCGTCTGGCCAGACAGGTCACCTTCAAGTGGACGCTGACAACTAGTTCCCCCGAAATGAGCACTTTCTGCATAAGACAGAAGGCTGATGATCTCCATCCTGTTCCTACATATTCATAACAGCAGAGAGGGTGATTAAGCAAAACAAGCTTCTTTTTTTCCCCATGCACGCACACACTCTGCTTGGAATGTGTGTTTTTTTGGCAGAGATCTATTTAAGGCATGTCCAACCTCTGCCCCCCCTCCTTTTACTGTACATCCATTCATCCATCTTTTAAATTGCTTGTGCCATTCACAGACACAGGAGGCTCGATCCAAGTCCAGCACACACTGAGCAGAGGCAGGTTACATCACAGACATGTTGCTGGTTGCACACACTCATTTCAATCACTGCAGTGCCTATGTTTAAAGGGATCGTTCAACATTTTGGCAAGTTGGCCCATTGCCATAATCCCTGTAGTTTTAGGAGTAGGTTCATTACCTTTAATTGTCGGTGCAAGCTATTTTTAGAACGGCGCAGCAGAGCCGTGAGCTGCTCAGAGCTACGCTACGGAGGCTCATGGGATTTCTTGGTTTCCCTCATCAAACTCATCAAATACACAATCCAACAACTCCAAAACGCTCCGCTGGACAAGTTGTGACCTGCACGTTCATCACGCTATGAGATAATAACGGACCATTATGAGACCAAGTTGTTTTAGAGGTAAATTTATGCAAAACCGCTAATGTGCGTTCCTGTCGGGGGCAGTTTTCAGCAAACATTCTCTGCATTTGCCTCTAAAACAACTCTGTCTGGTAACGTTCTGTTATTATCTCATAGCGTGGTGAATGTGCAGGTCACAACTTGTTCACCAGAGCGTTTTGGAGTTGTTGGATTGTGTATTTGATGAGTTTGATGAGGGAAACCAAGAAATCCCATTAGCCTCCATAGCGTAGCTCTGAGCAGCTCACAGCTCTGCTCCGCCGTTCTAAAAACAGCTTGCACCGACAATTAAATGAACTATCCGTTTAAGACCATGACAGTGACAATATATTTGGTCAAAGTTCCATACTGGACTATTATAAATATGTATATACATGGTAATTTATTGCTGTATTTAAATTATAGGAATATCTTATCTGAACTGTCACTGAGTTGGACTCCCATTTTATGATTCACTCATTTTTCATTTTTTAATCAACTCATTTTTCATTTTTAATCATCTCATTTCATTGTGCTCTTGATGAGGTGAATAGCCACAGAGTGTGTTTTGTTCACTTGTGATGAGGACACTGTATAGCTTTACACTCACATCATTATTTTAATTAACATAACTTAATTCACATTAAAAAAAGGAAAAATACTCCCTCTCTCTCTCAAGCCTAAAAAGAAATGTTCACACACTGTGACGCACACGTAGTTTCATCCCATTGTGTCACATTCTGTGAGTCAGTGGTGAGTTCATGCAGTTGCACTGAACAGGACGCTGCACAAAGATACACACACAAACATGCACACACACACATACACATGCTGGCATGGAAGCACACGCGTAAATGGACAGTGAGAGACTCGTGTTTGACTCATGTGTTCAAATAACCAGTGTGTAGTGAACCAATGATGCAATGTGTAAGTCTCCACCCGATCACATCACTCAGAGTCCGAACAAAATGTCTTGAGATCCACAGTCAGTTGTGTTGTTGTTGTTGTTGTTTTGGGGCTACAGCCATAAAAACACAACAGTTGCATCACAGTCCTTTATTGATCTCTGACCATTCAGGCTTTGACGTAATGAAAACTAAACTATAGCTCTCAGACTACAAACAACACATCGGAAGGAGAAAATCAATGCACAAAGAGAAGGAAAAGAAACTTTCAATCACAACTAACAGGTTTTCATTCAGCAAATAGAGATGACTCAGACCTGCGGTGCTTTATGCGTGTGCATGAGCAAGTGGATATAAATGAATTGAAAGCTTATTTGATGCCAAGATGGCCAGTACACACTCTAGACCACTTACATGAGAACAGTTTCAGATGATTTTAAACATTACAGTCCTCTACACTCTTAGAAATAAAAGTGCTATGGAGAGCCATATAAGGTTCTTCGGCTTGTCCTCATAGGAGAACCCTTTTTGGCTTCAAGTAGAACCTTTAAAGGTTCATAAAGGGTTATATCTAGAACCCAACACATAAAGGGTTATACCTAGAACCATCTGTGAAAGGTTACACCTAGAACCCCCAATGAGAGGTTCTACAAAAAACCCTTTTATGGCGTATTGGTTTCATCCAAAAACCCTTACTGGGGGTTTCATCCAGAAAATACCCGACTTCTTACAGTTTCATCTAGAACCCACACGGGGAGTTCCACCAAGAACCCTTTTACTGGAACCCTTAGTGTTACCAAGAACCCTTGAAGAACCATTTATTTGGGGAAAGGGTTTTTAAGGGTTCTCTGGGTCAAAATGGTTCTTACTGGAACCCTTAGTGTTACCAAGAACCCTTGAAAAACCCTTTCTTCAGAAAAGGGTTGTCCAGAAGCAAATGGTTCCAGGTAGAACCTCAGCCCTTGTAGAAGAACCCTTTTTAGAACCCATATTTCTAAGAGTGTAGACTGAACACATACACATACACACACTAGATGATCCAGCAAAACAAACACTCCTGCTTTTTGTTGTAACAATTTCACAGTGGCAATTCCCCAGACACAAGATCCCACAGAAACTTTCATGACTTTAGAAAGAAAACAAGCACAGAGGATAATCAACATCGTCAGGTGGCTGGTCCTGGTCCCGGTGTGCAGCGCTGTTATATGCAGCAGAAAACAACAAAAACAAGAAAAGGAATATGGCTGAGGAGACAGAATAGATATAAAAGTACTCAATATCCAGTTGGTGATGGTTTCCAATCCGCAGGCGTTTCCATTAGAGGCAGTTCAACATTTATGATTCAGGGACAGCTCAAACAAAACATACTTGAGGATTATTTTGACAAATAATTGTTTGCAACAAGCCTTGAATTGAAGCGAAAAACCTTTAATATTTCAACCCGATTCATAATCTTTTTCCTAAACCTAGCCAACCCGCTGTTGGTGTTTAATACTGTAACCATGACAAACCCAGGTCTAGAAGCACGCCTGCGATCGTATTGTACTCTTGTGTCGCATTGTTTGGGTTGGAGGGCTTGTTGTTGCTGTGCAAAACGCTGTTCTTCAGCCTGCTGTTAACTTAGGCTTCGTGCCCAGAGGGAGATGTGACTCTTCCAGACTCACAGGGGTTATTTGCTGTACATAAACAAAAAGCCTTTGCCAAATTTTTCTGCCAGTGTTGGGGTTTTTAAATATTCATTCTTGTCAGCTGCACAGGACAGTAGCTGAGCCAAATCCCTTTATACTGTATTTAACGTAATTACTTCCATCTGCATAAATCTGTTCTCTGATAGTGCCAAAATACAGATAATACTCAAAGGGTCACACACACCACTAAACACCGAGACTTTAAAGGGAAACTCTGTAGGAAATCCATGGAGCGATGTCTACCGAGGTGAGTAACGTTAAAGGGATAGTTCACCCAAAATTCAAATTTCACTCATTATCTACTCACCCTCTTGTCGACTAAGGGTTGGGAGAAGACGGTTGCAAACGGGACTCACTTTTCTTAGTCCAAAAAGACACGCCAAAAAACATCCAAATACCCAAATGAACTGAGACATTGGGAGCTTCCACTATAAACAAGCTTAAAATATAGACTTATTTAATTTTTTTCTGAACAATTTCTCACGTCAGGGCTTCAATACAAGATGAATATTACAGACGAGCAGTGTGGAGGTATTTGGTATTTTTTCGGTGTGTCTTTTTGGACGAAGAAAAGTGAGCTCCGTTTGCAACCGTCTTATGGCAGTGCAGTGCTGCAGCCCTGAAATTTAAATTTTGGGTGAACTATCACTTTAACAAGAGATCACGGATTACCGGATATGTTTGGATCTTAAAGCAGCCGTAAAGCAGTCCATGTTTCTCACAAGACGAGATGTGGGACACCGGGCCGGAGGCGCTGATCTTGCAAGGTTATTTTTCAGCCAAGAGACACTATAGGTGGAAGGCTGCGAGCCCCCATTCTCCCTGCAACAAATTATTTAACCATCACAATTACTCAGAAGCTGTTTAATTAGGGTAAAAATCTTGCATAGTTATTCTTTGAACTGTATTGATGTTCATGCCAAAGTTCTCAGAAACACAGTTGTATAATTATTTGAGATTTGATTTGTCTTTTTCCAGCCATCTGGGCTCCACAGTAGGTGTGTGATCACCATTTCCAAATCAGAAACTCTACTCTGTTGCAGCTTCCAGTATGTTAATTCGATTTGCCATTACAGTCCTTGAATCAGATTTTTAGGGATTTTTTTTTTCTACAACAAAGCCGATGTCCCTGAATTACTGTGAAAGGAAAATCTTCCTCATTTGCGTTTTAGCTGAGAGAAAAAAAAAACGAGAAAACAAACAGGAAACAGCTATTTCTGGAGCTCATTAGTCTGCATTACTGTATCATAACGATTGGCTGCAGCCAATCTCACCAGGTTGTCTCTTTCTTTTGGCGCCAAGTGGGGAAAAAAAAGAATTAAACAGAAAAAAAAATGTGTTGTTTATGCTTCACTTGATTCGGACGTGTATTGGAAATCGGTGACAGTATAGTGGCACAGAGCAGCGTGATGACAAGAGCCTCCGCCGTCTGGAGAGCGCTGCCCTTCACTTCAGGGTAGGGTGAGTCCATCAATGAGGGAAAAGCCTGTCAAATGTTTGAAAAACAGAAAACTGCAGATTTGTATCATTCTTGGTATCAACGGCGCCGTCTAATAGACTGGCAAAGCTAAACAGACACATCGCCGGCAAATGCAGTTTCCATCTCAGCTGATGCATTTGGGGAAATAAGAAAGCCTTATCTGCCATTCTCAGGTTCATTCTTGATTGACTGAGTGAGTGTGTGTGTGCGTGTATGTGTGTTTGTGTATTTGCGCGCGCGTGTGTGTGTGCTTGAGCTGATGCATGCATTGGCAGGGGTTTGCTTTGCTGACCACTTGAGTTTTCCACTGTTCAGTACACTTGACGCACTCATTTTACACTCTCCAAATCCACTCAGGGGCTTATGTGTGTGTGTGTGTGTGTGCACGCACGTGTGTGTGCATGCCAATGTGTGTGCATTTGTGTGTTTATTGAGACTATAAATGAGAGAGGGAAACAAACAGAGAGCTTAAAGGTTGCCTGTCGGCTCGCTTATGGTCTTATGCACCGCTCAGCTCTGAATGAAGTGAATGAAGGCCTGATTGTTTGTGTGCATGGGTATTTGTGTGTGTGTGCATATGTCTGTGTGCAGGAGGGGCGGCAAGTGTGAAAATCAAGTGAGAGAGAGAATAATTATGTGATGATGCAGATTTGCGTAACACCTGAGGTAAAATATGTGAGAATGTGTGTGTGAAGCTGTTAACAGACCTGTGAGTGCAAGATTGCTGGAGAGAGAAGATAATTAAAGTGCAGATCTATTCACCAGTGGAAAAACACATTTTCCGTCTGCCATGGTCAAAAGTTACGAAAGAATTCTGAGTGCGATGCAGAAACCAGAGCTCCTTTATACTCACAGGTTTTTATTGCAGAGGTCTCACTGCCATTCAAACATTTGAACAGTGCAGCGTGTGGACAGTTAAGTGATAGCTGTGTCACTCAGTCGGCGCTTCAGTCGATCACCGGGGAGGCTGAAACCACTCTGTTTGATGGCAGGAGGAGAAGGAGGAGAGGCACAAATTGCTGCGAGTACTGTAGGTATTTTAGGCTCTTTGACGACAGACAGATTTGGCTGCAGTTCCACTCGTCTGATCAGGAAACACTGAGCACAGGGACGCTGCTGGTAATGTTGTGGTAGCTACTGTGCAAAACAGGACAGAAGGACTCTGAGGAGTAAATAGTTTCTCCTTTTTCAACATAAAGATGCAACAAGACAAGATGTGTCAGGTTTAGCAGGTGAACCCTGTCTGGTAAGCAGCACAAGTGTACGTAAACATACCCCACTACAAAAGACATGCCTTAGAAAAACACATCTTAAACAGAGGCGTTGCAAAAGAGCAGGTACTCGCCTCGGGCCCCGAGCTGGAAGGGGGCCCCTAGAGACGACTAACGTAGGTCCATATCAATGACAACATGATTGCCACTGGCTATGTACACAAAACCTTATGCATAAAAATGCACAGCGTTATTGTACTGTATGCACTGCACAACTGCATACAATGAGTTAGTGCTGCCAACGGAAATGTTAATGTCTCCCTTTAGCACTAGAATAATGCATTTGTTGTCACGTTTTATCAATAAAACAAATCACAACTGTTCAAAATGTACTTTCTGCAAATGTGAAAACTCACATGAATGAGAAAAAAGAACGTATTTTCTCATATATCCTCACGCTTCCTCCAGCTTTTTGTTGGATGGAAATCTTGTTCTGTCTCTAGGTCACAACCTCTATTTCTTCTTTTCTTTTTATTACAGAGTAATATTTTTTCCTGTCTGTGATGTGTCACAAAAAAGATTGATTTCACATTCACTTCCTAAAGAAAATCCATTGGTGTCTTTTGTAGGAGTGTAGAGATTGCAGTGTAGGTTGAATATAGGGGAAAAAAAGAAAGTCAAAGGTAAGATAAACATGTGTTGTGTTGACTTTATTGATATTTAACCAGTCTTCACCTGATGACAGTGTATCTGAAGGATGAGGAGGATAGAGGTAGTCATCCGCAAAACAGCTTCGCTTATGGCAAAAGGAAGTGCCAGGGTTTGAAAGCGACTGGACCCAAATGCAGACACAAACAAACACAGGTGAATGCTGTTATTGAGGGAACAAAAAGGGGGAAAACGCAAAGAAGAGTCACACAAAACTGAAAATGAGTCTGTAACCAAAAGTACAAAACAACTCAACAACCCGGAGGAAACACTGTCGACTCTCTGGGAAGGACAACACACTTCTATAAACAAGGGGTGAGGAGAAAACGAGACATAGGTGAGACATAATAGGGCAGGACATGTGATCACATGGGAAACTAAAAGCCTGACAACAGAAAACATCATTGACTGGTCCTGGAAGGAAAAGCCACAGAATTTATTAGTAATTTTCACCTATATTTTTTCACAGCGTAAATCTAGACTGTGTGTGTACTAGTTGTCTAATTAATAGTCTGTATTATGCAGCTCTATACTTTAGCAAACGTGCGTAAGAATTGGAGCAGAAAAGTGCAAGATCCAGCACTTAAAGCAGCTTACGAATCATTTTCTTAAAATTGAAAAAATAAAAAATAAAAAGAAAGAAAACTCCAAGAAGTTGCCCTCTCGGGCCTGAAACCAGACAAATCCATAAAATGTTAAGAGGGGACAATAAACTTCATTTAGCTGAAGCGAAATAAATCCAGGACATCTGGTGGTGGCTCCTTAATGGGTTTCCCATCACCCTGTTTCCTCAGGGATCCTGAGTAAAACACACACCTCGAGTAACACACAGTCACACACACTGGGCTGCCATTTATTCTACGTGTTCCTGATGGTATTTGGGTCACAGTAACACGACTCTGATGCTGTCCAGTCCACCACTTGACGAAACAACTACTGGATGGATTATTTATCACACAGTTACACATGGCGCCCAAAGGATGAGCTGTAATGACTTTCCTGATGCTGATCCCCAGACATTTTCCTATAGGCGCCACTACGAGGGCGAAACTCGGGCTGTAGTGCAACACGAACAGGTGGCACAGTGCTGCAGTGGTTAGCACTGTCGCCTCGGGCAAGAACATTTGAGGTTTAAATCCCCTGGTTACCTCCACAACAGGAAAAAAAAACAAAAACATGCACACTAGACTTTGGTTGGCAACTCTAAATTGCCCAAAGATGTGAGTGTGTCAGTGTTGTTTGTCTCGATGTGTCGGCTCAGTGACAGACTGGAGACCTGTCCGACCTCACACTGTGTCAAATGAGATTGGCTGCAGTTGTCCCATGGCCATGTGAGTGGTAAAGCCAATTAATGGATGGATGCTTGGCTGAACTAAAACGTCTACTGGGTCGCACAGGGCGTGAAGGATCCAGAATGCAGACACACTCAGCACCAGGTACAAAGTGATGAGAACAAGATGTATTAAAGTAAAACAAAGGAACAGCAGCAGCGTGAAACAGGAACAGGAATACTGAGGGTTAAAGGGATAGTTCAACAATTTGGCAAATTGGCCTATTGCCATAATCCCTATAGTTTTAGGAGTAGGTTTGTTTCCTTTAATTGTCGGTGCAAGCTATTTTTAGAACGGCGGAGCAGAGCCGTGAGCTGCTCAGAGCTACGCTACGGAGGCTCATGGGATTTCTTGGTTTCCCTCATCAAACTCATCAAATACACAATCCAACAACTCCAAAACGCTCTGGTGGACAAGCTGTGACCTGCACATTCACCACGCTATGAGACAATAACAGACAGAGTTGTTTTCAAGTTGAACGCAGACGAACAAACAAAGGGCAAAGTGAAAACACTCATAGATTTATATACTGTAAGAAGACTAGACGACTCACCTGATGCTGTTGCCCAATGACAAGGCGTTGTCACACAGCCGCCATTGTGCGTTGGTCAGCTCGCTTATAATCAAAACCTGCTCAGTTTTTGCATCTTCACCTTGACGCGGCTGCAGCTGACCGCATGGTGCCAACCGCTGACTAAACAGCTCTGCTTCATTCCCAGAAGTTCATTCGCTTTAATTTTTTTAAAATACGCCCGTCAATATTTGTTTATAGCCTCCATCAGACACTGACAGTGGAGTTTTGGCTCTGCCTCTGCTCGCCGCGGCTGTCGTAGACAAAGCGACTGTTCGCCAAACAAGCTAATTGATTAACACGTGCGTTTGTGTTACAGATGAACAATTAGAGGAGCGGCTGGATGGAACTGACTGACAGCTGATGATGGACAGCTCAGCAACACAACAAACATGAACATGGCCATAAATTGAAAGATACTCAGTTTACTATTGCATTAAATATAATAATCCAATTAGCGGGGATGAGAGATTACACTCGAAGCTGCCAAACGACTGAAGCCATTATCACAAGCTGCAACTGGGGCCAGCGCTTTAAGAGCTGGCTGCACAGTTGATAATCAGCCAAAGCCGACAGAATGCTTCCCATATTTTTAATTGTTTATAATTGTTGTGATAACGGTCCAATTTTTTCAGTCATTTAAAAGTGATGTCAGTGTGGTTGAACGCTTTTACATTTTCTCACCCACAGTCACACAAACAGGGATTTCACAATTGGCTAGGATTCAACAATTAAGCATAAATAAATTAATTACAAAAAGAATTTAAGTTTTAAACACAGACAGGCTTAAGTTCATATCCAGGGGTGATGGGTCTGTTTATTTGGTAAAATTGCATTTGGCAGAACGATGACCTCCCGCTCGTCTGGTCAGATCTCTAATGTTATAGCTGAATGGATCTGGTTTTTGGAGAGGATGTGACTGGGGAAAAACAAGAACAGAAGTCTTCAAATTAAGGGAAAGTATTACCCAGTGCTCATAAGTTCATGTCCAGCTTCTGCACTTTTCACCTTCCTGCCATGTGAAAGTCTGAGGAAGTTCTCTTTAAACGTGGCGGTGCATCTGCAGTCTCACTCAATATCAGCTCTGCCGTTTCAGTTTTTGCTTTTTCCAACGGACTAAATCAATATCACAACAGTGTTTGAGTCAGTGTGAGAGTGATAGTGAAGAGTATATTATTAAAACACAAAAACAACTACAACCACCAGGGACAAAGAAGAAAGAACCAAATGACTGACAGTGGTTCATATCTAACTGCCTGGAGCTGCTGAGCAGCCATTACTGTTGATGTCTGAATAAAACTGCTGCAGTCCTAAAAAGTGTTTGAGGAGAAAAGAGAGTTGAACATTTGTCACAGCAGTTTTAGAACTGCACTCTTTTCTTAAAGCCCCCCAAATCCAAATGTTTTAACACTTAGGGGATAGGCCAACGTTTGGGATTATCAGTCTTATTTTTCTCATGATTTTTGGACGTATGAATCACATATTTGGAATTGGTGCAATTGTGCAAGACTGATGGCAACAACAATACATTTGCTGCAGCTTAAACCAGGTATCAGCTCTGAGCTCTTTGCCTCTGGCAACCAGCAACGTTTCAGGTGTTTTCCCAGTCTCCACTTCATGAGTTACAGCACTGAAAGATGTTTTGTGTGGTTTTTACATTATGACATCACCGTGAAGTTTTTGGGATTTAAACTGTCATCGCTTCATCATTTTATCTTAAAGAGGAACTATGCAAGTCTGGTCGCTTTTCCTCTGTTTTGCTAACCCTCCTCTCGGCCTTGTGCATTTTTCGTCGGAAAGAAATCAATCAATAGAGTGGTACATATATCATGTATGATATTGTGATGTGTATATTGGTGTAGTTTCATGTGTCATAAACAAGAGATTACTGATTATATTGCACATTTGTGTCACAGTGCTGCAGAGAAGAGCTGGGACGCAATAAGTAACACGCACGTGAAAGGCAAAGAGCCTTTTGTAACAACTTTAGCCATTTGTTAAACCGCCACAATTACTCCAAAGCTGTTTAATTAAAGGTAAAAGCAAAGCTGCAAATCCCATAGTTCCTCTTCAAGTCAGTTTAATTGTGTGTTAATCAGTGATTTATGAGCAAGGAAAAGTTTTTTTTGTGAGGCTACAGAGACTTTGACCTTTGGCCACCAACGTCTAGTCAGTTCATGCTTGAATTAATGTCTAGGCCACACAATGAAATTCCCTCTGGCTGTTACTGATACATCGCATGGACGAATGTGATATCACCGTGACCTTGAACTTTGGTCTTTGAACACCACAAAATCTAAATCAGTTCATCTTTGTTCATGTCATGTCATGTTGTTTATTGGAAATCTGAACAAATAGCCTCGAGTCAGACGGGGAGATGTCACACTGAAGAGGTCAAAAGCATCTTTTGTGAGGTCGTTGTGACCTTGACCTTTAAACTCTGGCCACCAAGCTCTTATCAGTTCATCCTGGGGTCTAAGTGAATTTCCAAAGTGAAAATGTCAGGGCATTACTTGTGTATGAGACCAGGATGAATGAGCGGACAGACAAACTGATACCATCAAGCCTTGGGCGGTGGCTGTCACCATGCAGCTTGAAGCCATAGCAATGGGGCGTTGTCAGCATCAAAGGTAAGTCCACCAAACCGGTTGTTTTTGCCACTGACAGGCTGACACCACATTTTGGAGAGGACTCCCACAGAGATCAATCTCTTTTGTTGAAGAGAAAGATCCTCTTTGCTTGACCAGAGACAACAAAAATATGTCTAACTTTGCAGAGCGGCTGGAATAACACTTCCTCCACTGCTGGGTTTGTTGTATTTTTTACTCATCCGAATCCACCACTGAAAGCCACAACAGCAGCGACAAACATGTGCATGAATTGTGATTTATGGTCATGATGATGCAGGTTGAGTTTCTTATTGCATTTCCAGGGTCGCTGCATTGAATTGCTAGATGACTGAGACATTTTAAACTGTCCTAACTTGTGCATCACCTGCCTGCAGTATGAGCACGTGGGCCTGTGTGTTGCAGTTATGTAGGTGTATCAGCCTGAGGCGGTGGCGGGGGAACAAGGTTTGACTCATCCATAGCTTCAAGACTGACTGACCCCTGCATCACCCTTGTGACAAACATCCTCCTGCGATGCCGATGGTGACAACAGCTGGTCTGGTTTTCGGCTATAGCCCGCAACAATTCAGGTTTTTATTCTGGGGTACAAAATGATGCATGGAAAACTTGCACTGGCATCTGATGGGTGAGTTGCATCGCAGTATGAAAAGCACAAAAATAGGAAAAATGAATAATGGCTGAATTCCATTTAGCTGCTCCAATTTCACGGTCCTGGTATTCTGCCTGCTGACTCACTGTCACTCTGTTAACATCTTACTAGGACAGTCGAACGGGACAGAGACATCGTCCGTGTGATTAGTCTGCACTTTTATTGCTTTAATAGCTAATCATAATCTACCAGACTTGTATGAATTAGTGACGGTGTGCATAACAAATCTTTCTTTGACACATTGAGTTATTTTGTGTTTTAAAAATGGTTAAATACTACTTTTTTTTAATGTTACTTGGGCATTCTTTCCTTTAATTGACAAGATAGTGTAGAGTAAGGTGAGAGAGATGGGGTAACAACATCCAGCAGCACAGATCAACGCATTGGGGAATCGATCCGGCAAACGCTGCACTGGGCATTGCCAACACATGCTCTTAGCCACTCAATGGTCGAGCAATAGTAGTACTTTAAAGAAAGAAAGAAAGAGGGTAAGGTTGAGAGATCCGAGGCCCAGACTGCAGATTGCACAATGCCAGACTTTATACAATGTGCTGCAAAACATGTGTGTGCAGTGTGTTTGTGTGGAGGGTTGCTGTGTAGAAAATGAGAACATGGGAGCAGCCAAATAAAACATATATAAATATAATATGTAACTATGTATAAAACTTTGCCTCCTCTTAAGATAACACGAGTGATGTCAAGACTGTTGTGAAACACGCAGTCTGCTATCAATGTTTAATTTTGAACCGCGGTTGCTAAATTTTTTAGGCAAAAGGATCCGGACATCGTGTTGACAGCAGAACATAGTTTCTCTACAAAAACACTCCTCCAAACTTCTGCAATGAGCCTCATCATTAAAAAAAAAGGAGGTGGTGTTTTTTGGCTTTGCAAATGACAGGTTGTTTTCATCAGAGGTCTAACATGGCTATGTACATAATTTCACAACATTGTTCTTTTTTTCTCCCTCGCTGTTTCTTTCTTTAGTGTGCAGTGCACCACCCCTCTGGGTAAACCCGCCGGTGTTACATGGTAAAGAAGAAAGAGGAGGAAGAGGAAGAGAAGCAGACTATTGTTGGCATGGATTCTTACACTGGTACAGCAATGACCCAAGGAGAAAGAGAGAGAAGAGAGAAGAGATGACCGAAGCGAAAGAAGAAAAGGAGAGGAAGAGGGGTGGGAGGGGCGGGGGAAGGAAATAGGAAGGAGTGCAGAGAACAACACAGAATGATGAAATGATGCAGAGGAAAGATATGAGTGGATCAACAAGACCAGATGTCTGAAAAAATGAAAGCAATCACGGAGTTGAAGTGCCTCATTATGAGTCCTCGGGATATCTGAAAATGTGGAATGAAATTGTATGTGTGTGCATGATGTGCAACGACAGTACGTGTGTTCACATCTATGTAAGTGCTTCAAGAACCTATTGACGATTCAGACGCCTGCTGTGCACTCAGGTCGCTGCAGGTTACACATTTCATGCAGCGGCGAAGTGGCACTGCTGAAAATTTCGTCAGTCATTTTGTCCTGAAGTCAAATGTAGACATTATGTTGTACAGGAAAACAGACAAGAGGTTAGCATGACAAAGGTTTATATGGAGAGAGGCGCAACTAGACCCATTCTGATGCTGAGATGAAAGTGAAACAACACAATAAAAACAAGCATCAGTAGCCAACGTGACTCCTCCCTCTCTGGGGATGAAGATATCGTCATCCAAGAAGAGGCCGCCATCGTCGGCATAGAAAGATTTAATCACCATATGAAAGTCAACTTTGTACTCGTAAGAGATGCCTTTTCTTCTGATCGGTCGGACAAACTGTTCAAGGAAGCCAGTATCTGGTTCCCTCACAATAGCTGTGACCCAGTTCAGGGGCCACATCCTGCAGAGGCTGCATTTGAAGAGCGGCTGCGTCACAGGAGTGTGACCAGGCTTTCAAAGGCTCAGCTTCAAATGCTGCCAAAGAAATGTGGCCTCCTTTCCCTTGAGCAACACAAGGCTCCAACAAGTGATTCACTGCATGCTGGTAAAAGGAATAACACACCGATCAGACAGAACATTCAACCAGTGAGACTAGTTATGTACAGTATAATGTTGTGATTTATCGGAGTATAATAAAGCTTTATATGAAATTACTAGTGATTCAGAATGAACTCTTGACTGCTGAGAAACTGAGGGCCTTTTGCATGTTTTTTTTTTTGCATTCGAAAAGGTTATGCGTTGTCCAAGTTGCTAGGTGACAAGGATGGGCACAATCCATGAGTCGCCCCATAGGTCAGCGCTCGTTTCAGTTTCGGCCTTCGTTGTCAACAAAGACGACACCTTCACGGATGACGTCCTCAGAAGAATGCAGCTGCTGAATAGAGATGCAGCTAATGAGCCGTCCTTCCAAGTTACAATAACAAAAAAGAAAAGAAAAAATGCAGCATTGTGTCTTTGTTTTCACAAAGGATTCATAAATAATATGTTAACATTTAAGTCACAGCGTCCTCCGGTGCCAGTGGAGTGATCTGTCTGTTGCAAGCAAATGGAGGAAGTGGCGTGATGCCCTATAGTCCAGAGAGGCGGGAGGTCAGTCTGACTGGATGGATCAACATCGTGACCGGTCAGTGGCGACTTCTTACATTCTTGACTTTGTCCCAATTCCTAATGCTTGGTGGTTGTTGTTTTTTTTAGTAGTTTTTGTAATATGGAGAACAAGGACGTGTCACACTGCCGAACCACAAAACCCTTCCGAAACATGTCTCTCTCTGGAAGGACAACGCAAACTAACTGTCAGAGTAGATGAGATGATGAGGAAATTTATGTTGATTGGGTCACAAAAGGACTGACAGAAAAATCTATTTATCCTTTGAACGTTTGTGGTTTGACGGGTTTTTCCAACTAGAAGAACTTGAATTGTAGCGGCTAAGCCAATAACGCTTTGAGCCAATTAGGTAGGGAACCTATTTGACACGCTTACTTTACCAGCTGCCAGATGAATAAAAAGTCCACTTCGATTCTGGTTACGCTGCACAAGATTAATTTATTTCACACTCACGCTTTCAAAATCAAACGGTGCATGCATGGTGCAGCATGGCGGTCAAAAACTGTGTCCCCCTTCACCTGTCCACAAAGGTTCTTATGCTGCCACTGAATCAGTTTCCTCATTATCTGCTCTTACACTAACAACATATCTAATAATATATTATTGGAGGGCCGCATCCGCCACACGTGTCAAGAATATGTTGAGGAACAGCTCCTCCAATCACTGCTCTTCTCCTCTTCTCTGTGATTGAAGCTCCTGCCATTGGTGCCCTAATTATAAACCTATCAGTGACAGTATCACGCAGCGCAGCTCTATAAAAGTGCCTTCATTTGCTATGTATATTGTCCACATTTACATAGGTTTTTCCTTTAATTCGTTGCTCGTCTGTAAATTGATTATGATGTTTCTGGGTGCGTATTTCAGGATGTGAGGAGCATGAGCTAGAAAGCAGACATGCAATTGTTTTATGAAGCCTCGAGGATGCAGATTGCAACTTTAAGATGAGAAACATTAAACATTAATAGAAGTTTGTTCAGAAGTAAAACTACACAGGGAGAAAAAAAACTTAATAACGCTGCGTCTCTGGCAGAAGTTGCCAAAACCATCACTTGAACATGAGCCTGAACTTCACCCAAGGCTTCAACAAAGTGCTTTCATTTTCTGAAATCTATTAGCTAATTTTTCCACATGGTGAACAAGTAAAATTAAAATGCCCGAGTTGTTCTGCAGCCACTAATCAAATTCGCTGTGGAGCGATGTCCATTCGACAAATGTACAAGGAGACTGTCTTTTGGGGTAACTCCCTCCTTCAACTTATCTGTTAATTTGTTTAATAAAGGAAGGAGAGCTTCTCATAACCACATTCACATCCCCCCTTTAAGATTTAATCGCGCCCGAGGGAAACAAGAGAAGATTGGACAAAGGATCTGAGGAAGTCTTTTATCTGTCTCTTCCGAGCCTCCCCGCTACTACATCCCCTATTATCTTAAGTTCTTCTAAGAACGACTGCGTTCAAGGTTCTTTGAAAATAAGTACCAATTCCTGGGATGTCTCGGCAGCAAGAGTTAAACGTAACCACAGACAAACTTGCACCTTTTTTTTTTCTTTTTTTTTAATGGAACACCAAATGCACATAATTGAGTACACATGCCCTTCATTGACACAGTGCAAAAACTCAGAGACAGAAAGAGAGAGACAGAAAGAGGTAGATGAAAGTAAAAGAGAGAAAAGGAGTTGAAACACACAGTCACAGCGTAATGGCATTGAGATATTTTCATTTTTTTCTTCTTTTTTTTTTCTTTTTTTTACAAAGCAACCATATCCAATGACATAAATAGGACAGTTTCAACACAGTTTGATGCCTTGAGTGCTGCATCACTTCTACTTTTGCTGCGAGGACAAGAGTGTGATTAGCAGCTTGATGTCACAGCAGTTCATGCTATTCACCACCTCTGTCTTGCACACAACTGGAAGCAGCCTGAGGGTAGATTAGATTCTGTTGACTGTGTGCATGCATCTGCGTGTGTGTGTCTGTCTCTGTGTGTGTGTGTTTTAGTTCTTTAACCTTTAAAGCTATTTTGGCACCCTGTTTCTGTACTTTACTCAACAAGGCATGTGCTGGTTTAACAGGCAGTGTCTCTGCGTGGACCAATCCTCTCCTGTAAGCAAATAACCAACATCGATATACATTCTTGTTTTCTCCTGTAGCGGGTCACAGCAGAGTCAGTGTAATTTTTTTGCAACAGATAAAGGGTCATTCCACACAAATATCTGGCATTTAGTGGCATCTAGGTGTAAATACAGGGATAGTTAGGGCTGATTTATTCAAATTTTGAGATATTTGTCTCTCCAATTCAGTTGATGTGAATGTAATTTTCGCTTTCATCCTCACTTCACCTCCAGCTGAGGGAACAGCCACTAATCAGAGCTTTGCAGGAGGGAGAGGAAGTGTGAAAAGCGTGGATAGATTTGGGGAGACAGGGTAACATTATGTGAGTTCCCCCTGTGATGTTTTTGACCACGAGCAACGGAGCAACGTTCGAGCCACCACTCGTCTTGGTGGCAGCGATGCAACCGAGCAAAGGCTGCAGGCAGCGGGGAAAAGAAGAAGCCTAATAGCGAGTAAACATGCAACGTAAACACTGCACGATTCAGTCTTTTCTAAACAAACCAGCTTTGTAAAGTGGAGACAGATTTATCGGGCTTCAAGGACACTTACAATATGCTTTGAGTCTGATCTCTGCAGGGCACGTTTAAGTGGCACATTCCCTCTTGAAAAGCTACTACTCCACTACCTCCTAAAAATAAAACAGCTGACTGCTACAGAGTGTCAGACTGAGGTGAAATGAGGTGAAAATTAAATGGTAATCCTGTCAGCCTGTTGTTGTTTCATTTCTAATTGTATTATTATTTGTATTCAAATTGCAGCCACTTAAATTACATATTGCAGGTGGCATCTGAAGAGTCGGAGCAAATTGGACCAAAATTATCCCCAGAGTTAGAAACCACTTAATTTTTTTTATTATTATTTTGCTTTTCAAATTCCCTCTGAATGAAGTAACCCTGCTCGTCTCAGGCTTTAGGTTCAGCGCACGGCTTTCGCTTGCAAATGTGACATGAACCACAAAAAAGTTGCAAGAGCGATATCACACTTCTTTTTTTTTTATGTGCAATTCAAAGCCGCTACCTGTGTTCTGAGTTTTTCATTTTCCGCTTCAAATGTAGTCGATCTCGTATTCCACCATGAATCATCTGTGTGACTGCACACATCAGCAGCTGGTACTGCATATCTGCCTTCACAGGCGGCAGACAGCGATCGTGTTATTAACCTGTGAAGATCTGTGAGAAACTCTTTCCACGGACACTGACTTGTGACAAAGGGCTTTAACCTTTCTGTGTGCGACAAATACAAGCCAAACCATTAGCGAAGCGATATGAATATCTCAGTGGAAAGAGGAAAAAACCCAAAAAAACTCATCACACTCTACGTCCTGCTGCATTATTCGCTTAAGCAAATGTAAGACACAACTGTGACAAGCAGCTGTATCGCTTTTGATGTGACTTGCATGGAATAGCTTCTGCTATCTATCTCTTTCTTGATAATAACTGACTTTTTAGCCCACGGGCTCCAGCAGGGCTCCCTCCCTCCACCTGCAATGCCTTCAAAAAACCTGAACCCGTCGGTGCAAACACTGGTCCCTGGTCCCCATGTGCCTTAGATCCCACAGAGACGCCACTGAAAACACAGAGCGCGTCGTATAGACTTGGTCAGTTTATCCTCAACACAAACAATGGCTTTCCGAAGGGGATTAACCCACACTGTCAACTGCAAACTGTGCATCTGGAGCTGCGTGTGTTTTTGCCGCCTGTAGGACAAAAAGGAAAAGAAAAAAAAAAAGAAATCCTCCCTGCTGATACATCAGATAATCTGTGGCCTTCACAGGCAGGTTATATCAGACGTCTCCTCCTGCCGGTCTCCTACCAGAGAGTAAGTTTCTGATGTTTTGCCTCTGTGCTGCCCAGTGGAACGGGAAGCGTTTCTGCCCATGGTAATGTCTCTCTTATCAGCTGACAGACCATATATCTTGTCCCCCGAGTGCCTCCTCAAAGGCAGCACATCTATTTCCACAGACTCAATCCTTAAAGGTAACGATCCAGCGTTTTCATTCACCGAGTGTCTTCTCGTAGGCAGGACGTCCGCTCTCTGTGTGGCGTGCCGGAGCGTGTGGAGCCGACAGGGCAGCAAGGAGCCGTCGCACTCGCTGGGACTGGACCGATACCAGTCGGAGATGCTGTGGTCGGATCCGGCTCGGCTGTCTGAGCTGCCTCTGACCTTCGGCCCCAATCCCTGGCTGCATGCGAAGCTCAGCAGCCTGGGGATTGTCGCCATGGATGCGGTCGCCGCTGCTGCACCGGCAGAGATACGGTGGCACTCGGAATCTGTCACTTTGGTGTCTGCGATCACGGCGGCGGGAGACGCCACGGCCGCCGAGCTGGAGAACGAGGAGGAGCTGAAGAGAGCGGCGACCTTCTGGTAGTATCGCGTCCGTATGACCTTCGCCGAGCGGTACAGATCCCCGATGAAACAGTAACAGATGGGGTTCAGGCTGGAGTTCGTCAGGCCCAGCCACTGGGCGAACGGCCGCGTCTGCAGCAGCCAGGATGGCGGCCTCTGCTCGCAGTCGATCCACAGGTCGACCAGGTACAGCGGCAGCCAGGACACGGCGAACAGCAGCACCAGGCACACCACCATCTTGGCGATCTTCTGGCGAGTTTTGAGGCGCGAGGTGTGGAGAGCTTGGCTGCGAGGATCCAGATCGGAAAAGGCGGATTTCTTCCCGCCCCAGAGCCGCCTTCCCGTCAGGAAGCCGATGGTGAGGTTAAAGGTCACCGGCAGGCAGTAGAGCATGACAAACAGCAGCACATTGTATCTGTGGAGGAAAAGAAGAGATATTAACAATAGGGGAAAGCTTTTCTTTTCAAAGATGATAGATAAGCATGAAATCTAAAGTGTCTTACAAATACCATGTCTCTTCTTTATCCCTTTGTTTGCGCTGAAACAGTAAAAATGACACACACACTTCATACTCTCCGCTATGTGGAACTGCCTGGTGAGTCAACCATACTTTTATTGCAGCAGCAACGTGCTCCAATTAAAGTTATAGATCGCCGCCTGCGTACGGATTTCAGAAGCACAAAGAGTTTGTCTTCAAAAATATTTAATTTGCTACAACATTACAAGGCTGCCTGTTGCAATATAATAATAACCAATGGCTCTTTCGTCTTTGGACTCCCAGGAGAATTGCTGTAGATCTGAGGATATCTGCAGATAATCAACGCTATTTCACACTTTGCAGCACAAAGTGATTCAGAGACAATAAAGCTATAACGGCGCAACGGGCTAAAAAGATTAGAGTACAGACTGTGGACAACAGGAGTCGTTCTGGAGACACGTGTCAAGCCACGATTAAGGAAAAATGAGACGGGGGGATTTTAAGAATCTGTCTCTAAACCTGTGCTTTAAGTACAAAATGGAGTTCACGTTGACAGCAGGGATTTTAAATACCCCACTGGTTTGAGAGGCAAATATGTCCATATGTTAAATCCAAAAAAAGGCCCTGGCAGAGCGAACTGGAGGAGGTGTCTGAGACAGATGAGGATTGATCACCTCATGTTTGCTTTTTGTCGTCTTTTTCTTTTTTACAAATTGCTCTCAGACAGTACAGATGAATGCAACGTGCCTGCTTGCAATGATATAACCCGTCAGTATTTTAAGTTTTGCAATGATTGATGGTGTATCGCACACCACAGAAACAGCATTCTGCAAAAAACATTAAAGCGTGTAATGCAAATCTGTCTAGAAATTGGCTTCGTTCAGGTGATGAAGGTGCTTTAAACAGGTGAAACTAGGCTGAACATCCAATCAGGGAGCTCAGTCTGTCAGTCGGTTTCTACCAATGAGGCGGAACAAAACTAAAGAGCTTCCCAGGCCGACTCACAGCTCATGAGTCATGTAGATGTATGTATAAATACATACGCATCCCACAGTGTCGTCTGTAAAGAGTATTATAGGAACACCTACCCTTGCTTAAGGCGATGCTGAGGCCACTCCTCCTGACAGACCAGGATGGCAAACGTCCCAAAGCTGATCTCCCGCCTCCTGTTCATCACCGCGATGGGAGCGCACATGACGGAGGAGACGATCCACACTACGGCGACGGTGGCCAAGATCCGGCGGCGGGTGAACATGGAGCGAGCCTGCAAGGGCGACTTCACGCTGTAGTATCGATTCACGCTGATCACCGTCAGCGTCAGAACGCTGGCCGACACCGAGACGGCCTGCGTGAAGGGCACGGCCCGGCAGAGGAGGTCGCCGTACACCCAGGCCGTGTAGATCTGGCTGCCCAGCGTGATGGGCATGCAGACGCACACCACGGCCAGGTCGCACACGGCCAGGTTGACCAGGAGGCTGCGCGTGGCGCTGACACCGGCCAACCTCCGGCTGTGTCTGTTGGTGAGGACGCGCAGGGACATTAAGTTCCCGATGAATCCCAGGATGAAGGAGAGGCAGTACATGATGGTCAGAGCGATGGTGCTGGGCTCGTGGACGGTCCAGAGCAGCATGCTCTCCAGATCTGCCAAGTCATTAGAGGAGAAGGTGGGCAGGGACAGAGCAAAGGAGGAGGAGGAGGAGGAGGAAGAGGAGGAGGAGGAGGGTGGGTAGACAAAAGTGGATGTTTGTTGAAGGGATAAGGAGGTGGAGAGGAGAGGGGAGGGGATGAGGGAGGGGTAAGGGATGAGGGAGGAGGGAAGGGGCTGGCTGAGGGAGGCAGTGGGGGAGCTGAAGGTGGAGGGGAGCATCAGGGAGCCGTGGCTGAGGTTGAGTCGGTCCTGGGAGCCGTCGTGCTGCAGCAGGGGGGAGAAGCTGGGCTCGGCCGAGCTCCAGGCCAACGGACGGTCCCGGGACAGATCCATGCTGCTTTGTGCGACAATACTACGAGACTTAGTGCACAGGTCTCCCTATGGGTCCTCATTAAAAAAACAGTCAGAGAAGAATAAGCAAAAGCAACAAGAATCAGAGTCCAGGGAAGTGTGAAATCCTTAACAAAGGCATCATCATCACAGCATCAGGTTCTGTGTCTCAGTCTGGTGCTCCGTGGGTCCTCGTGCTCAGAGTGGGGGGACATGTCTGTGGACGGAGGTAACCCGTGGCCCCGCGTCTTACGCCACATCTTATGAATCAGCTCAAGTCGTGATGCTGCTCATCCACTGGTCCCAGTGCAGCTCTTATGTAACCTATGTACATTCATCGCTCCAGGGAGTGGCTGTCTCATCCTGATAATCCAGCACCTGCTGGTAATAGACTTTCTCACCTCTAAAGGATGGTAAACCACTCTCCCTCCTCCTCCTCCTCTCTCCCTCCTCTTCCTCGTCACTCTCTCTTCCACCTCACACCTTTTAGTCCATCACAGGGATTCAATCAGGTCTGCTTAGAGAAACAAAGGTTTCTGAGGCTGTTTCCACCTGCAGCGGTGTTAACAGCTCTGTAGCTGAACAAACAACAGACAGAAACTAGACATTCCTGGATGGAAAAACACTGAAAAGCTTTTAACGTCTCTTCCTGTGTGTGTGTGAGTTTGGATCAGGGCTAACACAAACAAGCAGCAAAGTAAAATTTGATTTTAAAATGTTGACTTGGTAAAAAAAGAAAGAAGCTCTGAGTATAGCTTTCATATGAATCATTCACTAAGTATATGTCACTCTCTACATTAGCTTCTTTTTTGCAGAGAAATGTCAGTCACAATCATCATCTCATGATATTCCTTTTAAAAAGGAGAGAGAGAGGCAAAAGTCAAATGTAAAATTACAGAAACTTCAACAAAAAAATAATCCCACTGAAGCCCATATCCCAGAGATGACAGATTTTGACTCATAAATGGATAAGAGGCGAGGAGGAATAGCTGTTTGCAAAAATAATGAGCTCACCCTCAGGGAGAAGCAAATCCAGTCAAATCCCAGTTACAGTCACTGACCGTGGATCCGCTTTTATGCTGAAAGCCTGAAGATGTTGAAGAGGCAGCCAGGTGCTGAACTGAAGGAGGAGAAGAAATAAAAAAGGGACAGAGTGGTAAAGTTGCTCCGGGATCGTTTACAGCCTGTGTATGCGCTTTTATAATCCGTCTTTGCGCTCCCCGGAGCCGCGGCTGGCTGGGGTTTGTTGTCGGGAGCTCTTTGTGTTTCCCTCTGCTTCTCTGTGGCTCCAACGCTCGGTCGCTCGCGCACGTCTGCGCTTCTGCCGCGTGGAGCACCGAGCCCGTCCGCCGCTGCAGGACTGAGTACGAGAGAGGAGAGAGAGAGAGAGAAAGTAAGGGAGGGAGCAGCTGCTTCCGACACACACATTTATACACACACGCTTATACGCACACACACACCGAGGCGCGCGCGGCCGCTCAGCACCTATGGCACTTCTACAACCCTGTAATCAATCAAAAAGTGGCCGTCACTTCTCCCGCGCTCTCTAACTTCACAATTCTCCTCGCGCTCATGGATTAGTACAGACAACTGTGGGACCCTATAATCATATCGATTATTTGAGACAGAGACACACTGCCAATTGACCCGCGTCTTATTTGCCATGTCATCGTTTTGACAACACCAACAACAGATTGTTGACCTGACCGAATCAATGTCGCACATCGATTATAGCTGCTATCAAGGCTGCAGTCGCAGCACCACATCTCTATCAAGGCAAGTGAGTTCATATAAGGGCTGGAAATAGAAACATGATTATTAAGAGATAAATATATCTATGTGCTATAACCACAATCTAAAGACAATATTGTAGCAGTGATAGAGAGAAGGTGACTTCACCATCTCGACTCGATCTGTTTCCTTGGAGCAGACTCACACATTCACACGTAACACAACAGTTTTACCTGCCAGGGAGCACTGGAGCAAAACTTCATCAGGTCCCTCTACAGCATTCATTGAGTTGCATGATTTCCCAAAGCACCAAGAAAAGAGAAGCAGAAATCTGCCAGAGTGATAACCAACTGTCTCCCAACTGCAATACAGTAATAAAACTGTATTCAGTTCATAATGAAAAAAAAAGGGAATTTTACTATTAAGATTTAACACATCAAATAGGATGCCTCATTATGGTTTTCCCTGTTTCCATTAAAAGCAATAGAAAAATGGTTAATATACCATAATAAACAATATTGACTGTAAGGATCTAGATCAGGGTTAATAGTAGCTCTGAGGTCTGTGACACCAGAGATCCTGCAGCTCACCCATCTGTGTTGTTCAATCATCTATTGACAAATCAGTTAAACAAGCTGAGGTTAATCGACTATAATTAGTAATGTAAATGTCTTAATGACCCATGGGCATTAAGGACTCACTCTGCTGCTGCTGCTGTGGATCCACTCTGGGCTGAGCAGCGAGGCAGTGCTGTGGCATTTGAAATTCATTAGATTTTAATTACTCACTGTCGTTGCACTGCTGATTGTCAACGATATGTAACAGTTTAATATTGATAAGATTAGATCAGATTAGATTAAATGATTAGATTAGATGATAGTTGAGTGTCCCTCACAACCCCTTTTGTTCATTCTTTATTAATAATCAAATATACCAAAAAAACACATATATCTGTAAACTCATTGCTGCATAGATCTAATTCATAAAAAGATCATTTGTCACGTGTAAGTACGTTGTCAAAGTCACCTTGACAGTGTTGCTATTGTCCACTCAAAGCCTGTTGTTTCTCCAACACGTGGATGGTTTCTTCAAGTGAGATAAAAAAGTGTATGTTTAGCCTTGATATCTCTCTCTATCGCACAACTGTTCTCAAAAGAACTAGCTCTCGTCATTCATGACTTTCATACTGTATATACGTTGAATGCAAATGGATGCAACACAGTGTGCGTCACAGATAATGAAAAACGCTTATTCACTCGTGTGTGAATAAGAATGTGATTTAAAGGTTTGTTAAAAAGAAGAAAAAAAACAGAAACATGACACGTGAATGAAATTTCTGAAAATGCGCTATAACCTTTACAGTTTAACTTCATTTGACCTTCTCTAAACTTTTGAATGTGTAACACCTGTGATGTATACAGATAACTTGGACTAGTCTCTAGGTTCAGGAAGAGTGGTGATTTAGTGTAAAGAATAAGAGACCACAGACCAGTAAGTGAGTTTTAACTGCCGGCTTATTTATGTAGAAAATTATCAGAAAACAGTAAACATTAAATGGTACCAACATTCATACACACATTCAGTAAGTGAAATGTTCAATCTCCCCTTCAACCATTCAAAATGAAACCAAAATCCCAGGAAAATCAGGTTAGTTGTCCCTATTTATTTCTTCTATGTTTAGTTCAACCTATTTGAGTTGAGATATCATTTTGGTTTAGGTTTCCTATTTTGGTTGTTTAGTTCTTGATATCTATTTTGAGTTTGTTCAGTCTAAGTTCTCATTTATTCTCAGTTTAGGCCTATTTAAGAGTTTTAGTTCTATTTTTCTCTTATCTCTTTATTTGCTTAATCAGCTAGGTTTAAGCTTCAAGTCACCTTTTCAAAACTCAAAAATGTAATACCAAATTGGCACACAAGGAAAATAAAGTAAATAAAATAAAATCAAAATTAAATCAAATATCCAAGGTTATAACTCAATTCTCAGATCTCACAGATCAATGTAAACAATAACTCAAATTTCCACAAAGTGGTGAATAACCAGTCTTTTGATTGAGTTCTTTTATCCAAACGAATCCACTGTGTGTTGTTGCAAAACCAGTCAATTTTGTCCTACCGCGATCCCAGTGTCACTGTCAGTGTATGTGTCTGTGTGTAGGTGGGTTCTGCAACGAGGTGCTCCTCAGTTCTCCTCCTCTCGGGTCACGTCTCCTATCGTGGGTAGCTCGCCATCTTGGTTTCTCCTCGGTGTTGTCACGCTCCACCGGTCCCGACAAAAAACCTGGCCTGCCGTATAGCAAGGCAATGCACAAGCAGGCACTTTAGCATCATATAAATCAGTAAAATAAATAAAAATAAAATACCAGTACTGAAAAACTACTAAATTACCAACATAAATACAAACCGCATCCTAACATGGCGGCTTTACTTTCGCTTTCACCTGGCTGCAAGGCAACTCAACCACGTACGCCTCGTCTTTTAGCTCTTAATTACTTATTGCACACATGAAAATAAAAAGTACACAGCATAACAGTAACCTCAGACTGCTTAAACTTAGCTGCGAGTTATATTATTTACACATTTGACTCGTACGGCAAAGAATTATCTGTTGCAATACACACACATAGAAAATAGTTTTCACTCACCAAATCCTCATTTGAAAGAAAAACAAAACGATTCCAGCAACGTGGACAGCAGTCGAGCACAATATCTATCTCAAAAGTAAAGAAACACAGTGTAAAACCTCAAAATATACACTTTATACTCCTAATTGTTTCTCTTTTTTCCTCTCACTCACGAGTCATCCGCCTGCTGCTGCCGGTAGCGTTCTGCTGCTACTTTGTTTTTTTTTCCTCCAGTGAGCGGCGCTATAGTCACCTGACCGGCACTTATTAAAGGAGCAGTTAACATAAAAATAATGATAAATTAACCAATACTCTGCTTTTGACTGCTTTTATGACATTTTGTTAAATTAAACACAATAATTATTATGTTTGCTTACTCTTAGGTTGAATCTTAGTTTTAGGAGTTTATAGTCTTATTCATCTAGGTTACACCCTCCCACCTAAACTCTATGCAAGTCCCTTTGCATAATATTTACAAGTTACACTATTTCAGGTTCGGGTAGTGGTGTAAGACTAGGTTCCATTAGTGAATCTGTAATAACAGTGCTTAAGCTTTGGAATAGGGACTGAACAATAGTCACTAAGGGATTCCCCAACTCAGGATATGTCAACCTTTTTGACTGTTCTCTTTGTCTTGATGATCTTCTCACATCACTTATCGTTTCATTTTCACTTTTGTCAGTTTCTGTTCTGTCGACATCTGCTTCAGTTTCAGGTGTGACTTTGTTTTGCACATGTTCAGATTCACTACATCTCTCATTAATTTCTCCATCCAGGATTTCCGGTATGTCTCCAGCTTTAGCTGTGACTGCTTCGGCTTCTGTTTCATCCATAGTCTCATCCGGTGTTTGTCCAGTTAGGTTTTCCTTTTCAGGTTTGTCACTTCCAGGTTCCAGTTCCAATTCAGGTAGATTTTCCTTTTCAGGTTTGTCAATTCCGGGTTCCAGTTCCAGTCCAGGTAGGTTGTCTCTTTCCAGTAATGTGTCATTTTCCAGTGGGGTTTCATCCAATTCCTCTGGAGCAACGTCAGAAACGGCCTCAATGTCCGAACAGCCCAGCTCAACAGAAGAATGAGGCTGTTGCCTTGGGGGCTTGGTCACATCAATTTCCTGAGTGAACCTAGTGGTTCTCAAGGATGGATCACGAAAGGAAAGTGTTGGATTGTCATCCTCTTCATCAGAGTTAAACTCTGGCTCTTGTTCATCAGGATCAAGACCTGGATGCTGACGTGTGCTTGGACGTGTGCGAGGTCTGTTTGACACTGCAGGTGGGTCAGCTTCAAGAGACAAGAAACCACACGGTAACAAAAGATCTCTATGCAAGGTTCTAAGAGGACCATCTTGATTTTCTGGCTTGACAGTATAAACTGGAAGGTCAGCCCTGCGATTAACAACAACATACACAGTTCCCTCCCACTTGTCTGCAAGCTTATGCTTTCCCCTCAGACGCACATTCCTCACGAGCACACGATCGCCGACATCCAAGGTCGATTCAGTGACATGTTTGTCGAACCTGATTTTGTTTCTTTCAGCAGTTTTGGCTGCGTTTTTGACAGCAAGTTCATAACTCTCTTGGAGATGGGCTTTCAGAGTTTGAACATACTGCGAATGAGATTTGTGATGGTGACGGTTCAATGGGACATTAAAGGCAAGATCGATAGGCAACCGAGGTTGCCGCCCAAACATTAATTCGTAGGGCGTGAACCCGGTTGTGTCATGTTTCGTACAATTGTAGGCATGTACGAGCGGCTTTACAAAATCTCGCCAGTGCTGTTTTTCGTCTGTTTTAAGTGTACCAAGCATGTTTAAAAGAGTTCTGTTGAACCTTTCCACAGGGTTTCCCCTCGGGTGGTAAGGTGTGGTTCGCACTTTATGGATCCCCGCAAGATCACAGAGCTCTTTGATTGTTTTCGACTCAAAATCTGCCCCTTGATCGCTATGCAATTTTTCAGGGAAACCATAATGAACAACAAAATTCTCCCACAAATGCTTAGCGACAGTTCTAGCTTTTTGGTTAGGAGTCGGTATTGCCACCGCATATTTCGTGAAGAAATCAGTGATCACGAGGACATCTTTCGTGTTGCTGCGGTCTGGCTCTATCGACAAAAAGTCCATGCAGACTAACTCGAGAGGTCTGGTGACCTGAATGTTTACCAAAGGCGCTGCCTTCTCAGGCAGTGCTTTTCGACAGACACAGCGGCTGCAACTCTTAATTTTTTTCTCAATGTCGCTAGCCATTCTGGGCCAAAAGAATCTGGTTCGTGCGAGGTCGAGGGTTCTATCGAACCCCAGATGACCCATGTCATCGTGAAGACTGCGCATGACCATGTCCCGTAGCTCTTCGGGAAGGACTAGCTGATAGTGAGTTTTCTCACTAACCCGCCTCTTCCTGTAGAGAATTTCGT
The DNA here is from genome assembly GCA_030347415.2 of Decapterus maruadsi. Classification (NCBI taxonomy): domain Eukaryota; kingdom Metazoa; phylum Chordata; class Actinopteri; order Carangiformes; family Carangidae; genus Decapterus; species Decapterus maruadsi. The sequence goes on from CM064901.1 coordinate 8,380,090, forward strand.
TTTGGAGCTCGAGTTTATTCATTTCTCGCAGAAGGATGGAAAGTTCTGGAAGCTCCCTTCTCACAGTTGGAGGAGCGGTGTCCCCTGTTTCCAGCTGGTGAATAATTTCACCAATAGCAGAATCAGCCCTCTGTTTTTGTTTCAGTTCCTCTTCCGATATGCTTGAAATCGTCGGCAATCCATCACATTGCTCAAAGCTGTCTGGAACGGCTTCAGCTGATATGGCAAGAGATGTCACAAGAGGAACAATGGAATCATGTTCATCAGTGTTCACAGATGGAAAAACAAGATGCTTCTCACAAACAGCATTAACAACATTACAAGAAACATGAGCGACATCGTCTGACGCAGGTGAGTGATGCTTCAAGAACTGATTAATTCGCTCCTCTTCTTTCTGAGACACAAAGTCGTTGACAGGTGCAGGATGGGGGCGCCGTGAAAGACCATCGGCGTCAAGATTGCGTCTCCCTGCCCGGTACTGAAGTTGGAAATTGAAAGTGGAGAGGGCAGACAACCAGCGATAGCTTGTTGCGTCTAACTTCGCCGTCGTCAGAAGGTAAGTAAGTGGGTTGCTGTCCGTGACCACTGTAAAAGAGCTGCCATACAAATAGTCACAAAATTTATCGGTCACAGCCCACTTAAGCGCCAGAAACTCAAGTTTGTGGGCTGGATACCGAGATTCGCTTCTGGACAACCCACGGCTGGCGAACGCAATGACGCGCATCATCCCATCTTGCTCTTGATAGAGCGCTGCCCCTAACCCAACTGTACTTGCGTCCGTATGTAAGACGTAGGGCAGTTTTGAGTTGGCAAAACCCAACACAGGGGCTGTAGTGAGCCTGTCAATGATTGTTTCAAACGCCTTTTGACAGTTGTCTGTCCACCTCCCACCAAAAGGTTCACTAGGCTGGAAATAGTGACTACTGTCCTCCTTTAACCTGCTACCCTTCCTCAGGGGCGGGTACCCGACAGTAAGATCAGTCAATGGCTTTACGATTTTTGAGAAATCTTGAATGAATCGACGGTAGTATCCGGCGAACCCCAAAAACGAACGCAACTCTTTAAGGTTTCGCGGACTTGGCCAGGTTTTAAGGGCCTCGATTTTCTGGGGGTCTGTCTCAACACCATCTCGAGACACAATGTGTCCTAAATACTTCACTGATGTTTGAAAAAATTTACATTTCTCCAAGGACAGTTTCAAACCATAGTCTTTGAGACGATTGAGCACGTGGAGAAGACGGGTTTCGTGCTCCTCAAGAGTGTCTGAGAACACTATCAGATCGTCTAAAAACACAAGGACCTCTTTTAGGTTGATATCCCCCATACATCTCTCCATCAACCTTTGAAAAGTACTGGGAGCATTAGTTACGCCCTGGGGCATCCTATTAAACTCCCAGAACCCCAAGGGACATACAAAGGCAGTTTTGTGTTTATCAGTCTCATCTACCTCAATCTGGTAATAACCAGATTTGAGATCTAGCACTGAAAACCATTTCGAGCCTGAGAGCGCGGAGAAGGTCTCCTCCAAATTAGGCAGAGCGTAGGCATCTTTGATCGTTTGTAGATTTAATTTTCGATAATCGACGCAGAGTCTTATGTCTCCATTTTTTTTCTTAACTACCACTATGGGCGAAGAGAAACAAGATTCAGACTCGCGGATTACTCCTGCCTCGCTCAGCTCTTGTAGGTGCCTGCGAACCGCGTCAAGATCTTGTGGGCGTATGGGCCGGGGTCTGTGTTTAAAGGGGGTTTCGTCATTTAACTTGATTTGGTGCTTAACTTTGTCTGTTCGACCGAAATCAGAATCATGGTGAGCGAACACCTCTGGCATGGCGCTCAGCTTTTGCTCCACTCGCTCTCGCCATTCAGGGGAAAGTGGAGAGTCCTCAAAGTTAAAGCGTAACCCTGTATCTTCAGGTGACATGTGGATGCTGGTTGCTGGCGTTGTGTCAGTTGGATTTTGTTTAGAGGAGATCACTTCCTGTAAAGCGTGGATTTCAGCTATGACACTTCTTGCTGGAATAGTGACGTCATGCTTACTTTCATTTCGCAACACAACTGGCAACCGTTGAGATGGACCGTCTGGGAGACTGATTAAACAGTTGGTGACCATCACCCCTCCTGGCAAGGATGATAACGAGGGGGGTTCAATCACGATCCACTTGTCTGATGTCTGGCTGTTGACATGGACTAGCCCTTCCAAGACACAGCTTTGACCTGCTGGGACAACTTCAGGGTCTCTCCCTGTTAGTCTCACTATCCCTAAGCTGCTGTTCTCTTTTTGTTTGTTTCTCTGCTGCATTATTTTTAGAACAACCCTGTAACCATAAGGGATGGCTTGGGAAGCTGTGTTGGTCGTGGAATAAACTTCGTACACTAAATCTAGTGTGTTGGTGCCAATCAAAAGTGCATTAGACTGTATGTCTGGAACAACTAACACAAAGGTGGACACCGTGATCTCAGAGCCAAAACAATCTTTAGGAAAAGTGATGTCTACCTCTATGAAACCTGAGTAGGGTACACTTTGACCATTTGCAGCCTCTATCTCAAGCAGCTCATTCAAGGGATGGATGTCAAATTTGGAAAGGTTGCTCTCATAGAAGGACTGCGATACTGTAGTCACTTGTGACCCAGTATCAAGGAGGCAGGTGGAAGCCTGTCCATCAATGAATACACTAGCAGTGTACTTAGCTCCAATTAACCCTTGAGGTATTTTCGCAGGGGCGAATCTTGTGTGTGGGGACGGTCTTTTTTGTCTCTTTGATTTGCATTCAGAATCGGAAATGGGACTGTCATTACTGCCTTCAGCTCTCATCTGTCCCACAATGAGGGCCGGGTCTAGTTTAAAGGCTGAGTAACAACTGAGCTGTTTTGATTGTCCCACAGAGACTGTCTTTCCTTTAATTGTCTCCTCTTTGCAGCCACCAATGTTGGATTTGGATCATTAGGACATGAGGTCGCAATGTGGCCATCCTCACCGCATTGAAAACAGTACCATGGCTTTGGTCTGCTGCTTGGCCTTTGTTCTGCAGTAGAGGGAGACTCTTTGGACTTAGTTGACTGTTTTACATTGAACTTTGTGACATTGGTCTTAGCTTGTGGAGGTTTCTGTGTCTTTAAGCTTGTGAGCTGGCTTTGGAGCTCGGTAACTTGTCTCTTTAGCTCAGCAACAGCATTGTCTTGAGAAGGCCGACTGGATTCTGATTTTGACGCTTTTAGTCTGGTAAGTTGACTTTGCAGCTCAGTGACTTGTTTCCTCATGTCAGTGAGGTCACTATCCACTGGCGCGTCGTCAGTGAGGGGGCTGGCAGTCAAGAGATGTGCACTAACCTTTTGCTTTGATGAACCAAGGTGCTTTCTCATTCGGTTTTCTTTTGCAGAGTGTTTGTCCTCCTCCACACGCAGCTGTAACAGGAGCTCAGAAAAAGGAGGTGGGTCATTTCTTTTACGCTCAAGCTGCAGGTCAGTTATTAACACATCATCCCAACACCCTCTACAAAATTGTCGCAAAAGGTGTTTGTCAGTCTCACTGGCAGATACACCGCCTCTTTTCAATGCTTTGGCAAGAACTGTCTGTAATCTGTACAGGTAGTGAGACGGCTTCTCTCCTGCGTCTTGCAGAGTGTTAAGAAATTTGGCGAAGAGCTCGTCGCCGTCTTCTACTGTTCCGAAAGCCGAATCAAGTAGTTCGAGGTAAGCTGTAGGCAAAGCTCGGGGACCTAGATGCTTTACAACCTCAACAGCTGGTGACACTAGGCTGTCTAAAATTTTCCTTGAACGCTGCAAATCTGAAAGAGCTGTGTCCTGCAAAAGGAGCTCAACACTGTTGCGCCAAGTATCAAAGTCAGCCTCATGACTGGGGCAAGGAGTTTTGCCAGAAAAACTTCTGAGTCTGAATGACACATTCATTTGCGAGACTGGGGCTTCACTTCTCACTATATGTTCTACCACCATTCGCTGCACTTCTGGAGGGTTAACATAACTTGTGGCCCCTTTTGGTGTTTCATCTCCTTTAGTGTGACTGGATGTGCTGCTCAAAGAAGTTTCTCCTTGTGTTATCCTCTCTGAATGAGTTTGGTAACTTACTTGAGGCTCAGGAGCTGGCGACTGTGCTGGTGGGCTTTGAAGCACTGCAACGGCAGGCTCACTTGCAGGCTCACTCGTGGACTCTGCCTCGACAGATTTACTGCATTCGGAGAGCTGCTCTTTCAAGATTTCTTCAAAGGATCTGCCACTGAGTTTAGCAATGTCTTGCAGTTCTCTCAAAAAGCACTGGGTGGCGCTACCAGTCACAATCGGCACATATTCACTTGACAGGGCTCTGATCCGGTAAGTAGCTCGACTGGGGCTCTCGTAGCTGTGTGGGAGTACAGGTTTAAGAGCGTTTAATGCAGATCCACTCTCATACTCTACAATGGCATCTTTGTGATATGGAGAAGTGGGGCTATCTACTCTTACCACTCTTGCAATGCGCCCATATTTGTTTAGGAAATCAATTAATTCTTCATCTGACTCAGTATCAGTGAGCCCACTAACAATAATCGAGTTAGGCACTTTAATGTTTTCTCTTTGAACAACCTCCATATTGCCGGACTTTACCTATTTGAGGTCTGTGTGGTCTGAATGATAAGTTGAATTTTTTTTTCTGGAGTTCAACTAGCAACCACTCCTGGCTGGCTCGCCACTTTTGTAACACCTGTGATGTATACAGATAACTTGGACTAGTCTCTAGGTTCAGGAAGAGTGGTGATTTAGTGTAAAGAATAAGAGACCACAGACCAGTAAGTGAGTTTTAACTGCCGGCTTATTTATGTAGAAAATTATCAGAAAACAGTAAACATTAAATGGTACCAACATTCATACACACATTCAGTAAGTGAAATGTTCAATCTCCCCTTCAACCATTCAAAATGAAACCAAAATCCCAGGAAAATCAGGTTAGTTGTCCCTATTTATTTCTTCTATGTTTAGTTCAACCTATTTGAGTTGAGATATCATTTTGGTTTAGGTTTCCTATTTTGGTTGTTTAGTTCTTGATATCTATTTTGAGTTTGTTCAGTCTAAGTTCTCATTTATTCTCAGTTTAGGCCTATTTAAGAGTTTTAGTTCTATTTTTCTCTTATCTCTTTATTTGCTTAATCAGCTAGGTTTAAGCTTCAAGTCACCTTTTCAAAACTCAAAAATGTAATACCAAATTGGCACACAAGGAAAATAAAGTAAATAAAATAAAATCAAAATTAAATCAAATATCCAAGGTTATAACTCAATTCTCAGATCTCACAGATCAATGTAAACAATAACTCAAATTTCCACAAAGTGGTGAATAACCAGTCTTTTGATTGAGTTCTTTTATCCAAACGAATCCACTGTGTGTTGTTGCAAAACCAGTCAATTTTGTCCTACCGCGATCCCAGTGTCACTGTCAGTGTATGTGTCTGTGTGTAGGTGGGTTCTGCAACGAGGTGCTCCTCAGTTCTCCTCCTCTCGGGTCACGTCTCCTATCGTGGGTAGCTCGCCATCTTGGTTTCTCCTCGGTGTTGTCACGCTCCACCGGTCCCGACAAAAAACCTGGCCTGCCGTATAGCAAGGCAATGCACAAGCAGGCACTTTAGCATCATATAAATCAGTAAAATAAATAAAAATAAAATACCAGTACTGAAAAACTACTAAATTACCAACATAAATACAAACCGCATCCTAACATGGCGGCTTTACTTTCGCTTTCACCTGGCTGCAAGGCAACTCAACCACGTACGCCTCGTCTTTTAGCTCTTAATTACTTATTGCACACATGAAAATAAAAAGTACACAGCATAACAGTAACCTCAGACTGCTTAAACTTAGCTGCGAGTTATATTATTTACACATTTGACTCGTACGGCAAAGAATTATCTGTTGCAATACACACACATAGAAAATAGTTTTCACTCACCAAATCCTCATTTGAAAGAAAAACAAAACGATTCCAGCAACGTGGACAGCAGTCGAGCACAATATCTATCTCAAAAGTAAAGAAACACAGTGTAAAACCTCAAAATATACACTTTATACTCCTAATTGTTTCTCTTTTTTCCTCTCACTCACGAGTCATCCGCCTGCTGCTGCCGGTAGCGTTCTGCTGCTACTTTGTTTTTTTTTCCTCCAGTGAGCGGCGCTATAGTCACCTGACCGGCACTTATTAAAGGAGCAGTTAACATAAAAATAATGATAAATTAACCAATACTCTGCTTTTGACTGCTTTTATGACATTTTGTTAAATTAAACACAATAATTATTATGTTTGCTTACTCTTAGGTTGAATCTTAGTTTTAGGAGTTTATAGTCTTATTCATCTAGGTTACAAATGCACATCCGACTGTTCAATGTGACTGTCTGAGTCTTTATGTCTCTAATCGTGTCTGGTCCATGCATCCTCCATGTTCTGGTTCATTGAGAGTGTCTATTGATACAATCCTCTTCATCATGGTAAATAGACTTGCTCCTACACAGAGCTTTTGTAGTCACTCAGACCACTCAAAGTGATTTACATATACATTATGTATGTCACATTCACCCGTTCACACGCACATTCACACATCCGATGATACATCGGAGGGCAAGTCGGGTTCAGTGTCTCGCCCAAGGACACTTTGACGTGCAAACCGGAGGAGAGGAGCCGCATGTCGAACGATCGAACAACCGGCCTTGAGGTTAGTGAACGACCAGCTCTTCCCTCCTGAGCCACAGCCGTCCATATCGCTGTCCACATTCTGACATCATGAGACCAGGACCACACCTAACGATCCACCTGGGTCACGTTGAGGCTCCAGATGATGGGATGTTGTCAGAGGGAAGCTTCACAGTGTCATCAGCAGGTGGAAAAGTCACAGAAAGACAAAGGAGTGGACGTCTCTCTGGCCACATGAACTTAATTACACATGTTTGTTAGCTTTTACATTGTTTGAGATGAAGACATTACCATTCCATACTTCTACTTAAATGTCCTACTTTCATGATATAATCTCACAGTAGCATGAACTTTTTATATTTTACATAAATTTCACCCGAGATTCAAATAGCCCTCACTTTTCGTGAGTCGTGTAAATGATAGATAAGGTAGTAAAAGCCTCCAAAACTCCATCCCTAAACATAAGATACAATATATGTGCATATAAAGCACTTGTATTTTGCATATCATTTGAAACAGGACTGCATACAAAATAAGCGTAATGTATGAAAAGTGAAATTTCCGGGGGCGAAGAGGACGTGTGGTATTTTTAATATAAAACCACACCACATCATACGTCCAGTGTGATTCTCACAGATGTTTCCTGCCGTATCAGCCGTTATCTCAGGACCAACCAGCCTCTGACCACTGCTGCTGCTGCTGCTGCTTAGAGAGAGATGTATTTAAATTAATCAAATGGTTTGCGATAATTGGATAGAGAACGGGTATTGACCCAACCACACATTCAGTCTGTTAATATTGATAACCATGGAGCGCACAGATCGCTGTGATGACTGCGGTAGCTGCCACATGCACAGAGAGGCTAACCCGCTGCTAAGTGTGAGATCATACAGTGGGAAATATATTTCCACCTAATTAACTTGGAAGGTTCAATTAAAGTGTTATGGACGTGGATCTCTGGGGCTCCTCTTTCAGCCCCTCGATCAGTGAATTATTAACTCCCTGTCGTACCGTTTTGATCAAATTGTCTGAGCTCCAATTTATGCATACCCTGCTGTCGTTCTCTCCCCCGCAGATGAATTTATTTTGTCTCGGGTCAACAGGTTGTGTCTCTCATCTATTTATAAAACAGAAACTTCATGGCTGGTGGCAAAAGATCCGGTTCTCACATTTCTAATGTGGGCGAAAGCCAAGCAACACATTTTCTCCGGCGCGTTTGAGTGATAAAGCTGGTAAATTTAACTTTAATGCAACACTCCTGCAACGTTTCTGACCTTGTCTGCCTCATTTCCGAAACCATGAAATGTGAGATTATTTCAAATACAACATAGGAAAGTGTTTAATAAAATCTACATTTGTGCGATGGTTTCAATTTCCATTCCCTCACAATGAAGAAAAATTATCTCTGAAATAATGAAGTTTCAAGTTGCTTTTTCTATCTCACACTACGACTTTGTGTCTTCAACTCTTCACTGCAGACCTTTTCTTAACAAACTGCTGCTAACCACCACCTCCAAAGATCTCTGCATCATCACTGACAAGGTTGACAGAGAACTGAGCCATAAAGGGCCGCATTTTCAAATTTTCTTTATTATTGTACTGTATACAATGAAAATACAATGAGAAAGACTACATGTTACAGTCACATCATCACCCTTTCTCTGCCTTCATTATCCATCCAGCGATTCAAGTAAAACTCTCCACATGTCCACATGTATAATGATTTTTCTCCTCTTTCTATGCTCTTCTGCCCTTGGAAAAAGGCGGTGAAGTGCAGCAGAGAGATCGCCATGTCCGTTGCAGAGTTCAAGTGCGGGTGATGATGCGTCGAGAGCAGCGAAGAGCTGTAGTTCGCAAAGCAGCTCACACAAAACCTCACATTATCAAAATTCTTTGCGCGAAGTTGTAGACGCTACCGAGCTCCTTTACTGTGGAACCAGCTCTCTCCATGGGTCAAAGAGGCAGACACTCTAACTACATTTAAGTCTAGACTTAAGACCTTCATTTATGACAGGGCTTTTAGTTACAGTAGGGCTGGTTCAGGTAGCTCTGAACCATTTATAGCTACGCTGCTATAGGCTTAGACTGCTGGGGGACACATCTGGTTACATGGAGCTCACTCCTTTCTCCCCCCCCCTGCCCCCCTCCATCCTCTCTTCTCCCCCGCCCCCCTTTCTCTCCACTATCCCTGTTCTTCTATCTTTCATATCTTATATGGTCACGACAGTGCATGGGAGGTGACATGGGGACATACCGGCGTCGGTCCGTGCTCATGCCAGTTATTCTACCCACCATATGCGCTCCATGATCATTTCCTCTCCTCACTTCTCTCTTCTCTCCTCCATTTCCCCCCCACCTCCTCTCAGTATAATTTTGAATTTTGAACTGTCATTTTTTGTTGCACTTCGTAGTTTGGCCTTGGTGTCTCGCACTCCTCTCTCTGTGTTTCCGCAGATCCACCGGAGCTCCATCTCTCTGCACCAGCTGCCACCTGCAATTCAATTCAAATTCACAATTCAAACTGCACCAGAAAATACACTGATAATTATTTCGCTTTTGAGGGCCCATGTACTGGAAACAGAAGGGCAGGACTTTGCCACACTGTAGCGCAAAAGTAAAATAAAATTAAGATAAATATAACATTTTGAGCAATATGCAAAAATTGTGCAATATTGTGAGTGACAAGAACTGTAAATACATCACACACATCCATGCACGGGGGGGCAATTGTTGAAAAACGTGTGCTAAAGAGCCCCGTGGGAGCCAAAACACGCGTTAAAGTGCCCTCATGGCCGCCAAAATGTGTGCTTAAGTGCCCTCTAGGAGCCAAAAGGCCACTTTTTTTTTCGCCGCCGGCCAAACGCACCTTGTCTCACTCTTGTCATTTTCTGAAACTTGGCAGCCCGGAAAGTGCCCTCTAGGAGCCAGATCTAGGAGCCAAAAGTGCTCTCTTCCTTCCCTTTTTTTTTCCTTTTCGCCCCTGCCCTTCAAAAAGTCTGTGCATGCCACTGAACACATCGCTGCAATGATTGACAACAATCAACATCCGACCGATTGCTGGCCAGAGGCTGCAGGGGAAGAGGTGCTGTTCAAGAGGTGAGAGGAACAAATAACAAAAAAGAGGAAGCCTTCACCCCTCTAATAGGTGGGTATTTTGTTGAAGTAAAATGCAAAACTTTGTCCTCATAAAAGAAAGAAAAATTATAATAAATTCTGCTTAAGGTTCCAAATTTGGCCAGGGTCGGCCCTGAAGTCAAGGCAGGACAGGTTTATTTGTATCGCTCATTTTTACAAACAGTTTGTCTCAAAGGCAACAACAACAACAACCTCTCATGGACAATGTCTCTCACCCCCTTTACACACTCTGGCCTGCCAGAGGAGCAGCCACAGCCAAACGCTGCTGCAGCCCAGATGCGTGAGGGAGCACTGCAGCCAGCCCTTTCTGCCTGAGGCTATCAGACGTTACAATACACACGTAGCCTCTAGGACTGTGCTTTTGAACTGACCTAAATTTTACTGGGTGATGTGTGTCAAGGATACTTTCATCTGTCTATTTATATACTGTTTTGCTATGTGATCCAAGGACAATCTAATTTCCCCCTTTGGGGACTAGTAAATTTCAATTCAAATTCAATCAGTGTTTGCTCATTCGACTGAGGAACAACTCACAGGAAAACCCTTAAACAAACGGGATAAACCTTTAGGTTGAGCAACAGAGGAGGGATCCCTCCCCCAGGACGGGAAGAAGTGCAATTGATGTTGTGCATTGATGGAATATGGGCGATAATATGGAACAATAGGATAGTTCAGTCTCCTCTTGAGCTGGTGGTGGGCGTCCACAGGCAGAGACACTCTCCTGTCACGCTGGTGAACATACGGACTCAGATCTCTCAACATCTGCAGAAAGATGCTGTGGATGTTTTATTATCAGTCTGTGGTGGCAGTGTGCTGCTCTGTGCTGCAGGGAGGCAGCATCAGACACAAGGACGCAGGGAGACTGGACAAATGAGTTAGGAAAGCTCACTGTAGTCTGTGACTGGAGCCAGGCTGGACACAGGTGGTGGAGAGATGATGCACACTGAAGATGTTAGAGGCCATTATGCACAGCTCACCTTGATGGGAAAAAAAACAGCAGCAGTGGTGGATAACTCCTCTCTCTTCGCTGCAGGACGAAGAGATACAGAAAATCCTTCATACCTACAGCTATCAGGCTTTTTAACACTTTCAATGCTTCTAATAGATGAGCCGCCTGACTAATGGATTTCCCTTTTTGGATGAATAAAGTTATTCCTATTGAGACTGAGGGATTTTACACAACAAGTACAAAATACTAAAGTATTAGGGCTGACTATAAACTGTTATGGGATAAACATATAAATAATTTGGTGATAGAAAATGGGGTATAATTCATCAGTAATTAAAAAATGCACAAAATACTTAAAAGAACAAAATATAAAACAAGTAATTCAAGCCTTGGTTTTAACACACATGGATTATTGTTCTGCACTTTGGTCTTGTGCATCTCTAAGGGACAAATTGCAACAAAGAGTCCATATATTTTCATTGAAAAACTTTCTTTTAGTAACATGAAGGTTGTTTCATTTTAACAAAACATAAAACAACATCAACCAGGAACAAAGTCATATACAGAGCAATGCAAGAATGGAACTCGTTGCCAAGTTACAGTACCGTATATTAAACGACTAAATGTGAAGCTTCCATTAATCATGATCTTGTATTTGATATAAATCTATGGGTAATCGTAGAAGTGTAAGGGTAGTGGTTATAATAGAGTCAATTAATTATTTTACGGAAACCTGGTTGGAGCTTGTCTTGTTATTTTGTTGTGTATTGTATGTATGTAATGTTGTATACTGTATATTGTTTTATATTTGTCTATAGGAAGAATAGTGGATGATAGGCAGATGCTAATGGGGATCTTGATAAAGACGATGGTTGTATCTACATCTCCACAACTGGAGGAGGCATGAAACATTTTAACTTTTTGTATTTTGTATAGTTTTTTTTACACTTTAATTTGGTTTTATTGGCTCTAAAGCATGTGTCAATGGCTTTTAATCATGTTACAGTGGCTGACCTGCTGGTAATCAAGATTCCCTATTGGGATCAATACATTTTGCTAATATAATCAAGAAGACCACCTCTGTATTGGAGTTCTACCTAGATCATTTAAATCACTATACTGACTTCAAATCACTTTGTGCTGACTTTAAATCACTTTGTATTCAAGGAGGACAGTTTAGCTTTAAATTTAGAGGTCAGATATAAAGATTAAAAAGAATATGGAAAGAAAACAAAACTGAAAACTGCAATATTGACCGCTAGCATGGATGTTAGTGTGGAAGTTATGAGTCAGCTCAAGATATTTATTATTTAGGTCAATTTTAAAAACTGAATCATTTATCATTTTTCCCCATCTCTCACTGGTGAATCTCGGGACTGTGTCAGAAACGCTCATCCTGCAGTTTGTAATTAAATGTCACAGAGGTTGTTTGTTTGTTTTTACTCCACGTGGTTTAAAAAGCATTGATGCTTCCATAATTATCCTCAAGATGAGTTTGGAAACTTCCAACAAGAGTCGACATTCGGATCCTGTGGAGCAGAGATTTCTCTTCCCTGAACATAACAATTTTCTTTGATTCCAATCAAGCTTGATCTAAATTCCAAATATAGGATAATTTTAAAAGTAGTGATGTACAAAGTTAGCAGATGTAGCACTTAGATTAATAAGGTGCTTTCAGTGCTTTCTCGGTGCAGGCTAACGTTTTATCATTTTCAGATTAATGGCAGCTTTTTTGCCATTTCTATATGAGCTGTAGTCGTCTTTTCAATAAGAGCAGAAGTGTCTTTTTTATTAAAAGGCTGAAAACACTCATGTGCCCTTGAATGCATACCTCAAAATGATGTTTAATGTGGAGGACATGTGTTTGTCAAGTGGGTAAAACAGTCTGCTAGAACGCTGAGGCATGTTCCCAACATGCCATTCTCTGTAGCTGACGGGGTCGAAGCTGCTGTTTGTTTAGAAACTCGTTCTGTGTGTTTCAACATGAAAAGGGCACAAAACAAAAGGGCAGCAGCAACAACATCCTCCCACATGTCACAATCATCAAATATCAGGAAGCGGACACAAAGAAAACACACACAAAACACATAAGTATACATACGTATGTATATGTATGTATATAATACACATAGGTTTCTCCAATTTTTCCCTGTTAAAAAGGTTTTCTGGAGTTTTTGATCAGTCGATGTGAGGGTCTAAGGGCAGAGGATGATGTTGTGATGCCATGTAAAGCCCTTTGAGACAAACTGTTTGTAAATGGGCTATACAAATGAAAGGCCTTGCCTTGCCTTGCCTTGCCTTGCCTTGCCTTGCCTTGCCTTGCCTTGCCTTGCCTTGCCTTGCCTATATAAATACTACCGCCTATATAAATACTACCGCTGTATTGATTTATTTCTCTCCAGCATCATTGAAAACATGCACATGGCAAGTATAATGAACAAGCGACCGGACTTACATAGTTCCTCTTTAAGTAGTAGATGATCAGACTGCAGGGACTTCATTTTATGAGATAAAACATATGTTGACAAAGATTTTCTTTACAGGACATACAGTAATAATCTATGTATCACATCGGTTATTACAAGGTTACAGCAGAATTAGACCGATGAGAACTTTTCATGCAGTTAAATTAGTTAGGGTTAAAGCAGATATCAGCGGTCCGGCCGTTTTAGCTAATGCTGCATTCAAGGCAGGCTTTTGAAACCGTAAGTTACAGCTTCAAGTCACGACTACGACTTTGTAGCGTTGCAGGCAACCTGTAACTCGTGTTTTTACCGTCCTGTTGCCTGTGAAAGTGCACTATAACGGCCTCTCGTAACTTCCGACCCGTGAACTCGTACCAGATCGAACTGGTACGACTTCACACACAGGGAGGAAAAACACAAGTTACGAGTTTCCTTGACGCACCATGAGACAGCAGCCCCCGCCCTCGTCAATCATCTATTGGTCCTCGTCCCTACGTCGCCACATTCATGCGCATCCCTTGGCTGCACACACAGCCCTTCATGCCGTTCTCTCTCCTCATTGGATAACACTTGTATCCCACAAGGAAAATTTTCTCCTCGGGTTACAGCAGAGCAGAGTGAAGGAGAGACTCGTGTTACGGCTGAAACACTCCATGTAAGTGATTGCTGACGGAAAATAGGACTATTTAGGACTTATATTAACAAAAACATTCCGCTGATATCGGCTTTAAGTGCAACACAAAGCGCTTTATTATCTAAAAGCAGGAATTCACAATAACATCATGCTAATACAGTATTGTATCATGGGGCCTCTGTCAGAAAATACTCAAAAGTTAACCAAACTGCAGCGGTGACTCTCACAGCAGCAGGGATCAGGAGGAATATCCACGCTGAGAGTTGACCACCTAAACCAATCTGCCCTGAAGCTGCATCTCTGTGTTCAGCTTTTCTTCCATTTGCAGGAAGTGGTGAGGCAGAGATTATGCACCAGACCTGGTATCAGTTGTTCGTCAGCAGCAGCAGCAGCATCAGCAGCATCAGCAGGTACGTTCAGCTGCAGTGGCTCCAGAAAGATGACATTTATTTTTGCTGGCATATAAAAGTGGAGTTAAGAGGCTCGAGAAGGCAAGAGCTCTTGTAATGTAATGTGACCTCTATTCACATCAAACTCACAACCAGAAGGAAATATTTGTTGTTGTTTTTTTGTCGAGCCCTTGATTCTGTTGCTGTGCAGTCCACTTTCTTCCTCTCTCCATAGACGGCAGCTGCAGGGAGAGGGTTGGACTTTACTGTTGCTGCGAGTTCAAACAGAATCTGAGGCATATTTTTAAAAACACAACATGTAAAGTCGGTGAAAAGACACAAGTGAAGACAAATCCACCCCTCGGCCAAGAAAACCGAGGCGCTGAGGCAAAATTTAAATGTTTTGACAAGAATGAAATACTCCCAGTTCAATCGAAACTGACACAGCCGGAAAAATCTTGTTGGACGTATTTTTCATTTGATGTGGGGTGATTGCTGCGTGAAGTTGAACAGATGTGACATTTGGACAAAAATGCAGATACTTGGAGGGAAAACTGGAGCTCCTGACAGGAACAGCAATTGTAACACAGATAAATGCTCGCACAGTTTAAAAATCCTGCTGATGGGAACTCCTGATCAATCTGCAAACATCATCCATCATGAACGACACCGTGGTCATTTGCTGCTCAGCTGAAACAAGCTGATTGCTTCGAGCCAATAACGTCAGGCCGAACTGCCAGTTCCCTGAAAACAATGTGAAGTGACTTGAAACAAGCAGCAGAAAATAGAGTTTGAAAGTGGTCGACTTGGGAGTGTGGGAGAGTTTATAAAGTGGTAAATGGGTTTTTCTTTTTTTGAACTTTTGTAGCTACTGAAACAAAGACATTTCTACTTAAACGAGAGATAAAGACTAAACTATTGTTGTTTCATTCATCCACTATGGGGGCGACTCCTGGGGTCTCTGTGTGTGTCAAACACAGTGAGGATTATTGGGAATGTGAGGTTTTATTTGGAAAGTGAGGACTTTGTATCAAAGTGAGCATGTTGTATTAAAGGTAGGACATATTGTAAAAGTGAGGACTTTCTGGGAACATGTGGAGATCATATAAGTGAGGGCGTATTCGGGGGAGTGGGGGCGACTTTTGGGGTTCTTGAGGACATATTGGGAAACTAAGGACATATTTGGACAAAGAAGACATTGCTTGAAAGTGAAGACTTATTGGGAATTGAGGATGTTGTAGGAAAGTAAAGACAATGTAGTAAAGTGATGACATTGTATGAAAGTGGAGACATATTGGGAAAGTGTGGACAATGTATGAAAGTGAGAACATTGTAGCAAAGTGAGGACTTATTGGAATAGTGAAGACATTGTCTGAAAGTGAGGGGACAAAATGGCAAAGTGAGGACATTGTAGCAAAGTGAGGACATTGTAGCAAAGTGAGGACATTGTAGCAAAGTGAGGACATTGTAGCAAAGTGAGGACATTGTAGCAAAGTGAGGACATTGTAGCAAAGTGAGGACATTGTAGCAAAGCGAGGACATTGTAGCAAAGTGGGGACATTGTAGTAAAGTGAGGACATTGTAGCAAAGTGAGGACATTGTAGCAAAGCGAGGACATTGTAGCAAAGTGGGGACATTGTAGCAAAGTGAGGACATTGTAGCAAAGTGAGGACATTGTAGCAAAGTGAGGACATTGTAGCAAAGTGAGGACATTGTAGCAAAGTGAGGACATTGTAGTTAAGCGAGGACATTGTAGCAAAGTGGGGACATTGTAGCAAAGCGAGGACATTGTAGCAAAGTGAGGACATTGTAGCAAAGTGAGGACATTGTAGCAAAGCGAGGACATTGTAGCAAAGTGGGGACATTGTAGCAAAGTGAGGACATTGTAGCAAAGTGAGGACATTGTAGCAAAGCGAGGACATTGTAGCAAAGTGGGGACATTGTAGCAAAGTGGGGACATTGTAGCAAAGTGGGGACATTGTAGCAAAGCGAGGACATTGTAGCAAAGCGGGGACATTGTAGCAAAGTGAGGACATTATAGCAAAGCGAGGACATTGTAGCAAAGTGGGGACATTGTAGTAAAGTGAGGACATTGTAGCAAAGTGAGGACATTGTAGCAAAGTGAGGACATTGTCTGAAAGTGAGGACATTGTAGCAAAGCGAGGACATTGTAGCAAAGTGGGGACATTGTAGCAAAGTGAGGACATTGTAGCAAAGTGAGGACATTGTCTGAAAGTGAGGACATTGTAGCAAAGCGAGGACATTGTAGCAAAGTGGGGACATTGTAGTAAAGTGGGGACATTGTAGCAAAGTGAGGACATTGTAGTAAAGTGGGGACATTGTAGCAAAGTGAGGACATTGTAGTAAAGTGGGGACATTGTAGCAAAGTGAGGACATTGTAGCAAAGTGGGGACATTGTAGCAAAGTGAGGACATTGTAGCAAAGTGAGGACATTGTAGCAAAGCGAGGACATTGTAGCAAAGTGGGGACATTGTAGCAAAGTGGGGACATTGTAGCAAAGTGGGGACATTGTAGCAAAGCGAGGACATTGTAGCAAAGCGGGGACATTGTAGCAAAGTGAGGACATTATAGCAAAGCGAGGACATTGTAGCAAAGTGGGGACATTGTAGTAAAGTGAGGACATTGTAGCAAAGTGAGGACATTGTAGCAAAGTGAGGACATTGTCTGAAAGTGAGGACATTGTAGCAAAGCGAGGACATTGTAGCAAAGTGGGGACATTGTAGCAAAGTGAGGACATTGTAGCAAAGTGAGGACATTGTCTGAAAGTGAGGACATTGTAGCAAAGCGAGGACATTGTAGCAAAGTGGGGACATTGTAGTAAAGTGGGGACATTGTAGCAAAGTGAGGACATTGTAGTAAAGTGGGGACATTGTAGCAAAGTGAGGACATTGTAGTAAAGTGGGGACATTGTAGCAAAGTGAGGACATTGTAGCAAAGCGAGGACATTGTAGCAAAGTGGGGACATTGTAGCAAAGTGAGGACATTGTAGCAAAGTGAGGACATTGTCTGAAAGTGAGGACATTTCAACCTCTTTTCACTCTCTGAAAGACTTCATATTGCATCCTGAGGGTTAGGACTTGGTTTTAGGGAGAGGGTTAGAAAATAAAGTTGAGGTCTGAGGTCAGGTGAAGATTTCTTTTTTATCTGCTGACCTGTTGACCAGGTGGACGACATGAGCACACAGACTTTTTTATTGTCTTAACCCTTTTTCCACCGATTACATGTAGTGAATCAGTGAATGTTCCTCAGTCTGGTTTAGTTTCAGTTGAACACTGAACCTCAAATATCAGGGAGTATTTAAGTAACCATGTGCAAACCTACAGCTCTAACAGGGACTGCATTATGGAAACGAGTGTGCCTGATAAATGTAGAAGTACGTGTTTGTGTGTGTGAGAGAGAGAAAAAGAAAAATTGTTGTTTTGCACGAGCCTTATGACCTGAATCATTTTGATGTTATACAGTACCCCACATGTATTTTGACGGTTCGAAATAAGAAAACGACACGCACATACACGCATGCACAACTGAGAAATGAGGTGAAAACAGAGAGAAAACAGACCTTTCTCTCTCCACTGTCAGTTTGTTATTCACTGCATCGTGCCAAAGAACCTACAGTATACACGGATGTAAACCCTTCACCACGCAGGCAGCACTGTCACTTCACGGATCGTGAACTCAAGAAGAGTTTATTGATGAATCTTCAGACATTGAACACGCCAGCGGAAATCCTCCACGGACAGACAGACAGACACACGGACGATGAGTTGTTGTCAACATGTGGCCACATGCAGTCATGATTATAGATGCAGAGGAAACTCACAAACTGCGAGATCTCTTAACTCTCACTGTTGGATGCAAAACACACTGTCAACCCTCCACTGCACACCATTACTCTGAGGCTAAATCTGAGCGGGGAGGGTCAAAATCTAAAAGTCTAATGATTCAAACAACAGCTGAAACACCAGTCTGTTTTTCCTCTCAACCCCCCCTTTCAAAAAAAAAGAAGAAGTCGTCTTTGCAGCAGGAGGTTAAACACATGCACATTTGAGAAAACAATCTTCACAGTCCATTTAGTTGCTGTTTTGTGGTACTTTCAAACATATCACATGATACGAGTCGGCAGATAGTTTAATTTTCTTCTATTTTTTTCTTCTTTTATTCTTCTTCTTCGAGGTTTCCTTTTGTGAAGATTATGCTTGACCTTGGAAATCTGTTCTATATTCACTGTATATTAACAGCAGCTCTGATTTAATGTGTTGTCCTTCGTCAGCGACCTTCACATCCTTCGCTATAACATAACCTACATTAATCCTGAAGCCAAACATCCTCCTTTATGGAGTCTTAAAAAGCACAAGTGGTTACTCATACTGCACCTAACACTACTTAACCATAGCAAGTAGCAGCTGAATTAATCATGAATTGCAGTATTTAATGTCAGTTGAGTACGTCGATGCTTGTAGCTATGAATGCAGCAGAAATGTTCGTTAATTATTTATTGACATTTACAAACCACTGACATCTCCTAAATAAGCAGGTGACTTATCAATATGATATTTAATTTGTAAAATGCTGAATCCATCATGAAAATATTATTATTATACACAATATTATGAGCTTTTTGATCAATAGTAAAACATGTATTACTGTTTATAGATACTAACAAGGATAATTGTTGACTTGGGATGCTTTATACATATGAATAAAGTATTTCATAATGTTTAACTAGGTATTATAAAGTGTTTGTCGCACAATAAATAATTAAAATGCTCCACTCTCTGTCATTGACAGTCACCTTAATTGTTGACACAACAGGAAAATAAATTCAAACTTTCAAAAACATTTTTCTTTCAAGAAACTAATCATCAGTTTTGCCCAAAGACGTTACGGTACCCAAAAAATAAAATGAACTGGGTGAGACGAAGGCTGGAGGAGACTCATCTGAGATGTCACGTCCCATTGTGCCGCATCGTCCCTCACGCAGAGCGATGGAGGGCAACTGTATTTTAATTATGAAGACGTCTTTGTCTTTTGCTCTTCTTCTGTGTGGCAGGTCGACGTGGCCCTGGCATGATGATTGCCTGAACTATAGGGAAGCAACCTTATCTCTGTCTGTCCGTCTCCCTTTCTCGCTCTATTTCAATTCACCTCAGCGGGCCTTATTGGTGTGAACGCACTGAATATTGCCGAAGCTTCAAGGTTAATGCACTCCAACAACAAAAGAGACAAGAGGGGGGGAAAAAAAGGACAATAAATGCAGCACGTTCATTTTTTTCCTTCTCCTGCTTTTCTCTTTCTGACATCATATTTTATGTTGCACTTCCTTTGGGGACAGGAAGTGATTATCATAAATCATTAGAGCATCCCCTCTCTGTGTGGTGATGCTGAAGGCACACATGAATCATGTACAGAAAAACCACACACTAGCGGCGTGCATGTGCACACAAACACACACACACAGACTGATCTAATTTCTGCTATTAATTGAATCTCTGAAAGCGTTTAACGAACCATCTCAGCCATTAGGACGTGTGTATTAGGACAATCAATTTCCTGAGGCACTGCTAACCCGCTCCACACGCATATATTATATATATATATATATATATATATATATGTATGTATGAAGAGCACATACCCTCTCTTCTTCTTCTTTTTCTTCTTCTTATTCATAATAATAATAACCTATCACAGCTGCGTCTGAACCCCTGGATCTCACCCTATCGCGGGATTATTTCCACTTAAAGTAACACAAACCTACAATTTGCATTCGATTCCCTCGTATCAGCTTTGCCCGCAAACAAACATGCATGTTAAAGCCCGGTCCTGTTCTCTTCCTTTATCCTCAACCACTTTCCCAGTTGAATAAAAAAGTAAAACGACAGCAACAATGTTATCATGACCTTTAGTATGTGCAGCCGCAGCAGCAATAACTGTCAGAGAAGGAAACACTAAACGATAACAAAATACCAGCACATCTCAAACGTCTGCGTGTGAAGCTCAGTGTCGGACGTCATGGGCTTTGTACCGTATAGAAAAGAAAAAAACTTTTATTGCAGATGATGTAACATGTCTGAACATAGAGATCTTTAACTGTGAATTAGTGAAGCGAAATCTTTGTTTTGTTTTTTTAATCTGCAGTAGAGAAACAGGAAGATTAGATGAGGAGAAAAGCATTTGTTATGTGACGTAGGTGGAAGGAATGATTTCATTTCATCTCATTGTTATTGCTCATTAGAATAAGATGATGTAAGAACAACTGTAATCATTAGCTACAATAATAATAATAATAATATATTTTATTTTATTTATACGGCACCTTTCACAATGCAGCTGGAAGTGCATTACATGAGGAGGAGTAAAAATATGAACAATGTGTATGTGTGTTATTGTGAGCATCTTCTCTGTTTCTTGAAAATCTTTGTTTGTTTTCGGCAACAACAGCCGTCGTCAAGGGCAACACTTGTGGGGTAGTTGTGTGTGTGTTTTTCATGCTGAACACTTCGACGGTGAAAACAAAGACGAAAAAAAAAGAAAAGAAAAGGCTTCGTCATTGTGTGTTTTTCTCGCATTTTATGTATTCGCAGGTGAGAGGTTAATGGTGACGGCTTTCTATGGTTATTATTGTTGTCGCCGCGTTCCCCATTGTACGAGGCGTCCTTATCAGACTGCTCAACGATATCCTCACACTGTTGCACACTTGGAGGCAAAAAAAAAAAACATCGATGGAGGAGGTGGGGGGAAGAAATAAAAACAATGGGTTATTATGCAGCTGGATAGGAAACGATGATCAAATACAGTTTGGGTATCATCCATCACAGTTCATTTCCAGGTTTGGTGGATGAAGGTTCGCTGATAAACAAGGTCAGAGCTGAAGCTGAGTGAGAGCAGGACGAGCTGCAGGTCTCCACAAACATGGCTCAAACTCAGAGATACGTTGTTGTTGCTGCAGATGATGATGATAGTGATGATGATGATGATCAAGGCCTCATGACATGATTCATAATGTAAAGCACTTATAATTCATTGAATATTCATTGCAGCATGAAAATGCATGCTCTACAGAATGATTTGATATGCTAGTGTAGGTTTTTTTGCATTTTCTAGTAGTTGGTGATGCTTCATCTACGCCTCACACCTCCCGACCTCCACCCCCTCGCCCAGCCAACATCAGCATGCGCTCAAAAAGCTGTAATTTCACATCCACTGTCTCATTTTCTGCCTTATGAGCAAGCGCCGACCTGTCCTCCTCGCCGCGAATCCAATTTCCTGCAGCGTCACCTTGGAAGCCGTCTTCATTGTTGACTGGTGCATGTGACAGCACCAAGACAGTCCACCTGAGCACGTGTTGCTGCATGTGTGTGTGTGTGTGTGTGTTGCAGAAGAAATGGATGCTTTTGAAATGAAGTGCAGCTACTCGATGAGCCTGGGGCAATTCCTCGCTCCGAACCCTCTGCTTTACATCATAAATATTTAATTTCTTCTTAAGTCACCTTTGTTCTTGCCCTTTCTGCTTGTGTGTGTTTATGTGTGTGCTTGAGAGTAGGTACAGTAGTATGACTCCTTAGGATTATCTTGTGCTTGTGCTAATTGGTCCACAGCTGGGAAATATTCATGTTAAAGGCATGTTTCTTCCTCCTCGGCAGCTGATATGAAGGAGCTACTGATGTGACACCTTACAAGAGAAGAGACGACAGATTTGAGATGACACAGCTGCTTTATCACTCAGATCCACACAGCTGGCAAACAAGGCCACAAAGTGACTCTGGTGCATAAACGCAGCCTGCAGCCTGCAGCCTGCAACCCGCCGCTGCCCGCCACTGTGGTTGACCTGGTCAGTGTGGCCTTTACCCTCGTCTCGCCTGCCACATCCACAGGCCGTTCACATCCTCCTCCATCCACGATTTATACCCCCCCCCTCTCTCCCCAATTTCCTCCCTCTAACCTCCTGCTCTCACTGTCGCATTGGAGTTCAGCTCCAGCCACGAAAACAGGATGTGGTCTGAAGACTTTGACACAGATATTATGGGCGAAGTGAGCAAAGGTGGTGAAAAAGCAATGTAAGGTCACGGGAGTTGTTTGTGGTTATGTTTTGGCGAGTCACTGTGATCCATGCGGTATTTTGTAGTTCTTCCACCAGAGTTTTGTTCCTGGAGTCAATAAATCTTCGATTTTGGAGCAGGATATTAACAATAAACGGTGCTTTATAGTCACTTCGCAAGTTCGCAGGACTCCATCAGCAGGTCAGGAGGTCGTTCTCTGTTCTCCGCTCTCTGCTCTGTCTATTCACCCAGTGCAGTGCTTAGCGGTGCAGGGTCGTGGTAGGGGAGTCCTGAGCCAATCCCAGTCCACATACTGCAGGGTGAGGGCAGGGTACAATGTGGACGGGTCACCAGTCTATCACAGGACGAACAATGCACACACTCACATCCAAGTACGGGCAATTTCAATACAATTACATACTGTATATCCCATCACCTTCAACCGCTCTCTTTCCCCTCTGTGTCTGAAGTGTAGGCAAAACTGATGTGGGAACTTTAACTCTGGTCTTGTCATAAACGTCAACAATACTGGGTTGAAATTATAAGTGAAACGGAGAGAAATGTTCATATTAATATAGAAATGGATCTCATGTCCCTGATTCAAGGTCTTCTAAGTGACTGTTTAAAAACAGCAGTCAACAAAAGATTATATAATATTCTAACGTTTGCAGCTAGGAAAAATATTCTTTTGCAGTGGGTCTGTGGTTGGCGTAAAATCATTTTCGAACTGATCCCTCTAGAATATCTTACCAACATCACATCACATCACATCACAGCGTAATTCAGTTCTGCAGGGTGAGGCGCCCATTTTTGGACTATATCGGACTGGACCTTTCCTCCGTTCTATTAAAAGGACCGATGTGCACTTGAACGACATGCACTGTACGGCTGACCCACCACCTCTTGTATTATGCCGTATGTTCATCTCTCATGTAAGGGCTGTCGTGCATGTTTTGTCGTGTGTCTAGTTTTAGTAGACGCTGTTTGTTTTGTTGAATGGAAACAAAAACCGCAATAATGGACAATTTCACAAAGTCACTAATCAACCGAGGCTGCATGCATTACCATTCCCTCTGTGGGAGCCAGAGTCCCCCGACCCGTACATGGCATCGCAGCCAAATTACTTTATATTATTATTATTCTGTACAAGAACCGTCTGTATTTTAGGCCCATGAATCAATGTGATGAGCACAGACGGTGCGATACGCCGCACAGATTGTTGCTGGCTGCTCAGTTTCACAGAGGATCTGACATTAAAACAACAGCATATGGCTGACGGCGTCCTTCTCTGACATTTCTCCTGCTGCACTTTAACATAACTTTTTTATCAACCTGTGTGTTCTGCTTATAATATTCATTTGCTGTGATGTACAGTTCTACAGAAGTGCCGTCGCTTTTTCTCTGCATTTGTTTTAAACGAAGCCCGCAAGAAGGCAATCCATGGAGCAGCAGCGGGTAACGCTATAAATCATTTAACGTTTTACGCTGCATATGTTTGTAGTCTTATCTGTGATATACACAAGAGATTACAGGTTACCAGGTGTGTTTGTGTCACGGTGCTGCCAAGATGAAAGTTGGGACACCCGGTCGGAGGCTCTGATCTTACAAGGTTGGTTTTCAGCCAAGAGACGCTATAGGTGGAAGACAGAGAGCCTCCATTCTCCCTGGTAACAAGTCATTTAACCACCACAATTACTCCAAAGCTGTTTAATTAAAGGTAAAACTAGTTCCTCTTTAAGTCTGCACAGGCTTTCAGCTTCCACCCACAGTTCAAAGATGTTTTGCAAAAGTTGTTCAGGGACAGTCAAAGTCACAACCCTGTATTTACCTCGAAAATGGCTCCGTTTTGTATCATTCCATTATTATCTCGGTTGCTCCGATTGGTGAGTGGTTGGCCAGCATGTTTCCTGTCTCTACTCTCCTGTCTCCATCCATTCATCCTTTAAAGGTTAAATCCATTCTTTAGTCATCTTATTCACAGGAAGTTGTAGTTGTAGGGGACTGTCTGGATCTCCATCCATCCATCCATCTATTCTACATCTTATCCATGTAGGGTTGTGATAGACACGTCACCAGTCTATGACAGGGCTCAATATAAAGATGAACAATCTAATAAAGGCAAAAAACAACGTATGAATTCACCTCAGAGCTTGTGTTCATACCGACAGTCGGGTCAGAAATGAGCTGCTGCACATGAATGTTGAGTTTCTACAACAGTGATGATATTTACAGAGTATGTTCCTGTTCTCTTCTGTTATCAAACTTGGTTTTTTTGGATTGTGTTTTTTTATTTTTTTATTTCATATTTCATTATCTGGCCGAAAGCAACACACACAGGGACCAACACAAACACAGCACCTCTATTACATTGTTTTAACTAAGGTCTATTTTCAGTCCTCACACCTGCACTGACGCTAGATCCAGATAAAAGGCTGCCTGAAAGACAATATGAAACACACACGAGGAATATAAAGAGACGAAAACAATGTGGATTTACAACATAAATCAGAGGGTGAGGGTAAACTGTGGAGCGGGCGGAGCGGCAGCCTGTGGAGCTCACAGTACAAGTTAGAAGGTGAAGAGATGAACAGCTGCAGGGATGCATCACATTTTTCTCTGCAGTAACTTATTTATTGTTGTTGTTGTCGTTGTTGTTATTATTATTAACTGTTCACAGCAAACGGTACAAGCGAACCAGTGCCAGTAATAATAACAGTTAAATGGACACACAGCGCAGCTTGTTCATTGGGTTACGTGTTGGTGATCAATCATGCTGTGAACTTATCGATTTTGGAAGAGTGGGGTCTGAAAACAGATCTGATTCTGGATCAGTGATGTCAGGGAATCCCAGTGGACTTCCTCCTCTTTCTTTCTTTCTTTCTTTCTTTCTTTCTTTCTTTCTTTCTTTCTTTCTTTCTTTCTTTCTTTCTTTCTTCCCTCCTCTCTGTTTTGTTATTCATGGCTGGTAGTGAGATGCTGTGTCTGTCCAATAGGGCAGCTAATGTTCTTTTTTTCTTTTCTTTTTTTACTGTGTCTAACTTTTCACTTAATAAGCTTAGTATTGACCTTGTAAAGGGTTAGAGTTTGGTGAGGTCCTTTTTTTCCCCTTTCTTCAAGGGTTTGTCCGTTCTTCAAAAATAATATAATGATCATAGGCCCCTTTTCACAGAGGAGATGTAGAAGTTTTCCAATAAAAATAAAATAACAGCATAACACAAGGGTGAATAAAAGGACAGTGAAAGAAGACAATAATAAAAAAAAAAAAACAGTAGATAAATATGAGAGAATCAATTAAAAACTAATTATATAAACAAGCCTGCATCTCTCATAGCTCTTGGCAGGGTATACCATGGTTTTGGAGCTCATTTTCCAGGCAATTGAAGATCCAAGAGCTTGTGTTGGATCACAAACCATTAAGGTCTTCAAAAGCAAGTAATGAAACCTTGAAATCCATTTAAAAAGACACTGGCAGCCAGTGGACTGTGACTGAAGCACTCTCTAATAGCAAAGTTTTGAAAAAAAAATGAAGTTTTGAGATTGAGAGCTAAAAATAAAAAAAAACAGAAGGAATGAAGGCCTTTTCTTCATCAGTGATAATAAACATCACTGAGCTGCACCTCTTGGCTCGAACATGATTACATGTAGCTTCTATAGATACGAAATTGAGCCACGTGTTGAGTGCATTTTCTATAATTAGCATCACATTCTGCAGGTGATTCCCCTAAATGCATCACCAGCCTCCCTCTGACCCCTTGTATGCCTGCGTACGAACGCTCGCTGTGCAATAATGAGGATGATATGGATGGAGACACGGGGGTGTGGGTGGGTCGGGGTGGGGGCTGCATGGTCCTCTGCTCTCCCACTCATCTTTGAACTCCAGACCTCGTTCACTTCTGCAGTATAAGTTAGCAGTGACGTCACGAGGTTTTAAAAAAAGCAAGCGCATGCAGGCCTTCTTTCATCTGCCGGCTGCAGGCTGGAGGTTTTTCCACCCTGTGTTCAACCAGGCACTTTCTAGAAGAACACTGACACAAACAGCCAGGGGGCGTAGTTAGAAGAGAAAGGGTGGAGGGAGCTTGAACATGCATGTGTGTTTGTGTGTGGAAGAGAAGGGAGGGAGGGGGAAGACAAATTGTGTCAGTGTATGCTCCAAGATTAATTTTTTTTTTCACTTGCGATTTTCTGTGATGCACTGACATGTCGACGCCTTCGTGTCCATTTCATGGGGAAGATGTACGAGTAGCATGATGAGGAGATCACGTCAGCTCCTCCTCCTCCTCCTCTCGCTCCTCTCATCCTGTACATATCCCATCCATCTCACTGAGGATGGCAGCAGCCTGAGGAGATGCAGCTGAGTGTGTCTCTTTGCTCGGGTTTTCAAAATAAAAGTGCATCACTTTCAAAAACAGAAAAAAAAGGAAGAAAGAAAAAAAATGTTTTTCTATCCATGCATTCATCTGTACGTCTGTGTGTGTGTTTGTGTTGGAGCTAAACAAACTTAACACGCCTTTATGGGTTTACATGTATGACAGTGTTGCGCTGCAGGAAGAAGCTGCAGCACCATCTAGTGGCGAGAAATGACCTCATGTCAACATTTGAACTTGTGCATGTGTCGAGCAGCAGTGAGTGGAACAAGCTCCAAGAAATAGCAAAGCGTGAGAGTCTTTGTGGCTTGTTATATTTTTATGGAGCTGCTTGGATCGCCTTAAGGGAGCTACAAGCTACACACACACACATACACACTGTAAAAAAAAAAATTAAAAAAAATGAAAACATGGGTGGATTAAGTCCAGAATGGCTGGAATGACTGATGTCCGCACACTGAGCGAGGACAGTGATACAAGTGTGTTAGACTAGTACATGTGTGAGTTTGAGCACTGATCTAATAATGAGAACATCTGTCTCAGCTGCTGTTTCACATTCTGTCATATTACGCAGGCATGAGGGGGAAATCAAGCAGTCATTGTGTCAAGTGTTGAATATGGAAGCAGGTGGTTGAATAGCAAATTATTTCACAGGAAGGATTCAGCATTAAAAGTCAGAGCGAGCTGCAGACAAACTCATTTGGTACAATTTATCGTCCAAGCTCTTTTAAATGAAAACTATTCATACCTGTTTTTCTGGAGTTTTAAGCACTCGAGGGAGGGCGAAACGTCGGCTGTCAGAGAGAGAGACACTGAGAGAGGGAGAGAGGGTGAGATGTGACAAATCAAATGATTAAAATGAAGAAATGTTACAGAAGGAAAAGGAGGCCAGAGAGATGAGTTCACACCCTGACTGACGGTCACGGCGCTGCTCTGCTCTGCTCAGACGCTGACACTCACACAAAAGATTTCAAAGCAAATTTAATCAATTTAAATGGCATTAAATAATAACAAATCCACACAGAGCTTTTCACCTAGAGCTCAATGCACAGCCGTGTGCACCTTCCATGTTTACAACCTATTACATCAACTTGAGCAACTCCCTCCCCCCCAAACACACACACACACTGGCTGGCGCTATATGAATAGTGACAATATTTGACCCACTCATGGAAATGAACCTTATGACGTCATTATATTTCAAAAATAAGTGTAAAATGTACTTTAAAGTGGAACAAAGTCGCTTTTCCGCTGTTTCGCTAACCCTCCTCCCAGCCATGTGCATTGTTTACAACCACGCCGGCGAAAAATCAATAAATTAAGCTGTGCATAACATTGTATATCATATATGATGTTACTACATGTGTATTGCGTTGTCTTATCTGTCATAAACAAGAGATTATGGGTTACGGCGTTGTGTGTAGAGACGAGAGCTGGGACACTGGGGCGGCGGCACTCATCTTGCAAGGTTGGTTTTCAGCCAAGAGACGTGAAGGCAGAGATTCTCCCTCATAACAAGTTACATGTCATTAATTAGACCCTCGCAATTAATCCAAAGCTGATAAAAATGTAGCATAGTTAAGATCCTATCGTTCCTTTTTAATAATGAAGCTGACTCACACGGTGAAACATAATTTGTGATCATTATATGTTCTACAGTATATTTTATATCGGTCAAACAAAGTCGCGAAGGCCGGCAGTGTTACTACATTACAAAGAGAGCACAACTGTGTCAACGCACTTCCTGCTTTGCGGCCATGAATCAGAAGAACAATTAGCTTCCACCAGCAGCTATGTGATAATTAATTTCACAGTCTCACTTTCAGCTGTGATCAAACACGTTAACATCACAGATCAGCTGTCGCAACAAGTGAGTTCCTGGGGGAGAGCTGTACAATAACATGCTATGTGATAGTTTGCACGTTATAATCAGTAGAATCAGGAGAACAGACTTTTTTACTGATGCAGCTCATCGATGCATCGTGGAGCTCGTCCTCGGCTTCAAAGCGAGCAGCAGCAGCAGCAGCAGCAGCAGCAGCAGCAGCAGCTCTTTTGAGGGGCCTGCTCAAAAAACATCCAAAGTATTTCAGAGGATTGGAGGATCTTTTTGTCCACGGGGCCGTAAAGTGCCCGGAACAAACTCCAGATATGGTCTCAGGGACAGCAGCGTGGATTAGTCTAATCTGACCAGAGGTCCGCCTGTGGATCTGCTCTGAAGCTGCTCAAAGTCATCCTTTGATTGGTTCCCACTGATTCTTCTTGTCATGTCCAAGTCCTGAGGAGAATTAAACCCTTAGATGGCTTCGTTCGGTGAGACGAGGAGGAGGAGGAGGAGGAGGAGGAGGGGGTGATTTTGCCCTCATGCTATTAAGAATTTTAGGGCTTTACTGTAATGTACACACGCTCACAAACACACACACATACACACACACAGAATGTTACAAACAGTTTGTGAAGTATGTGAAAAGCCACAGATAGTCAATCACATATGCACAAAATGATTCACCGCGTCCCCATGGGTTGTTTGCTTATCGGTGTCAGTGGAAAGTGTTGCACTGTAAGGGCAGCTGATTTTGTGCACGTGTGTATGTGTGCGTGCATGTGTGTGTGTGAGAAGAAGCTGTTCTTCTCACGCTATGATGACTCACTGGTGACAACAGACACTGTTCTGATTTATTTTGGTATCACTTATCCTTGATTTGATTTACTCTCTCTCTCTAGGACACGGACACATGCACACATATTCTCACACTCTCATGTTAACTCCCTCTTGCTTAGAAGACCTGCAACATTTCATTATAAATAAACGACTTCTGTCAGTGTTAATGTTTAAGATCTTCATTCATGGACCATGTATCATGTAAAAGAAATTCACAGAAATACAGACTGTTCCTTAGCTCGCTCCCCCGCTGAATGGATCACAGGGAGCCGGTGGGACAGAGTTAAACCCTCCGACGGTCTGAAAAGCCGGCTTGTTGCTCCCTCGTGAAGAACGAGGGCCGACATGGATTCCAACAGCGAACAAAAGAGAAAGCTCAATAGAGACTTTTCTCCGTCTGCTTCTTCTTCAGCCGGCTATTCACACTGTGTGCTGAATATTTTCCCCGACCAATCATATTTTCATGGATTACACAGCTTCCAGACGAGCTCCGTGAAGACTAATAGCAGGATATAGAGGGATATAGAAAAAAAAAAAACATGTATAATGACGAAATGATGATTATCCAAGAAATGGGGTTGTGAAGTGAGAGTGTGTTTCCCCGTTTCAGATAAATCCACAACATCAAAACAACAGCACAGGACTCTTCTATAATGCAATGGATATGTGGATATACATTATGATGTTGTTGTCATGTTTTATCCAATGTTTTGATATTTAATCCATTACAGTAGCCATGAGCCTCAGATTAGAAAGATGTCCTGGTTTAAAGGGATAGTTCAACGTTTTGGTAAATTGGCCCATTGTCATAATCCCTATAGTTTTAGCAGTAGGTTCATTACCTTTAATTGTCAGTGCAAGCTATTCTTGGAACGGCAGAGCAGAGCCGCGAGCTGCTCAGAGCTACGCTAGAGGCTCATGGGAGTTCTTGGTTTCCTTCATCAAACTTATCAAATACACAATCCAACAACTCCAAAACACTCTGGTGCACAAGTTGTGACCTGCACATTCACCACGCTATGAGATAATAACACAACGTTACGAGACAGAGTTGTTTTAGAGGTAAATGCAGAGACTGCTTGCTGAAAAACTGCCCCTGATGGGAACGTGCATCAGCGTTTTTGCATGATTTTACCTCAAAAAGCAGGAACTTGTCCACCAGAGCATTTTGGAGTTGTTGGATTGTGTATTTGATGAGTTTGATTAGGGAAACCTAGAAATCCCATTAGTCGCTATAGCGTAGCTCTGAGCAGCTCACGGCTCTGCTCCGCCGTTCTAAAAATACCTTGCACCGACAATTAAAGGTAACGAACCTACTGCTATGACTATAGGGATTAATGTGCCAATTTTCCAAAATGTTGAATTATCCATTTAAGCGGCAAAAACATCTGTATTAAACAACACAATAGCCCCAGTAGTCTCTACTTGCTGCAGAAATGGACTCAGAGTTTTGTTCTCCTCAAAAGACAGAATTTGTGTTTCCGACTATTTATTATAGAGACAGATTCTCCTCTTTTAACATGATTGCAAGTGATTGAAACAGCAGAGTTTAATGCAAAATCTAAAACCCACAGACTGATCCAACTGTGAGTCATCAGCACAGGAAGAAATAAATTGGTATTTTATTTCTAGAAGCAGCAGAGCTCAAAATAACTTTAACAAGACAACATTATGAGTGAGATGTGCACACAGGTACACTGTAAACCCGAACAGTGCTACAAACTCATAACTGTTACCGGCAACCAAATCAAAGTGAGCTAATTAGTTCACCTGACACTTCAACTTTAAGTATTCTCAACGATTAATATCGTTTTGATTTCACGGGGCTTAGTATGTCTGAGTGAACACTCTCACTTTACTTTAAACGTCTTAGTTAACAGGCCTACGTGAGGGGACGTGACGTCTGACGTCACTACGTTCAACTGCTCAGGGCACGTCTCAAGAAAATTCAAGATGGCTGGACCCTAGCGAGAGATGCGACGGAGCGAAGAAAGGAGGAAAAACATTCATTTTCATCCAAAAACCTGCACAACGACGCACATTTTTTCGTCGTGCCGTTGCAAAGTTGTCTTTTATCTGTGTTTTGTGCTCCGGGGACCCCGACTTCAGGATTTGAAAGTTTCGCGCTCGAAGTGGTGAGTAACGTAACGTTAACGTAACGTTACAAAAGTTCGACAAAAGTTCAATATATATCGCTTGTTATCTTTTGTTTGACGCTGTGAATGTGTGTAATGAAGTTACATGCTACGATACTAGACATATTTCAAACTAGTTTAAATTAAAGCTTACGTTGTACCGTAATTATCAGCAGTGTCGCTACTAGGTCCAGGTCGCTAACGTTACTTCAATGTAAGTTAACGGCCAGTGGAAACAGCCGCTCATTCTCTTGAAAAATTCTCAGAGGACGACTTGTTTCAAATATCGGGGAAATGTTTAAATAAAAGCATGTGCTTGCTGCATATGTGTAAGTTTATGTTTTATTAGACATTGCAAAAAATCATAATTGAGAAGAGAGTTGCCCTAACCAATAAGGGATTGACAAAGCAATATACTACATAATCATTTAACTGTTTGTGCTCTCGTTATGTTTTAGTATCATAGAGCGGTTGGATATGAGAAGTTTGTCAGTCTGAACAACAGTGTTGGTGAATTTTTTGGTGAGTATTTGTTATTTTTTTAAAAAGCCATTTGGTTATGACGTTAGTCATGATTTGCAAATAAATTACATTTGTTCATTCTCTCCCTGCAGGATTTGTGTGACCTCTTGCCCACCCCAGTTCAAGGTAAATGGATTGAAAGTGCAAGTTGTGCTCTGTATCCTTGGACACACGTGCAAAGTTTAGGCATTATCAATTGCACCATAACCACTTCTCAAGTGTCGGCCCTCTACCATGTTTGTACAGTGACTGCATTTGTACTTTCCAGTCATTTAATGCAGGTAAAGATTATTTGGCACGGTGTCATAGTGATACAGACAGAATAAATGTGACTGATGGTTCAGACATCATATTACATTTAGCATCTGAGATATTATGAACTTTCACCAGCGAACTTGACTGTCCACTTTTTTAAAGAGCTCAATATTGCCTCTCTCTGCATACAGAACAGATGGAAGACTGCTCATAACACCGAAACAGTTCATACTACTAGACTGAAGACTACTAAATCTCAGCTCATCCAAGGTAAATGGCTAATAATTTTGCTCAAAGATCATTCTTAATCACAATCACACTTAATCATCAAACTAACTCTGTTCACTGTTTTTTGTTGTTGCAGTACATCAACACATCAAGATATGGCTGCTCCACAGATATTTGTGCTCTGTGTATGTGTTGCTACAGATCTTGCCATGAAGCTCATTCTAACCAAATGCAGTCACAGGTAAATATATAGTAGTTAATAAAAGTTATGATGTTTAATATTTCATGTAGAAAATATCTGACAACTCCACATTGTTTTTACACCTAAATATTTATGTGTCCAGGTGTTTGCAGAGTTCCATTGCATTACAAACGTGAATCTACGCAACCAGTTTTACCGTGAACTTGACCGATACACACCAAAACTAGTTGCACTGTATCGACAGAAGTCCTCAAGGACTGGAAAGGGAGCAGAGGCACTGCGAGAGATGCAGAGAATTTATGACTTGGAGGTAAGTTTATGTTTGACTTTTCCATGGGGACAATGCTGATAATGTGTTGTCATTGCAGATTATATGTGCCTTGATAGTCAGTCATCCTGCAGAATCATAGATAGATTACTATTTTTAACATAACTAAAGCATTACATTGTTATACCAGTGACATGGACTGGGCATGCTGGCAAAATATTTCTATAAAGATTTTTTTTTCTTTTTTCTCAATCTAGGAAGAACATGACATCAACATGCGACGTAGTCTGGCGCTTGGTGCATTTCCAGTCTGTCTTCGGGAGGATGACACTGAATTCTACAAAACCTGTAATGTAAGTATTAGGGTTTGATGAGTATCTGCCTTTTTTTTTAATGTTGATCTATAGGATTGGTTTTCACTTTCAGCATGTGTGAATAGATAGTAGCAACCAATTCTAGTGACAGTGATTCGGGACGGCAGGGACAGAGGGGGGTGTGCGTGCAGAAGGATTTGGATTGGTTGCTCCCTCTCAGGTCTGGCAACAGTGATTGGTGGAAGTTTTCTCAGCACTGTAGTTGTCAGATAGCACAGATTTTTTTCGTTCATTTTCATAACGTATTAATTCCTCTGGCAACAGAGGGGGGGTGCTTTTGAACAGGATCGTAGACCCTACCTTTAAGGAAGGAATAATACATTTTGGCTCGACAAACAAGGATTGTATCACATCCTTCTGGATTGGTTGTTATAATTGATTTTCTTATGTTTTGCAGGGTGAAGATGAGATGGAGAACACTGACACACTGCTAGCGCTCCTCTCTGGTCCCTGACTCCACTGGTCCCATCAGCTTCAGCCCTGAGAACATATCCATTGTGACAGAGGATGAAGTTGTTATGAGTGATCTTCCCAGGTTGGCTGATACATTTGTGGTGCTGCTTGGTTTAATCTATGCTTTACACTTAGATTATCCAAAGAAACTCACTCACACATTCGCATTCATCCACAAAGTGCTGATGTGTCTGGATGATAACAAACCACTGAAACCATGCCTACTCTCCCTGAAAAATGATTTGTTAAAGGAGTAAACAAGCTGGCATCACGTATGTGATTCATGTCAGCAATGTTATTACAGCCATGTTGTTCTGTTGTTAATTCTTAGATGTGTCTGATATTACAGACTGTTTAAATGTTGAAAAACACTGTTGAAAGCACTTTTGCGTATGCCCAGTGGGCTTTTTATAATTTTTTAATGGCAATTCAGTCATTTATTTATATTATTTATTTTATTTATTGTATTTTATTCTGTTTTATTTGGTATGTTTTTCATTTTCATCATTTGCACAGATTTAGATGACTATGCTGCTACTTTTATAAGATTTTTTATTATTATTATTTGAGAAAGTACGGAAAAAAAAAGTTTCACTCCAGGTGTTGCACTTATGTGTATGTTATTCAACATTTCACAGTTTTACTAAGCCTGATATATTGTTATGAAAAAATGAATGAAAAAATTAAAATGTAACAGTTCTTAATGCCTTTTTAGCTATTTTAAGGTGCTGTTTTATACCATAATAAATTGGAATTCTGACATGTCAGAATTCCAATTATTTATTTCCTTGAATATAGATGTAAAATAACTTGATACTGTTTTGCAAGGCCATACTTTTACACTGAGCACACGTTTCCAATGCTTTGCTGTGATTTATACATAACCATACAAGTCTGTTTTTTTGTGTGGATGTTTATATGTTGAAAGACAGTTCATGATATGCAAACTTTCAGATCTTTGCCAGTCTTTACAAAGCCTGGAGAAAAAGAATGAAACCTCAATAAAAATATATTGAAATATATATATTTGTCTAGAAGTTTATTTGAGTATTCTGAACTTAAAAAATATTATTTTATGAGCTTTGTAAAACTATCTTTTTGGTTATTAACCATGATAATTTTTGAGTTTAAAGATATTGATCAATTAAGTACAATGAACTTAAAACATATACAAATTAAAACAAATGTTTTAAGTAAAGGACACTCACAATTTTTTTTAATAACAAGTATTACTTGAGTGTAAATGATGTAAAATATGTAAGTACACCAAACTTAAAAATTCTAACTTGCTTACTCAAAAACTATTAGGTAATCGGTTTCCACAAAAGTTTTGAGTATTCTGAACTTATCCGGGTTTACAGTGTAGCGGGAGCAGGGAGGGGGGCAGAAAATGATGAACCAGAAACGACGATGAGGAGACGGGGAGTTGTTGTTTTTGTACCTGAAAACAGTGTGAATCACAAAAGTAATCAGCGGAAAATCTCAATTATCTCAGAAGGAAACCTGTAGTTCAAAGTGAGTCCGATCTCTGTGGATGGTTTCAGGTCAGACGCACACAAACAGCTCGCACAACAGTCGCTGGGTGTTTAAGGCTGATTAATGAATGCTGCCAAGTCTGTGTGACAGCTGAGAGGAGCAGCAGACTGATGGCGTCGCCCTGAAATTGTGTCACTCACGTCGTTGTGTTTTTAATTTTACAGAAAATGACAAACAGGCGAAGCGAGTCTGTCTTCACGATCCCGTGTGACTGATCAATAACGTTGATTAAATCCTGTTTTGACACAGTTTTGTCAGCAGCGACGCTCTGTCTGTTTCCACTGCAGTTACCTCCAATATCACTAATATAACACAGATGCTGTAAAAAAAAAACAAAGAAAAAACAGTGTCTGGAATATTTTAGGAAAGATTTTTATGAGTGTAAACATTGTGATAACATTTGTTTTTTAAATATTGTGCTTCTAAGTTTAGTCAGTCGATGTTTTTCTATGCACACAGGTCATGTCTCACTACCGGTTTAAGGGACACTTCACCCAAAATCAATAATTCACCAATTTTCTACTCACCGTCATGCCAATGAAGGGTTCAGAGAACTTTTTGAGTCATCAAAACACTTTTGTAGTTCCAGGAGGGGTACGGCTGGCAACGGATTTTCAGTGTCCAAAACACTATGTGCTATGAAACATCCAAATACCTCCATGCTGAGTGTCCTGAAGCCGCCACATGAAAAAGTTGTTTGGAAAAAATAATTAGATCTCTGTGTTGTTTGATTGTTTGTCCACGTTTGTGCATGTGTTTTCTTGAGTTCCACTTGTGTTGAACTCTCTGGGCCACGGTATTTTAGTATATCGAATGGATGAAACATATATGGTGCGTTCAAGTTGCAGCTGGAAAGTGGAATTTCCAAGCTCTGAGTTAATCTTTAATCTTGGACACCCCTAAAGTTGGACGAATCCCACAAGCAATGTTTAGCAATGGCTGACAGTTCATTGTATGTCTTTGTTGTAAGTCTTTTTAAGATCGTTATGAATTGTCTGCATTGAAATCTTTTGGCTGGTTCAACATTTTGGCAATGTTGCCATAATACCTATAGTCATAGCAGTAGGTTTGTTACCTTTAATTGTCAGTGCAAGCTATTTTTAGTACGGCGGAGCAGAGCCGTGAGCTGCTCAGAGCTATGCTATGGAGGCTAATGGGATTTCTTGGTTTCCCTCATCAAACTCATCAAATACACAATCCAACAACTCCAACAACTCCATATGAGATAATAACAGAACGTTACGAGACAGAGTTGTTTTGGAAAACAGAGAAGCTTGTGACATGCAGTTTTGCATGAATTTTCACCGACAAATAAAGGTAACAAACCTACTGAGATAATAACAGAACATTACCAGACAGAGTTGTTTTAGAGATCCACTGTAAATTCAAATAAGAAACTGTTCATCTCGAGCCGTCAAACATGAAAAACTGCACTCGGTGATCCACGTCAGGGCTTCTCCACCAGCAAGCGGCTTTGCGTGAGTTGTGTCTGCTGAAGAAAACAGGCAAAGCTAGCGGATGTTTGACGGCTCGTCCTACGTGCTGGGACCCTGTAATGTACAATTGATGAATAAAGGTAACAAACCTACTGCTATGACTATAGAATCTAGCGGTCGGGGAAATTGATTAGGGTTAAGGGACAAGTTTACACGGAATATCGCTTTAAGGGACAAGTACACACAATCATTATGTTTTCTGTCTTCTGTTTGTTTTTCAACTGCAAAGGGAAAACACTCAACTGAGGTGACGTCCAAAGCTCCAACGTAAATGGAACAAACCACTAGCGTCTGATATCTGGTGTATGACGCAGCAGCAAATAAAGCAATAAACAGACTGATGCATAAAGATTAAACCAAGTTAAATGGGCTACTAAGGCTATGAATTGCGGTTCATTGTGTCAGCGTCTGTGTCAGCGTCTGTGTCAGCGTCTGTGTGTGTGTGTGTGACAGATCGGTCCATAAGGAGGATGTAATTGGCAGCGTGTGAGTGCAGGAGATTTGCAGGTGTCAGACTGATGCGACACACCTCTGCCGCGGGCCTGTTAGTGCCTCGCTGATAAGATTAGACTGTGTGTCTGTCACTGTATCACATTCACACTAACTGAAAGGTGTCGGCGTCCTGACAGATAAATGCGCTGCCATATTTGAAGCGTTGTTATTATCATCACTCACACACATCTGTTACACACCAGGCTCAGACACTTTCCCGCCTGCCGCTCCATGCTTGTGAGGACGTTACCATGATGACGACGACGATGAGCTGTTTTTAACTTTGTGCTTCACCTGCTTCTGTGTAAAGTGCAGTTTTATCAGATGGGAAACAGGAAGGTGGATTAACACTGATGGCATTGATCTGCTGATTAACTGATCAATCATAATCAGAGATGTATTTATTGCTAAGTATATTTTTGCCTTTGTTTCAGACATGAAACATAAAAATAAACAGAAAGAACATAAATATAACTCCAAGACAGTTGACATTTAAAGGCACTTTAAAGGCACACAAAAATACTATTTACTTACATACTGTAGAAGGGTATCTAAAATACAATTTACAGGAATTTACAGTACATAAAGACATATATATGAAAGTATGAACATATCCATAAACATAAGAATATGAATATTGGGTAACCTTTGAATTTACAGGCCGCTAATTACGTGATAATTATGTGATAATGTCAAGAAATAGCCTAAAAATAACAGTCAATTTCACATTAACGTCATGTTTTTCATGAAGGCAAAAGGTTACACATGCTTTTCATGTTGTGAATTTTTCAGGAAAGTCCAGAATTTTTCTCCACCAAGTCTTTTTTGCAATCAATCGTTATTTCTTGGCTATATTTCTCAACAATACTATGAAATGAAATTGACCGTTATTTCTTTCATCAGTATTTATTTTGTGTCCAAAGACTGTGCGTTTCACAATCCCTTTTAAATCAGTGCCAGTGTTGCATTGTGGGAACTGACCAGAGCGCTTTATAAAGAATAATAAAGTCTGGTGTTATTCTACATTTTTGTTTTTATCACCAAATCTTGTTTTGAAAAAAACAAAGACCAAAACCAACAGTGTTTTATTTGTCTCGTTTCCATCTGTCAGCACCACTTCATTCTCCTCCAACTTCAAGATGTGATCAATTAAAATCAGGTCTTAAATACATTGTTAATTGGACAAATAAACAAGTGTATTTGCTCATGGGACTATTTTCAGCTGCGGATGAACGCGCTATATATTAGTGGGACAAACTAAAACCACATGTTCACTAGAATGAGGCAACAGTGTTTTTGTCTTTTATTGGGAGAACACTATTGGACAGAATCAGTATGTTTGATACGATTGTGAGATTATTGATTTTTCTGTGACATTATTTGAGTTATGAGTTGTGAAGTTACACGGACGTCGCTTGACATTTTTATGTAAACACTGAGTCATTCTGTGTCTCTCTTGCCTTTTTAATGCAGATTTTTTTTGTTCTGACTGGTGATTCATATTCTCGTTGTAAAGTCCTGGTGATCATCAGTCAAACCATCGCTGTCGCCCTGTGATTAAATGATGGGGCAATTGAGACCGCTCCCTGACTGGTGAACAAATGAAGAGAGGAGGAGGAGGAGGAGGAGGACAGCAATGTCGATGGGGTCACTGATGGTTTGATGAGAATATTTTTGAAGAATGAAACTTTAAAGAACAGCAGGGAAGCTGCTCTGGGACACCGAGCCTCTTTATGTCAGTTTGCCCTTTAATTTGTTTATTGAAGTGTTGTGGAGCCGTTCGTATCCCTGCAGGTCGTCCCATCCGACCAGTCAATAAATGTTTCATCATCAGGAAGCAAGAAAGTCTGCATGAGTTCTTCCCATTGTTCTCAAGTTGCAGTTTTCACACTGTGTTGGTTTCCAGGTTTCTGTTTATCTCAGTAACACCTTGGAGGAATTTCTAATAATTTGGCACAATCATTCACTTCCCACTGGCAAAAAATCCTGTTTAAACCCGCTAACAATCGGCCTCCGATCGGCTTGCAGTGGGAACGTTAACACCTGAACCAACCTGCTAATTTACGTGACACTGCACCGGTTGCACCTCGTTCAAGACTCAACATGGCACAGCACTGACAAGACATCTCAGCGAGATCATGATCCGTGGGGACCTGACCACCGGTTGTTTGGCCAGTGGGACGGGAGCCATATGCCGATTGTAGTGGGAAAGCGGTATTATATTTAAGCAAAAACCTACGTCAACCTGCTAGGCTATACACGTTGGGCGGTATTATAAAAAACCCACGACAGGCGTGGTTGGGCCAAAAAAAACCTTTTAGCGTATATCATGGACTTAAGTGATGTATTGCTTTTATAAAATGGTTACGAATAATGGTGGTATAAAAGAGGAATACACAATAGTTTTTATTTAATCAAAGATGCATATTATCTGATAAAATAGCCCCACCTCTCTTGATAGATGGTTAGCTCTGCACGTCGTCTTTTCCTCTGCTTTTTTTTTTCTTTCTTCTCAGGAGAAAGTCACTGCTCAATCCACTCAACCATTGTTAACCCTCCCCGAAGGTGAGAGTTAACCTTGAGCACGTGCCTGGTGTGGAGTGATACGCTGTGATAAGGCTTTAGAATAGTGGCTGTGGTACTGTACACGCTCATTACTGTATATCACAGTTAACAACAAATGAGATTGCCCGATTTCATCTTTCCATTTTATAATCAAGAATAAACTGATCAGATTTTGCTGCTTAGATCAAAGCCTTAGTGTGCTTTAGCCTTGTGAACATGACGTTGTTGTTCCGCCTTGAGTAAAGTTCTTTAGATTTCCTATGAATGTTGACCTGAACTCAAGGATCAGCCGTCTAGATCTGACTGGGCAAACGTCACAGGTCAAGGTGACCTGACGAAACATGATTGCGCTTTGTAAACACATTATTTTGAGTGGATTTCACTTAATATTTCATATGAACATACACTTGATTGGTTTGATGGCC
Organism: Decapterus maruadsi; assembly: GCA_030347415.2. Classification (NCBI taxonomy): domain Eukaryota; kingdom Metazoa; phylum Chordata; class Actinopteri; order Carangiformes; family Carangidae; genus Decapterus; species Decapterus maruadsi. Next base: position 8,420,363 of record CM064901.1, read on the forward strand.
AAAGAAAGGTCAAGTTCACAGTGAACACGTACAACTTTGTCAAACGTGGCACGTGTTCATCAGAACGAACTGCTTCGATTGTCAGTGACCTCACAAAGTGCATAAAACTTTTCATATTGGATCCAGAGGTGACTTTATAAACTTTTTTTTTTCTTTTTTCCAGCTGAAGCAGCAATATTAACTGACAATCTGACTCTTTCGATATAAGTCACAACCCACAAATGATTTATTACTGACTGTGACACTGAGCACATTTTAATTATGCAGTGATGTAATGAATATTTGAGGCTTCTCCTTTTGCAAAATACAGATGTCGGGGGGATTTGACTCGAGGCTCCAGCTGCTGGGAGTTATTATAGTTTTGTTTACAGATGCATAGTTGTGTGTGTCCCATTTGTTTTTTGTGTGTCTGTTTTTACACACTGAGTTATACGATCAGCGGGGGGGATTTTATTTTTATTTTTATATAGCATTACATTCTTATAGCATGACATACGATAGATGAATGTGAATCCGTGTTCCCATGCAGCCACATTTATAACACACACCAGTTGCCATTGTAAAATAGAAAGTCTCATTCAGCGAGTTAAATTCAGCTCTCTCTCTCACGCTGCGGGCCATCAGGCACTTTAACCAGACACGTATGTTTAAGATTGAATAACAGCTGTTGATTTATCACTCTGCAGAGACAAACAAAACCCGATCCCCTGCTTCATCATGTTCCTCCGTCCGTCCGTCCATCATCCTCACTCGCTCAGCTCAGCATTCACTCGAAGGAATGTATCCGGTTGCAGTGAAAGGTGCAAAGAAAGCAGAGCGGAGGCATTTCAACCTTCACAGAAGCTCAGACGGCTTTTTACCTGAAGGTCGTATCAGTTCACAACACATTCACTTTTCCAGCTTCAGACGGCAGCAGCGGCGGCCGAGACATCACGACCATGGGCTCAGGCTCCACAAACCAGACCAGAGGCTCTTACCCCCCCTCCACCCTCTCCTCTGCATTTGTCATGGCTCCGAGTCGGTTGGTTGGATTTCACAGAGCCTCCAACAAGGGGGTTAAAGTCGTCACTAAATGCATGTGAAAGCCAGCGTGTGTGTCTCGGGAGGTCAGGGCAGGCGGTGTGAGTTTCAGGGAGCGAGGGAAGCAGAGGTCAAGGGGGGGAATCACCAAGGGGAAAGTGTATGGGGAGGCGGTGGGGGCAGCAGCAGCTGGCTGAGGTAAAAGAAACAGAGATAAAGGTATGAAAACAAGTCTAATGACTAAACTTCTGATGCACGGCCGAGAAATGCGTCTGAAATTCCACACGAAACCTTCGATCACACCAAATATGTCAGACTGAGGTGGAAATATGTGTAAAATGACTCAAAAAACAGAGACAATTATGCTCAGTTGAAAAACAAGCCGCAATAAATAAATAAAAACCAAGGTCTGTGGCTCTAAAAACATTCTCCACAGTTGATGAATTCCCTTTTCTCTGTTTCTGTCTGTCTTTCTTTCTTATAAAGAAATAAACACGTTTTCATCATCGCAAAAGCAATTTTCTCCTCCATTTACTCCCATACGAGAGGTCGGTTGTTATAATACAAATATATACATATATATAATAGCACCTTTCTTTGATAAACATCCACTTCACTGTGTTTGTAAGAGACTCAGAGTCATTAGTGATGCTCCAGTGAAGGTCCTTCACTCGTCCCTGCAGCAGTCAGATAGTTCAATGTACATTGTTAGACGTGATCTGCTGCACTGGGTATTTATCTATTTATTAATTTATTCGTCTCCTCTTCTTGTTTAGTTCTTGTCTTATTGGCTTTTCATCATGTTTCAGTGGCTGTGTGTGTGTGTACTGTACGGTACGTCTCTCTGCAGGCTCTGATGCCAAACCAGGTTCCCTATGGGGGATCAATAAAGCTTTCTAATCCAGTCTAATCCCATCATTTATTTTATTCAGAGATCGATTCATCCGTCCGACTTGTCTGTGGCTCCACCGTCTGAATCCTGGGAAAGTGTCTGTGTGTTTGCCACCAGACGCATGAATCTCTCGCCTTCATATTCTTCTGTTTTCTTTTCATTCATTTGTTATTCTCCCGTCAACCTTTCCCCCCCTCCCTCTATGTGTGTGTGTGGGTCTGTACGTACACATATGTGTGGCCATATTAATCCAGAGTGATTACATGTCTCTTGGCTCAGAACCAAATGAAACAGTTCTTCTCTTCATTATTTGTTTTCTGCGGCTCCACACGCTGTACGACTCAAACACACTGGGCTTTATCATTACGCCTGTGCCTTTGATGTGAGCGATAATGTGGAGCTGGTGCGGTGGGAGAGCTGTGCAGCATGCGGTGCGATCGTGGGAGAGGTGATGGCAGGAAGTGAAGAAGGTGATAGGAAGGAGGGAAAAAAATGCAGAATAAAGCAAACACTGCTCTGCCTCCATGTTTGACTCTGTGGTGTCGGGTTCTGCATCACAAGGTCACGAGTCCGACCGACTTTAGAGATGAATGAGTCAGACACCCACAACTCCTCTACTGTGCAGGAGGGCCCGTCTCTGCATGAACTCCACACATACACAATCTTCAAAACATCACACAAACACATGCAGATACTTTGACAAAGGGACCAAGTTAATTATCTTTGTTTATACGGCTGCTATAATCGTTACTGTTATCTTTGCCGTGCATCAAATGACTGTTTACAGTGAAATGAGCCACTTGTTGCAGCAAAACCTCAGTGAAACCTTGAACTGCTTCAGCTCTTTGGAGCAATTTTTGTTTGGATTTACTTTTTAGCCTGGGTACAGTATACCCACGCTGCCTTGCACGCAATTTTATTCGCTCTGCAAGTCAGCCTGGAAACCATGGACCCACAGAACAGGGGAGGGGGCACCAAGACGATGAAGACACACCGAAGCGACTTTAAGGTAAAGGTAAAGGTAAAGGTACTTTATTAGTCACATATACAGGTGTACAGGTGAAATTCTTTCTCTGCATTTAACCCATCCCTGAGGAGCAGTGGGCAGCCACGGCGCGGCGCCCGGGGACCAACTCCAGATTTAAGCCAGTGCTCTGGTCAGGGGCGCTGACTGGAGGATTAGCTAACATGTTTTGGTGGTGGGGGAAACCGGAGTACCCGGAGGAAACCCACGCAGACACGGGGAGAACATGCAAACTCCACACAGAAAGGCCCTGGGCGGCCCAGGATTCGAACCCAGGACCTTCTTGCTGTGAGGCAACAGTGCTAACCACTGTGCCACCGTTGATAGCTTGTCGATCCAACACGGCAGCAGATGCTTTTCCTTTCAATGCAGCGTTAGAAAGTGTTTTAAAAGGACAACGAGGAGTTTGTTTATGGTCAGAACTACGACGGTATCTGATCGTCTTCCAACCTCCGACTTAACAATCTTGGCAAACGTCTTCACTTTCGTCCATGTTGCGCCAGTCCAAGAATTTCACCGTGCTCACGCAGAGGCTCATGGGAAATGTAGTGTGAAAACACTTCGCTTTCCAAAACACCTGAGTGTTGCTTTAATTAGTTTAGACCGCAAGTTTATTTTGAAAAAAGATCAACGTTTAGTGTTTTTTTTCCTCATCGGATTTCTGTCACTCTACATACGTCATCGGGTATGATTGATACGATTGGCTATAAGCTACGTACAGACGCATTTGATAGACATTCGTAGCGCCCAATAAACAGCTCTGGGGTTTCGTAAACCACGCCTCAAATGCAAAAAGATGAACGGGTGGTTCCCAGACAGAATCTCAATCTACAATCTACTTACTTTTACCGCTTTGGTTCATTTTCATCGCGCTCGTTTCCAGCCGCCACATGCAACTGTTGTCTCCACACACCCACTGTAGCCGACACTTCCTGCACAAAACGGATTCTTTCGGGGAGGTGTTTAGCTCTTTAATCCTCTTGCATCGGACGGCCCTGTTCTGCGTGTCATTCCCCCCTTCTCTGCCTCCCATTTCCTGTCACATCTCTACTGTCCTATCAAATGAAGGCATAAAAAGCCAAAAAAACGTATTCTTTCTCTTTAATCCTCTTGCATATGGCGTGTAGAGCCGACCAGACTGACCAATCTTCTCCAGCCTGGTCTGTCCTGTGCAAGGCGTCGGGCTTCTTCCAGGGACACGTTACACGTCATTAGGTCCTGGGCGACAGTGTTGATTCAGCGCCGGGCACAAAAAGTCAGACGGGCACAATTAGCTAAACAAGCTTGCGAACACACTGGAGCATTTAGTTTAGTCCCACAGGAGCTGGTGGCGACCAAAACAGAGCTAATAGGAGATAAATATCTGTAATGAGTCAAAGTGGAGGCTATAATGTCGCTGCTGGATACGTAGACATATGGTTGGATTGCAGTGTGTTCAAGGCCACATAATTTTCTTTTTCTTTTTTTTTCTCCAAATTGGCCCAAAAGCTCAATAACTCCAGGTTTTAATGTGCATAAAAGCCTCTCCTGGCTTCTGAAAGCAGGGTGTTTATGCGGCAAACACAACCTGAATGCTCCAGAGACAGACGCGATCATGCGGAAGCCGGTGTGAATGTAAATGCTCTCTGTTTCTGGGAGGAGATGTTGCTTTTAAATCCTGCCAGGCGCAGCAGGATCTCATTCACCTCTGATGTATTCAGTTATGTAAATCTCTATTAATACTTAAACACCTGGACAAACAAAACCAAGGCTTGTGTTGTTTGTTTGTTGTTGTTATTTTTAACCACCGGACCTTTAAACAGCTTCTTTCTCCGTCACCACGTCTGATATTCTGTCATTAATAATTAATCAAAGCTCAACAGACTTTTTTACACATCAACAGGCCTGTGAAAGTCACATCTGTCAGCCTCTGCTTCACCCTGCCGCTCAGCCACACACACAAATACACACACACAAAGGCAGACAGTTACTGTGTAACACACCATGTAACATGCACACAATGTACACACAGCAGACTCATTAAGTGAACTGCTGTGAAATCTTGTGATCAGGGATTCTGCGCTTCAGTTCCCCGCGGATCGTACACTGACTCCAAGTGATCCTGGAGGCGCCTTTGACCCACACAGAAACACACACATACACACACACAGAGAGAAACACACACTCGCGTTGGGTGGTATGTGTAGTTGCGATATCATTTAATGAACTCACATGGTCCGAGTTAATCAGCTTTACGTAAGTCGCTGCCAGGTCATCCGTGAAGATTTATTTCTGTTTTTGATTAATCATATGATTATGACTTGCTGATCTGTTCAGTCTGGAAGTTTCTGCTGCATCTGAGGGTTTTTAGATAATCTTCATTATCATCATCATCATCATCATCATCATCATCATCATCATCATCATCATCATCATCATTATCATTATCATCATCAGCAGCAGTTTTAGTAGCTGTGATACCACAAAATACAAACAGTGTATAACAACACATCAAGTCTCAGTGACAGTTCATTACTGCAGGTGAGTTGTGAGTCTCCTCGTTTGGATTTTAACCAACAGTAACAGCAAATAAGTTAAACAGAGACCACACACAAACACTGCTTCTTCTTCTTTTTTCTTTTTTTTTTACAATTAAAGGGACAGTTCACCCAAAATTCAAATTGCACTCATCATCTACTCACCCTCATGTCGACTAAGGGCTGGGAGAAGTTTCAGAGTCCTCCGTGGCTTCTCTGAGTTACAGGGGGTCTCGGCGTAGCAGTGCATGTCCATGTAACGGTTGCAAATGGACACCAACTGTCTTCATAACAAAAAGACAGACAATACCTCCATGCTGCTCGTATGTAATGTCCGTCTTGTATTGAAGCCCCGAAAGTCAATATTTCAAGCTTATTTGCAGCAGGAGCTCATCTTCCGGAGGACTGTTTTAGTCGACATGAGGTCGAGTAGATAATGAGTGCAGTTTGAATTTTGGGTGAACTATCCCTTTAACATATCGACTGTGCAGTATCAGTCATTTCGACCAAAAAGGAGGGAAGCATTTTAATGAGAAACACATGACTGTACAATCCTGGTTAAGATGGCAAGACCTCTTGTTGTAGCTGCACACACACACACACACACACAGAGAGACACACACACACACACAAAAGCATAGCATAGCATGCACAGGCATCCCCACATGCGTATACTGGAAAATGTCAAACATGCCGTGTAGTGAAGGAAAATTTCTCTTGTCTGCACGTTTATTTATTCAGGAGGAAAAAACAGAAGGTTTCTGATTAAAAACATTCACATTTTTCATTCTTAATGTGGTTGTAATTGCATTAAAGTAAAGAAAAGAGACGCATGATGTGAAACACAAGCAGCGAGCAGCAGCAGCACAGAGCTTTTGGCATGACCACACACACACACACACACACACACATGCAATTGTCTGCGTCTCTTCTCTGTTCAGCAGTTCACAGTGGAAAGTACCTACACATCAAACACACACAGCACCACGACTTGCACAGACAGACACACAATGAGATAATCAATGTTCTGAACAAACGTAAGTGGATGGAGAGAATCAGAAGAAAAAGAGGGGAGGGAGGATAAAAATAGAGAACAAACTAAAAGTGATGTGGGTTGAGCCAGTTGAGCAGCCCCCGTCTGCTTCCACATCCACATTGTTTTCTATAAAAGTTCTGTCTGGTTCTCATTGTCTGTCCTTGACTCTAAAACATTGTTCTCTCTTAAGTGTTCTCTCTTCATCTCTCTCAAACATACACACACACACTGAAAGAGAGGAATAGAAAGAGCGCTGTGCAGGTTTTTCCACCATCACAGTGTTTAATCGACTTCATCCTTGCTCCACGACGGTGCCGTATTCTTCACTTCACATACTAGTGTATATAAGTAAAAGTGTTGGAGTCACAACAACCTTTGGCTGGAAAACTGCTTCAGAAAAGTGTGTGGCTTTCCTTTTGAGGAAGAAAGCACCTTTGGATTTGCAGCAGCTTTAATTAAATCTCATGGCGACTCATTAGAATGAATTATCTTTGAGCTAAAATGCTGAACATCATCCTGCTGATGTTTAGCTCGTATAAAGGTTAAAATCCATTGTACATTAACACACAAACATTTCCTAGCACTATGGTACATTCACTGTCACTCATATCATCTGTGTTTAATCATAAGTTTACACTGATGGTGAAGAAAGTTCATAGTGTTAGTTCATAGTGTGTTAAAGGGATAGTTCAACATATAGTCCCTATAGTTGTAGGTTTAGAGTAGGTTTGTTACCTTTAATTGTCATTACCGTGATTGTAATTGCATTTGCCAATTATTTGAGGCAAATGCAGAAAACTGCCCCTGACGGGAATGTGCATCAGCGGTTTTGCATGAATTTACCTCTAAAACAACTCTGTCTGGTAACGTTCTGTTATTATCTCATAGCGTGGTGAATGTGCAGGTCACAACTTGTCCACCAGAGCGTTTTGGAGTTGTTGGATTGTGTATTTGATGAGTTTGATGAGGGAAATCAAGAAATCCCATTAGCCTCCGTAGCATAGCTCTAAGCAGCTCACGGCTCTGCTCCGCCATTCTAAAAATACCTTGCACCGACAATTAAAGGTAACGAACCTACTGCTATGAGGGATTATGGTGATGGGCCAGTTTGCCAGAATGTTAAACTATCCTTTGAACACTCATTTATCAGCAAAAGTGGATACAATTAATGAATGTATAATAAAGGGAAAGTACAAGTTTTTAATTCGGTTTTGATAACACAAAAGGTGACCGTGTCCACTTATAAATGGCAATTAAAATGCAGGAAAGGACATAAAGGTCCATAAAATAAATGAACAGGGACCAGTTCTACGTGACCCATTAAAAAAAAACTCCCAGTTTACAATCCGTCCAGTCGTTTTATGTGAAGTCACAAATTTGTGTTCAAGGTGGTGCAGGCAGACGTGAAAAGGACAAAGTGACACTGCCAACCTTGGATCCAGCATGGTAGCATGGCTGAATGCCAACTGAAACACAGGACACCCCCTCCAAGGCTTTCCGCGTCTCTGAGGGTCTGAAGCCTCTGGCACTTTTCCACTTTGCCCCTTTGGCAGCAAACCGAGCCAACGGCCTGAGAGCAGGGAGCCGCATGCAGAAATAGTTTGAGAAGTTCAAAAAAGGCTCTCTGACAAGTTTTTAAAAAGATTTTTTTTATTTATTCTGGGTCTTGATTGGAGCATGTAATAGCTGCTGCTGTGAATCCAAGGTGACTGCAGCCGGCGTGCAGAGGCAGAGAGGCGACAAAGCCACCTTTCAACTCTCCTCAAAAGACAGATTTTCACTGAAGCATTTCTTTAAACACACACAGCCCCAAACACACAAGCAGATGAATTGTTTCCTGATCCTCGTGTCTTTTTTTTTTTTTTTTTTTAAGAGAGGGAGAAAAGCTTTAATCAATATCACATTGTGAACCAGAATCCCCTGAAACCGTGACTGACGCCACGACGGCCACAAAGCTTCTCCCCTCTCCACCCCCCACCCACCCACCGCCCCGGCCCCCCTCCTCTAGATGTGGTCAGAGAGCGATCCCTCGCTCTGGCAAGAAGAAAGGAGGAAAACATCCTTGTTGTTTGTTCTTTTTCCCACTCGCAATCACAAAGCTCTACAGTTTCTTTTCCTTTTTTTTTCCTTTTCACAGGAGCAGCCACATTTAAAGCAGGAGCTGATCTTTGATTCATTTTAAACGTGGGGATAAAAGCGACTTAAAAAGCTTGTTGTTTCTTTTTGTTTTTGTGTAAGTGAGTGAGTGCAAAGTTTGGAGAGTGAGGAGGGGAGGAAATGAGGGAAATGCCCCGACTTGAGGCTCGGAAAACCGTGACCTTGCACTCTTGCAATCTTGCAACATATTGACAGGATGAAACAAGGGAGGGAGGAGGAGGAGGAGGAGAGAGGGAAGACAAAAAGGAGAGAGAGGAGGGAGATTTTAGGAGCAGAAATCAAAGACAAGGGGATTATGCTGGGGTGGGGGGAGGAGGACAGAGGGGATTTCTGCAGATGAAAGAGAAGAGACGGAGGAACAGCATGAAGAAGGACTGACTGTATGTTTCAGTTACACATATCAAACTGTAAACAGACAGCACACCGCGCTCCTGACAAAACTATAAATAGAGTTTCTTCGGTCCACACATCCATTCACATAACCACAGCGGCTCTGCGGATACACACTGGTGCACACAAACACGGCCTCAGTGGCTGTGGCGCTGATATGGTTTGAGAGGAAATGAAAAGCCATCGTAAAGTAAAGGAGGAGGAGGAGGAGGGGAGGGAACATTTGCAGTTCAGCTGTTGTGTTTCTACATGATCTCCACCAGGATGAAAGTAAAGGCAGTGAGCCGGTCTTATCTGCAAAAAAGGAAAGGGATGAAGAGAGAGGCAGACGGCAGAGAAGTAAATCAGAGCGAGGTGTAGGCTTCGGCTGTTTTCACCGCTTTGATTTTCTCAATATGTATGTTTGTTTAAGTTATCAGCTGTGTTTCCTCTTTATGTCATGTGGTGCAGGATGTCTGCCTCCCCTGTGATAAGAAACGCAGAAACAACACAAAAAAAAAAGAAGAAGAAATCACGGTGGCGGCCTGTTCTCAGGAATATGTTTCTTCATGTGTTCAAATACAACAAGTGCAAGAGCCACAGCAGCAGCAGCAACAAGGATTCAGGGTTAGGGTTAGATAAAGTGTTAAAAGGGGGCTTTGTGTAGGCTAGATTTCTTCTTCCAGCAGATGTGGTTTCCTGCTGCGGCTGGTGGTGAATCAGTCTTTGAGCCTTCGTGTTACAACTCCAGGGCAGATCGGAGGCTGCAATGAAATCGGTATTGGAAAGTCGTGAAAGAAGCCAGAGCTGTGTCTCAATTCCCACACTTCCGTACTTAAACTTACATATTTTGAGCGTGTACACTGTAAAATGTAACGAGCTGTTTCAACTTAAAAATACGAGTGAAAGGGCTGCCTTAAAATTTCAAGTTAAGTGAAAGAAAAAAAAATGTTATCTAGGTTAAATATTCCTTGTTGGGTAAACACCTGCATTACATTGGGTTGATTTATCTTTCATAATTGATTCAACTAATTCAGGTAGTTGTTTGAATCTTAAATGGTTAGTTGTGTAAACTTTTTGCTTCAGTTAAGTTAACTAGGATTTGTCAATTGACTGGACTACTTGGGTAGTTGTCTGAACTAGCAAATCTGTTTCATTTGAATTAAAACTCAGTGAACTTGACTTGGATTTATTAATTGATTGAACTGCTTGGTTGTTATTTGAATTTGCAAATCTATCTTAGTTAAATTAATCAATCATTTGAACTTATCCAAGATTTCTTTGAACTTTGATCATGTTTGCTTCAAAGAGAAAAAGGACAAACAATTGACATGCAACCAGTTCAACATTTATTGGAGCACACACCTGTCAAGATTTACTGATTCTCCTAAAATTTACAGCATTGCATATATTATGTGACTACTGTCATATAAGAGAATGAATGGCTTTACATAATGCTCATCTGGCTGTCACCAAAAATGAAAATGCTGTCAGTGGAGGGCCACAAAGATCAAGGATAACATTCTCATCCAACACCACAGGACATATTTCAACAGATCAAAACTTGCTCTAACTCCTTCATACAATCAAGTGCAATGTTCAAGGTAAAAGATGAACCCGTTTCCATGACACTCAGTTCATCCGCAAAGGAACAGAGGTCCATACAGTAAACTGTAGTTATTTGAAGATCTTCACGATCATTAATTGTTGTTTTTTCTGTTTGGTCTTTGTGTTGTCAATTTAAACAATTAGTTCAGTGGATTTGGTTGAAAAATTAAATTCAACAAATGTGAGATGTAGAGTAGTGTGCACATTTATACATTTAAAGGGATAGTTCAACCTTTTGGCAAATTGGCCCATTGCCATAATCCCTATAGTCATAGCAGCATAGGCTCGTCACCTTTAATTGTTGGTGCAAGCTATTTTTAGAACGGCGGAGCAGAGCCGTGAGCTGCTCAGAGCTACTGTACACTATGGGGGCTGAGGAAATTTCTTGGTTTCCCTCATCAAACTCATGAAATACAAAATCCCACAACGCTTTTGTGGACAAGTTGTGACCTGCACATTCACCACGCTATGAGGTAATAATGGAACGTTATGAAACTGAGCCATTTTTCAGGTAAATACAGAGTCTGTTTGCTGAAAAACTCTCCCACAAGGCAACACGCATCAGCAGTTTTGCATGAATTTACCTCTAAAACAACTGTGTGTCTCATAGCGTGGTGAATGTGCAGGTCACAACTTGTCCACCAGAGCGTTGTGGAGTTGTTGCATTGTGTATTTGATGAGGGAAACCAAGAAATTCCCTTAGCCTTCATAGCATAGCTCTGAGCAGCTCACGGCTCTGCTCCACCCTTCTAAAAATAGCTTACACTGACAATGAGCTCTATGCACAGCTTCACTCCTTCCTGAATTAAAGGTAATAAACCTACTGCTATGACTATAGCGATTATGGCAATGGGTCAATTTGCCAAAATGTTGAAATGTTACACATCTAAAGCTACTCATCGTTTTTTGTAAACAAATGCTACAAAAAATAGACAGCAAAATATGAACTTGACTTGAATACCAGACAATTTTAACATGAGTCGGGAGCTATACGAGTCATCCCAGCACAATCTCACATGGTTTTCTGCAGTAGTCTTAAACCATGCACAAGTGAGGAACACTGTCCTCCACCGATGTTCATCAGGACTTCCTGAATGACTTCAAATGTGTACCTTGTGTCCTTTGGATAGTCTATGTTTAGAGAAAAAAGCTGACCCATCAGCAAGGCAATGGCACGTGGGATGTCCTTCAGTTCAGACAGGATCACTGCTTCCTCATGGAGGTGTCTCAAGTGGTGTCAATGATTTCTTCTCCATCCTTCACCATCACAACACCAACTTTCATCTCCTTTGTGAACGTGTCCTCTTCATCTGTAGCCTACAACACAAGATTTCAAATAAAGCAAAAATATTACTATTATTATATTTACCATCTTTAAATGTTCTATCATGAATATATTGGCATCTAAGACAGGATTACCATTTCAGGCATGTCGATTAGGGATGCACATTTTAAAAATTTTTCCTAACCGATAACCGACGCTCGTTAACCGATTATTAACCATTAACCGATAAGATTAAGACGCTGGCAGCGCACGGCCAAAAAAAAAAAAAAAATCGCTCCATTTTTTTTTTTTTTTTTTTTTTTGCCGTTAAATGCACACGTGCGCTGCGCCGGCTGATCAGCGCCACATGTCACATCCTATCCACTGTGCTCTGTCTACTCAGATCGTCCATTAAAGAACTGTTTACAAAGTGCAGCCAAACACCAGGCCAGGCTGAAGGAACAGCAGTTCCTCTGTGGAGCTGCAGGAGAGCTGCAAGTGAACAGGCTGGAGAGAGCAGCCACCTCTTTTTTTTTTTGCCGAAATACACACGTGCGCTGCGCCAGCTGATCACCGGCACATGTCACATCCACTGTGCTCTGTCTCATCTGATCGTGCTCAGATCATCCAATATAGAACTGTTTTTATACAAAGTGCAGCTAAACACCAGGCTGAAGGTACAGTAGAGCTCCTCTGACAGCTCCTCTGTGGAGCTGCAGGAGAGCTGCAGGTGAACAGGCTGGAGAGAGCAGCGACATCTTTTTTTTTTTTTTCTTCAGCGCCGTAGTTACAGGTGATGCACATCGATGTCTGTGTAGCTGCAGTACATTTATTGTCTGACCTTCCTTCATGGGGGCTACTGCACATACTGTCAGTCCTCCTGTGTAACTTTTTGCTGCGAAATATAACTGAAGGCACGTTGAAGTCGGCACGTGTCGACACGCCCCCATGAGTTGACACAAAAGTAGCTAATAATAATTAAAAAATAACCGATAGTATTAATCGGTCAAAGTTCTTGTTATCGGTTAACGGTTAAACGGTTAACCATGTGCATCCCTAATGTCGATACCAATCATTAGCTGACTAAAGGGCCCCAGAACAAAAAGTTCACCAGTTTTATCTAAGCTGAACAGATCTTTTGTGAAGGAATGGTGTGCATATTTTGTGTATTTTTGTCTAAGACCACTGCAATAAAGTTAAATAATGTTTACCTCGACAGTCTTAAAAAATGGACGGCTCCTCCTTGAGAAAGTGAGGAAGACCCAGCAGAAGAACTGTCCTCTTGCGGTGTGTGGAGCTCTGTTAAAAAAGAAGAAACAAATAGTACTCAACTGGTATTTGGTAGCTGGTATTTGGTAGCCACTTGTAAACAATTATTTAAGACCTCTCAAGTTAAAATAAGATATTAAGATTTTTTGCCAGCCACCTCCACATTAATAGATAGGACAAGTACAAATCAAATGAATCCTCCCCAATTTTTATTTTGTATTTTTTATTAGCTACTTGATGCAACAAAAAGCAGGTTTTAATGTCATGACTGACAGCTCAACTCTGCTCATGACTGAGTCTGCCAGCTGTATGGGCAGAAACTTTACACATTGTATCTGTACTGTATATTAGGGTCCTTCCTGATCTGCAGTACCATCACAAATATGGTGTGAAAGATGCTAACAACAAATGTGGGAGACATGGATGAGGAAAATATAATTTAACACTTACATCATCATTGAGATATCTCATCAACCTGTTCAGGTCCACTCTGCCACTTTTTGCTTTGTACAGCTCAAGGAATCAGATACTGGTCCAGTGCAGGTTAGGGTTAACAAATCCTGCTTCCATCTGTGGATAAAAAACAAAACAAAGAACAGTCAGAGAATGATTTTGCTTAATACTCAAACTGGACACTTTGGGAGGTATGCTAACTACCATCTACTGTAGCTACTACACTGAATATGAATTAAATACCTCATACAAACCCACTACGAATAATCAAAACTTTCTCTGTAAACTCAGTACGGAGTTTGGGGCGGGGGCTGGTTCAACCCCAACCAAATATTAAGTTCATACTGTATACTGTAAATGGACATAGTTCCAACATATTTATGTTAAAATTATATTTCTATTACATTAAAAAATACTCTTTGGAGATACTGAATTTTAGGTCTTCACTGAATGTCAGTCATAATTATAAAAGAAACTGAATAAATAAAGACATGGGATGTTTCATTCAGTTTGAATGGGATAGCCTATATAATGTGTTACTTTCACTTTTTGAATTGAACACATTCTACATCGCGGAGGATCGCTTCCTCCCCCTCTGACACGGAGCAGAGCTTCGTGGGAGACACCTGCGTGACACAGCAACCGTGCATGTCCGCGGCGCACAGCTGCACGGACATGCACGGGGAAAAAACATACCGTCGTCGTCGCACCGAATGCACGCGGCAACGAGCCGCTAACGAGCGCATGTTGTGTACAGTGGAGTAGACACACAACCCTCACCCAACACACAGACACACACACAGCAACTGGATAAATAATACCGAGCAAACTCACCAAACGCCAAAAACATTTATCCTCACACTTAGACCTATCACTTATTAAACCGAAAAATACAAAAGTAAACCAGTTGAATTCAAGTTTCTCCCATGCATTTATCAAAGACTAAGTTAGCTTAAAGTTAGCTTCAAAAGTATATTGTTAAACCACATAAACTCGACAGAAAAAAAACAGAAGAAAACTCACCAAATACTCGTCGGCCTGTTTTTTCCTCCACTGCGCTGTCTGTGTCGTCGGAATAAATCCTGAATTCATCGAGTGAAAGTTTTACCTCCGAAGAAACCTGCCGTTGACAATGCCCTCCAACTTGCGTCCAAAATGGAGGAAGGGAGGAAAGGAGCACATGTTCACCCCGCCCCCAGGTGTATTCCCACAATGCATTTCAAGAAAATCGTGATGACGTAGGCGTTTTTATCCCCAAAGTCAAGTTGACTTACATTTCTAATTCAGTTGGGCCTGGATTTTCAAATTAGCATTTATTTTGTAGTTGAGACGTTTTTAACTAATAATTTCATGTTATTATAAAAACCTCAGTGATCGTGAGTCCAAATGACATAGAATAATATGTTAAGATAACAAAAAGCCAAAATCACAATTTACAGTGTAGGCTAACTGCGTTCACGCTGACGAGTATGGCAAAGTACAGTGTAGGCTACCCGGATGGTGCGCTCATAACAGTCGAAAAGTTGGGTTGGTCTCACCCTCAAGGATTGCTGTCTAGGTCATACCGTACACATGTGTTGGATTAAGCCTTTATTGGGTTAATTTAGCCGTCTGAACTGAATTATTGCAGATACAGTGTGTGGTGTCCATGGCTGACAATCACCACGCTTAACGTTACCCACCAAGCTAACGCTAACTGTCTCATTTTGCAAATAATGTTTCTTCTGACCACACATCTAATGCAAAAGTCTGTAGACAGTTAAGACAACAACAAAGATACGCCATGACAAATGAAATGCAGCAGCTATATCAGCTAGTTGGAAGTAACTCAATTCAATGGGCAAATATCAACATTACCCAGTTGAAATTTGTGCACAACAGAACAGTAAGTTGCTACATAGTATATATTGCATGGATATTATCCAATTTGAGGGCAGAACCAGCTGATGATGTTAAGCTAAATAGCTAGAAGTATGCATCCCTAAAGCAAGACATGGAGAGCGAAATGTCCATCAATCTGGGTTTTGAAAAGGGGGCTATGAAGATAATCTGACCTATAGGTCCACCAATGAATGAAGTTGAAGTCTCAATACTACCCTGAAATAAACATGTTTCCTGTACAGGTATTCAAGCCTGGATCATACTACGATTTCAAAGTCTCTCAGATTTTCCATCCTGCAACGGTAACAATCACAGAGCTGTTTCCTGAAATATCTCACCATTAGTGTCATACAATAGACTTCTGTTGTCATGGATAGTATAATAAACACAGCCATTATAGCTACTGATACCAATATGTGTTAGTCGCCCCATTAGGCTTAGAAAAAGATGATGTCATTCCTGCATAAATGTATTTTTCATGCAAGAATCAAACTTGACTCAGTGTTGAACTGAATTGGTGGAAACTTTCCTTTGAGCCCAGCAAACACGGACGGACCCGGACGTGTTCGAGAGAGCCCGATTTGGTCGTGATCACGTCAAATCACAACTAGTCCGATCAGGCCCAGAATATGACCATATCACAACCGCACGAGCAAACCCGGACGTGTTCGAGAGAGCCCGATAGGGTCGTTATCACGTCAAATTACAACTAGTCCGATCAGGCCCAGAATATGACCCTATCAATCTGCGCACGGATGGACTGTCTGAGAGGGGGGTCGTGATCTGGTCGTGATCGAGTCATATCATGACCAGTCAGAGAAATGGGATGTGGCAAAAAAAAATTATTCGACATAGTCAAAGATAAACCGTCTTTGATACAGTCTGATGCTGCGACGTGCTGCGACCTCTTTTTCATACAGTCATGATTGCGAGCGAGTTTTATTCAATCAAACTTTATTAACATAGACATGAATAGAAACAACAGGAGGCTAGAGTACGTAATAAAAAATCACACCGAAAGAGCACAAGAGACGTTCTAAGTCTTCTTTATGAAAATCATAGGTGAAAATACAAAAAAAAAAAAAAAAGTGAAGTGGGCGTCATTTGATGGATCTGACCTACGACCCAGCACGTGATGTCATTCTCCAAGACGCACACACGGTGCTGCAGCTGCACGTTCAACATCAACAGGACACAGTTACTCAGCGCGAGTAAACCAGCCCTGTAAGTAACATTTTCATGATTTCGGAGTTTGATTGAAGTAAAATAATACTGTCGAAAGTGGTAGCCGAATTATCTGTATCTCGTAAACTGGGTCACACACACTCACAAAAAACTAGGCCTGCTAGCAGCCCGCTAGTAGCATTGACCGCACTCAGTCCCAACACAGCGATGCTTAGACAATGGTCATGTAAGTTCCTTGACTGTACTATAATTTATAGTATGCCAAATAGCAGCAAAGAAAATACCACCAGAACAACTAAGTACTTAGTTATTTTCTCGCCGAATTACTAAAACTAGCTCGTTGACCTAGCTGCTGCTAACGCCTGCTGCTAATGCTAATAGCATTAGCGCTTGTTGCAGTTCAAATTGAGCCGCTGCTCCTCTCGGGCTCAACTGTGGCGTCCTGTCCGCAGCAGTTCATGAATCATTTTAATGAAAGAACTGCTGTTCCCATCACTACTTTGTATGCTTTTACCATAAACTGCAAAAAGAAGGCTTTTACACACAGCTGTGTAAACATGAAATCTTTCAAACTCTGACATTGTTATTGATTTTGTATTACAGATGCCATCAAACACTGGGACAAGTCTGATGACAACGGCATAGGCTAAATGCTGATTATTTAATCCTCAGAAAGGTCTGGTAGAGGGAAGAACAACAAAAGGAACCCTGCAAACAACATGGCATCTGATGGCGTCATCTTTCTGTTTCTGTTCATTTGTCAAACAATAAATGGCTCTGTTTGAATTAAATGAAAGTTTTGTGTCTGTTTTTCAAAAATATTGTAGGTATTGAAATTAATGAAATGCTACATTTTGTAAAAGACGATTTGTCATCACGTAGCCTTTTGCATATTGCTTTAACAATGATAGTGCAAAAAAAAAAAAAATGAGTTGGCACTTTTATCTTGACCTTATACGTGTAGTAATGGGCCAGATCACAGCTGAATTGGGGGACATCAGGACGTAATTTCCAGGACATGGTCACCAGGACGTCCTCTCGACGACATAAAATTGACCGGTATGTGGTCGGTCAGGGTCATTAAAAAGTCGTCGAGGTGACGTCCTGGTAAAGACGTCCTGAAAAAGACGTCTAAAACATCGCCAATTACACCCGAATTTGGCCTAGTCCGGAACGTCACCGAATGACGTCAGCTCGACGTTAACCGGACGTCATTTGGCTTGCTGGGAGGTTCTGCTCATTTCTGCAAATCTGTCAGCTGCACATTGATGTGGCCAATATCCTTTCTACCACTTCCCAAAGGTGGTCTTTTAGTTTAATTTTTGCTTTGTGACATGGTGCATTATTATGTTGGATGTAGTCATTAGACGATAGATAAACTGTGGCCACATGGTGAGGAACAATATTCAGATGGCACTCAAACTGGCCATAGCACTCTAACCATGACTTATTGGTATTAAGCAGCCCAAAGTGAGCCAAGAAAACATTCCCCCACACCATTACACCATTACACCAGCAGCAGCAGCAGCGGCAGCAGCCTGGACTGTTGACATCAGACAGACTTGGTCCATGGATTTCAAGGCGTTGATGCCAAATCTTGATCCTACCATCTGTGGGATTCATCAGACCACACTTCTTGTTTCCAGTTTTTTAATTGTCAAGTTTTCAGGGCAGTTGCTACTAGTTTTGGGCCCCACCATTATCTTTTCTCTCTTTTTTTGTTTGTTTGGTGAGCGATAGTAACAGACAACCTGCCAGTCATTCTGATTTAATACTTCCCCTCTATATCTCAAGAAACTTTGTCTTGACCGCGGCTGTTTGAGGTTTCATATTTGAGCGTACCACCACGTACCAGTTTCCTACATTTCTCACAATCCTTCCATCAGACACGTGTGTGGAGTCTGCTCAGTCATAGCTTAAAAAGTTTGTATGTTTTCCATTCTCCAGCATGGACTAAACCATTTTTTAAGAGAAGGCAAATGAACTTGTGTATGTTTTGTCATTCTCTGTTCTTTCAGCTAGCACTAGTAAACATTGTTAGCTAAAATACTGTAGCTTTGTTTTGATTTGATGCAGAGAATTAGAAGGCAATAAACATTGTTATGTACATACTGTAGCTTTGTTTTGATGCTGATGCAGAATTAGTATGAGTATTAGTCATGGTTTTATGGAGAATGAATCAAAGACAGACTAGGCTACTGGGGGGTTTGTGGGGCCTCCTGGGCTGTGGGCCCCTAGGATCTCCTATGCAACGGCCCTGCCAGTTTTAAAACGTTTTCCTCACTGCAGCCGCAGATTTCTGCTCTTTCTGCCCCAGGCGTGGTCGTATGTGCTGCTAGAGGTTGATTATCTACAAACATAACATTTGCCCCATTCCGATGTTTGATGTGAACATGAACTGAAGCTCCTGCAGGATTTTACACCATGCACCGCTGCTACATGGTTGGATGATTGGATTAGTGCATGGATAAGAAGGTGCACTGGTGTTTATAAAGTGCTCAGTGACTTACAGTAATATGAGTTTTCTAAATGGAAAAGTTTGCACAGTGTGGAGCTGCTCTGTGGCTATTATGACTCAGAGTAAAGGGATTTTTTTAAATGTGTTTTTCCAATTTTCAAGTTTTTTTTTCTGTTGATCAATATTGTCAGACACTTTCAAAAGTCAAAGGAAAAACTGGTCTGGGAACTTTGAGTCAGACTTCCTCTGTGAAATGAAACATTTATCAGTAAATTGAAATAGTTTTTGTTGGTGTGACAGTCTAACCTTTGCTGCGCTTTTCCTATATTAAGTCTTTAATACAACTGTCATGCTCGATGGCACACATTTTCTCTCTAAATGTACTCATACACTTGTTTAGGGCGTTTGTATATTTTGAAAATGTAATATTATACCGACTTTGCTCGAGGGAGCAGCACAGATATGCAGCACAGACACACCACACATTATTAGAGAAGACATTCCTCAGATGGTTGGTGGATCTGGCAACCTGGTCGTTTGGCACGTCAGTCTCCTGTCCTGCTTGAGTGTGTGTCTGTGGGTGTGTGTGTGTGTGCAGTTGGCACAGCTACACACACTCCAATGTCACGGTCTTTTTCAACATCTGTCTACTTGGAGAATGACCCACCAGGCCTCTCCGCACAGAAGAACTCAAGGCACGTTGCTTTCCAGCAAATCAAACTGCTGCTTTCATCCTCAGGAACTCAAAATGCCTTTAATGTGTTGATTTATCTAACACGTTACCACAACCTTATTTTAATCCTTGTACCAATGGAAAGGTTTGCTGCGAGCTAAAGGCCACATATGTGCACGTGACGCGGCGGCGCCCCTTTGAGAACCAGAGATTTTCTGCTAGATTGCATCCAATTTACTACAGCCTTAAAATGTTTCTAAACACACATACACATTCACATACACACACACAAATGGAGACAGATGATGAATTAAAGGAAAAGTCTGAATAAATTAGTCACAAACATTAATAATGTAGATTTTTCCATGCAAGGCTCAAGGGACGACTGAATGATTAATGAGGGAATATCTTTTGGAAGAATGCAGGTCATCCATCTTTCGTCCATGACATTCAAGAAAGCTTTATTGTCATTGTCGCTGCATTTGCATCGTGTAGAGATGTAAAAATACCAGTGTGCTAAAAAAAAATAAAAAATGACAGCACATTTAAAAGGAAGGGCAAAAATGCTGTAGGAGGACGTATAGTGACTTGATGGAAACGGAGCATGTAAACTGTAAACTGTGTTTTTATGTTTCTTTTATGCGCACATGCACGTTTAAGAAAAATGTCCACTGTGCAGGGGACAATAAAGGTTTTCTGAATCTGAATCTGACACTTATACCGCACTTTATGTGAGTTTATGTGAACATATTTGGTTTATTGTATGATTGGAGGAATTGTTTTATTTGAAATACATCTTAAAGTCTTTGGATGCATTTATAAACTTCATTTACAAGTCAGTATTTCTATGCAAGTCTTTAATTTGTCAGTTATTGTCAAGTTTGTTTAGTTTGTTTATATCTGATCATCTGTGGACAACATGAAGTGATAGCAACTCTTCTGATAACAGAACAGAGATAAACAAAACTTATTATATAAACTAATCCAACAAACAGGAAATGTGTTGCCTTTCTTGTTTATTTACATCTTGTAAGATGTAAGTTTACTGAAATAGGTTTTTTAAGTTTATATTTGTTATGGACTGGATGTACTTGATAACTTACAAAGGAGCTTTTTATTTCTTTGATTTCAGATCAGATCAGATTGTGTTGGTGTCACCCTGACTCAGATTTTTGTCTGATGTGAGTTTCAAATGTTTTTTCTTCCAAACTTTGATGACTTTGTGAGTTAACTTACTTATCTGGTTTGTTTTGGAGCCAATTGAGTGTTTGATATTAGACAAGAATAAATGTAACCAGATACATGAAGCTCTCTGTTTTTTATTTTATCATAGTGGCTCAAACAAAACAAAAAATATATAAACTATTTAATATAAAATGAAATAAATACATTTAAATGGTTGGAGAGCCCTGTACCAGGATGATCCACCACCACATTTCACCTCTTTATGAGGCCCTCAACCTGCCATGTGGAGATCCACATGGCCGCCTCCTTGCTGCTTGGCCCCGCCCACTGTGGGCGCTTAGAGCTGCTATTGGCTGAGGGCCGGGAAGCCACGCCCACCAGCGGAGTTTATAACTTCGCTGTAAAGTAACGCAGCGACTCAAACAGTGGGAGGTCACCCGCTGTCGGTGGCTGTGAGGCGGTGTGACTTGTGTCTGCTCCGCGGAGATGTTGTGACCTGGAGGAAGTGGTTTTTCTGTCTTTTTGTTTTATGTGCCATGTTTTAATTCCTGTTAATAATAATAATAAACCGTCCTCACCGACACAATGTGGAAACCCACCGGGGAACCGAGGAGCACCTTCACCGCTGCTGCCGCCGCGGTCACCTGTCTGCTCGTGACCGGGATGCTCGTCGTCACCGTCGGGCACCCGAGCAGCACAGACCCGGGGGAGCCTCCGGCAGCAGCAGCGGCAGCGGCGGGCGGGAAAGTTTTCTCGGCTTACTTCAAGAGATTGGCCCGGGAGAGGAGAGCGATAAGCCGGCCCCCGCAGAGCAGCGCTGCCGCCGGACCCGTGGAGCATCTGACCCCCGCTGACCTCTTCCTGGCCGTGAAGACAACCGGGAGGTATCACCGGCAGAGGCTGGAGCTGCTGCTGGACACCTGGATCTCCAGAAATATGCAACAGGTGAGCTGATACTTACCTGGCTGTCAGTGGGAGATAACCTAGGCTTCTTTTTTCTTATTCTTTTTAATAAGAAAACACAGAGAGATTCACTCTTGACTTGATGTATAAATAAATAGACATACTCTGGCTGTTGCAGCTGTGAGAAATCTCAGACTGAGTCCATGCTTCACTGCAGGAAGTGAACAATCATCAGCCTTTATTGTGTTTATTTTGTGCTATTGCTGGTCACACTAGAGGGAATTAAACAGACTGCCTGTGCTGTAGTGCATTGTGTGACCTTGTGTTAATGTGATTTATCAGGTCAGGTCACATGAAGGGAAATAAATAAATAAAAACGTGTCTGCTTCACAGATCTGTGCTGATCCTGTAAGATCAGAGGCCAGATGCACATAATCTCATACATTGTCCCTGTGTTAATAATAGTTCCTAGTACAGAAGGGGAAGTAGCATCCTTAAAATGTTTCCTTCATCCTCTACTACTGCTGCAATTGCAGAGCTGTAAGTTGTAAACCTCCTGTAATGTGACTGAGTCCAGTGGCTCTTTGATCCAGGCAGCCTGTGCATTGTAAAACAGAGATAGAGGTCTTTGTAATGTATGAGAGGGAGATCTGAGGGTTAACAGGCCGACCACGCTGCTGCTGCTGCTGCTGCTGCTGCTGCTGCTGCTGCTGCTGCTGCTGCTGCTGCTGCTGCTGCTGCTGCTGCATGTTGGTATAACACAAGCAGGAGGGGGGGGGGCATGAAGACAGGACAGTACAGAACTGTAAGGACTAATGAGACGGATGCATGAACGCTGGTTTACTCAGCGAGGCGCATGATGCAGATTTGTTTCCAGGAGAGAACGAATGTTGAGCCGAGGCTCAGGCCGGCTTCACCGTGCACAGACGTGTCGAGCTCTGCATCATTAATAAAAAAAAAGAAGAAAAAAAACAGCTTCAAGCATCATATGAACTGACATGTCAAGGCTTTGAACTCACTGAAGTTGGATTTCAAAGTGCTTTCTGGGCTGTTTCTTCAGATCGAGGTGGACGTGACAAATGCACCTAGTATGTTACATGAATTTCTCGGTTTCTTTCAACTTTGCTGCTTCTTACTTACATTTGAGCGCTTCTTGATTTTCAGATTTTAGAGCCTGAGGTGATTTCCTCTTCATCTGCACACAGCTTGTCTGAAAGCACATAATATTCAGTGCACTAGCATAGAAGAGGAAGAAAAAGGTTAAAAAAAAGTTGCTTTTTCAGAAGCCGAAAGCTAAAAATGTCCTCAACATTACCAGTTAGATTATGAAAACTGCTGCAGTCAGTTTCCAGGTAGAGGATTAAATCATCAGGCGTGTGATCTGGAGGAGTTTGAACACGATTACTGGAGTTTAAATAAGGGAGCGATTCAGTCACAGAGCCTCACAGATAAATATTGGAGATCAAAGCGGATAGAGAGACAGCTTTTTGGTCTGAATCACAGTGGTGGTTGGTGGTGGTTGGTGGGTGAGTGAGTCAAGGATGAAACACATGATGGGATGGGACTGTGGTGAGCTGCACCCAAGCGTCTTCAAACAGCTCCTAATGGAAGGCAGACGTGACTGTGGAGCGCCCGGCGGTCGCTCTGATTCCTCATTTAAACCCCCGGTGTCTGAGTCGGAGGAGAAGGACTCGTCTCATGCTGCAGCCGCCGCGCTGTTGCCATGTAAACACAGCTTATGGAGGAGGAGGAGGAGGAGGGGGGGTCAGCTGCTGTGTGTGTGTGTGTGTGTGTGTGACGCATTCCTGCATCTGCTCTCACGGTCAGGTGTGTGTAACTCTACCTGTTTCCCAGACACACCTCTATAATGTAAGACTGCTGAGTAATGGAAATGCAGCAGCCGCAACACACATGCACACATTCCCACAGTGTTACCTTCACACACACACACACAGACACACACACACACACATGCCCTGGGAACTCACCAGATTTCTCATGGGAAGTTAAAAATGTGTGTGATCACAAGAGTAAACATGCGCGTGCTCACACACACACAGACACACAGGCACAGACACCCTCATCACTTTCTCCTGGCCGGTGCTTGTTGTTGCTTCTGCCGTTTCCTGTGTTGTAAATCCCCCTCCCCACTCCACTCCTCACCTCCTCCCCTTCAAAAACCCACACCCCCCCGCCTCCCTCCACCTCCACCTCCTCCTCCTCCTCTGCCCTCTCAGCTCAGCTCAGCCTGCTGCACTGGTGTCACAGACACACACTCAAACATTCATACGCCGCAGAAGCCGACTGCTCTCAAGAGGCTTAAGAGGCTCAGAGTGGGGGGAGAGGAGGGAGGGGGGGGGGACTGACAAAAACTCACAGCTGGCCGCTCTCTGTTTCTGTTTCTCAGCCTCTCTCCACCACAGCCCAGGGATGTGATCACACACAAAAAAACTCACACCCAATGATTTATTATTGAATTTGCGCTGCTTGGCAAGTGGGTTGCAAAGTGGAAACCCCTCGGAGCCTGTTCCTTCAGAGCCGGCCGGTGGAGTCAGAGAGGAGGAGGAGGAGGAGGAGGAGGAGGAGGAGGAGGAGGAGGAGGAGGAGGAGGAGGAGGAGGATCAGGGCATTTTTTCAGCTGTAATCTTTTTCACTGTGAATTCGAAATGAAACAAAGGCTTTGACTTTAAAGCAGTGCTCGCAGCATGTTTACAACCACATCAGATGAACTATGCATCAAGGCTAATTCTTTCAGGGGACGTGAATTAAAAAAAAAAAAAAAGATAAATTGACACCAGCTGAGGTTTAAGTCATCGTTTCTATTATTCGGTGTCAAGTCCGGTGCGATCAGTCGATGCCTGAAGGCGACAAGGATACAAACATCAGCAGAGCTTCCTCTAATGGTGTCAGACCTGGACCACAGCGGCCGCTTATTGATCTGTTGGCTCCAAAGACGAACGTTGCTGCGTCTGCGATTTAAAAAGTGAAAGGCGTGGATTCAGAGGACAGATTGGTTAAACAGCTCTTTAATGACCGCGTTTCATCGTCACAAAGGTTTAAACTAAATATTCAAAATGTGACAGAAATCCATGTGACAATAGTCGCTTCACAGCTTTGGTCTAGGCTGAAATCCCTCGACACGTTTTGCGACACGTTTTGGACCAGCTGACGTGAAATCTGGTACAGAACAATCATTTAATCTCTCAAAACTTCATCAACTCACAGTTTGAATAATAATTAGTGGATGATTAATTATCAACAACAGTTCTGTCACAACATGGGTTTGTTGCTCATTAGAAAACTAAACCAATATCCAGAGTATTAATGTTTATGACTCCACAGTCCACAGATATAACACATCATAATACAGATGTTCATGTCCAACACAGGATGAACTGTAAGAACCTGGAGGTCCCTTTTAAAGGGATACTTCAACATTTTGGCAAACTGGCCCATTGCCATAATCCCTATAGTTTTAGCAGTAGGTTTGTTTATCCGTGCAAGCTATTTTTAGAACGGCGGAGCAGAGCCGTGAGCTGCTCAGAGCTACACTACGGAGGCTCATGGGATTTCTTGGCAAATGCAGAGACTGCTTCTGAAAAACTGTCCCCAACAGGAACGTGCATCAGTGGTTTTGCATGAATTTACCTCTAAAACAACTCCATCATAACATTCTGTTATTATCTCATAGCATGGTGAATTTCAGGTCACAACTTGTCCACCAGAGTGTTTTAGAGTTGTTGGATTGTGTATTTGATGAGTTTGATGAGGGAAACCAAGTAGTGTAGCTCTGAGCAGCTAACGGCTCTGCTCCACCGTTCTAAAAATAGCTTGCACCGACAATTAAAGGTAACAAACCTACTGTTACGACTACAGGGATTATAGCAATGGGCCATAATCAGGAGCAGAACTTTAAAATCTGTTCTGTAGCTGACTGGGAGCCAGCGATGTGCAGCTGCTAGCATCGTGTTTACTGAGCATCATGGTCAGAGTGACATCTTCCTGTCCACGTCAGTCACAAGACTGAAGGCCAAATGAAAACGATCAGTTTGCTTTAATTCCCGTCTGACCATAAGGGTCAATGTTTCTGTCCTGGTGCATTATCCTCATTCAGAGGGACTATATACTGTGTGTATATATAATAAAAACAGTCTGTCCACTGCTCACTCAGTGCAGATGTAAACAGCCTCAGGGTGAAGCGGAGAGCCGGCGCTTTAACCTTTCTGTCATCGTTTCATTTCAAATCTCTGGTCCTGCAGCTCTGAGCCAAAGCAGCAGCAGCAGCAGACTATTAACGGACCGCTCTGTGCATCCCGGCTGCGTGTGTTCACTTCCTGTGGAAAGTTATGGGGTCTACGTGGCTTCCTGAGCGCATTGACCCACAACCCTGTCACTCATCACACAAATATCCATGCACACACACACAGACAGACACACACATGGCTCCAGGACTGTGACCACAGCTGCTCTGCTGCTGATAGGCTCCCGGCTTTTACCTTTGTCCTGGCCTCGATCCAGAAATCAGCGGCGCAGCTTGTTGCTGCCGCGAGGAAGCAGGTGGAGCCTCACCTGAGATTATAAACAATCACCCGCCGTGAACAATGACGGTGGAGCAGCGGGAGCCTCGGTGCGATGCTGTTTCTGTTTCCCCTGCTGGTCAGTGAAAGCTGCCTGGAATAACACAAAACACCCCTTTTTTTTATTTTCCACAGACGTACGTGTTCACCGATGGAGAGGACAAGGAGCTGAGGAAAAGGATGGGTGAGTGCACACACACACACGCTGAGCAGTTTCGCTGAGTTGCAGTGTGTGCAGTGTTATCTGCAGAGGCAGGAAAGCAGGAACCAGGCTGCTGACTGGGCAATATTATGTTTCCATGAAGTGCAGGAAGTCACTTCAGTGTAATCAACAGGCCTTTCCTCATCTTACTCATTTGAATTGTTTTACTTTCAATGAGGTATTCTTCTCACTATCAGACGCGCTGTACTGACTCCAGGGCAGAAAAATGTGCAGCCATGAAATTTATTGTTTCCTGTCGTGTTTCAGCAGAATCGCTTCTGAAAAGAACAGAACAACCTCATTTATTCTGTCTTTCTTTTTCTGACAATGACCGATCTTGTCTTTCTGTTGTCGATCACCAGGAGCTCACCTGATCAACACCAACTGTTCAGCGGCCCACAACCGTCAGGCCCTCTCCTGTAAAATGGCTCTGGAGTACGACGCTTTCATCACCTCTGGCAAGAAGTAAGCCTGAGTCCACACCAACAGAACCACACACACACACACTCACACGTCTCTAAAAAGCATTTTATTAATAATATCATAACTTTATTTATATAGCACCTTTAAAACACAAGTTTACAAAGTGGTTGACAAACCAACAAGTCACAAACAAGTGCCATGAAACCATAAGAGACAAACTGAGACCAGGACTCAAATTAAAATGCAGGGTGCGATTAAAGGGATAGTTCAACATTTTGGAAAATTGGCCTATTGCCATAATCCCTATAGTTTTAGCAGTAGGTTCGTTACCTTTAATTGTCGGTGCAAGCTATTTGTAGAACGGCAGAGCAG
This sequence comes from Decapterus maruadsi, assembly GCA_030347415.2. Lineage (NCBI taxonomy): Eukaryota > Metazoa > Chordata > Actinopteri > Carangiformes > Carangidae > Decapterus > Decapterus maruadsi. Next base: position 8,447,830 of record CM064901.1, read on the forward strand.
AGCCGTGAGCTGCTCAGATCTACGCTACGGAGGCTAATGGGATTTCTTGGTTTCCCTCATCAAACTCATCAAATACACAATCCAACAACTCCAAAACGCTCTGGTGGACAAGTTGTGACCTGCACATTCACCATGCTATGAGATAATAACAGAACGTTACCACACAGAGTTGTTTTAGAGGTAAATTCACGCTGATGCGCGTTTCCGTCGGGGGCAGTTTTTCAGCAAACAGTCTCTGCATTTGCCTCGAAAACAACTCCGCCTCCCCTTTAATTTGATAAAATAAATAAAAGGGCGGTATACAACATGATAGGATAAGAAAAGACTTAAAACAGAAGAGGGCGTAAAAGTGAAACTAGGAGCATCTGAGTAAAACTGAGATAAAATAGACGATAGAAAGAAGAGGATGACAATGACATCACATAAAAGCAAGTCTGTGAAAGTTGGTTTCAAGAAGTGATTGAACAGCCGATACTGAGTCACTGTGACACTAACTCTAAACCTCCTGTGTCGTAGGTGGTTCTGTCACTTCGATGACGACAACTACGTGAACGTCGGCGCCCTCGTCAAGCTCTTGTCCCGGTACAACCACGCCCAGGACGCCTACCTGGGCCGGCCCAGCCTGGAGCGGCCGATAGAGGCCACGGAGAAGCTCGGCACGGCTGAGATGGTAAAGACAACACGTGATGATACACACAACTCCATGATCCATGACGTATCTGGAAACGTTCCCGAGGCCTCGACTGCTCACAGATCTATACTGATTCTATACTGATTGATTGCACTGGAGCCAAAGCTGCTGCACAACATACACTTTTACTCATGGTGTGTCTATGTGTGTGTGTTTGTGTGTAGAAGCAGGTGCGTTTCTGGTTCGCCACAGGAGGAGCCGGCTTCTGTCTGAGCCGTGGTCTGGCTCTCAAGATGAAACCCTGGGCGAGGTAAACCCTTCATTTAGAAAAACCATCAGATGTTTGTGTGTTTTTTTTCCCCCTTTCAGCTCTATAATCAAATCTTTCCTCCTTTTCCTCCGCTCTCTCCTCTCTCTTTCTTTCTCTCTTTCCAGCGACGGCACTTTCATGGCGACAGCCGAGCACATCCGCCTCCCCGACGACTGCACCGTCGGCTACATCGTGGAGGCGCTGCTCGGCGTGAGCCTCACCCGCTCGGCTCTCTTCCACTCCCACCTGGAGAACCTGGGGCTGGTGTCAGACATACACAACCAGGTATACACACACACACACACGCGCACAGACACACAACGCTGCTGCAATTATCTCTCTCTTGCCACTGCAGGTTTTTAAAAAACATCTACGCAACTTCTCCCTTATCATCCAGGTTTCTCTCAGCTACGGCACCGTGGAAAACAGCAGGAACACGGTGAATGTGAAAGGCCCACTCTCAGTCACTGAAGACCCTACAAGGTGAAATGTGTGTGTGTGTGTTTGTGTGCGTCACGGCATGACGGTGTGTTGAGTCAGGCGGCTTTGTTGCTATATAATACACTCAGGAACATTACACAAAGAAAGCAAAGAAAATTGAATATCCACACAGGGAAATGGGTTTAACCAAAGCTGCTGTGACGGACGCCGGCTGGACTGCTGACTCGGCGCTTTGCCTCCCAGCTCGGTGCCGCGCATCAGTAGTCGCTGTTTATCTGCTGCTGCTGCTGCTGCTGCTGCTGCTGCTGCTGCTGCTGCTTAATGCACTTTTATCATAATGAAATAATGCAAAACCAGTTTTATCTTGATCTTAAAGAGTTATCAAACTCAATATCGCTGGTTGTGCTGCTGCATTATTTTTGTTACTCCAGCTGAGATTACGCACACTGCACCACCGCCACATCTACTGTGGACCGGTTGTCAGTTCATGCAGCTAAAGATAAAAAATAAATAAATAAATTTTCATATTTCAGTTTGTTTTTCCATCTTTTACCTGCAGTACACATAAATTTCAGATTTATCTTCTCGTCTGGTCTGGTTTGCAGCTGTTATTTTGACTCCTTTGAGAGTCTGTTATGAGCTAATGGAGGGAAAAATCGGGTAAATGTTTGATGCTTACAGACCTAGAGGTTCTTCTCTGGACTTTTCCCAAAAAGAGGCAGCCGGTGTTAACACAAAAGGCGGCCTTCACTTTGAATATTTACAGTACGGAGGCTATTAAACATCAGCGAGAGGAACAGCATTCATACGAGCATCACAGCCCAAACTCAACGACACAAAGGATAAAACACAATCCGATCGTATCTTTGCTCTTCCTGACTTAAGGGGATTTTTGTTTGGTTTTGTTTCTTTGCCCCCCCTTCTTCCTTTCTGCCTTCCCTTCTTTTCTTCTTGACTCTCTGGTCAGTAATCGTATCATTGTGTATTGAATTGAGCTAATTGTCATTATTGTATCAGGTAAACAGACACTGATGGCAGTGTGCCTACAGGGAGGGAGGGAGGGAGGGGCTGCACATAATGAAATAAGTTGGATTGCCTGCTGGCGGATGGGTTCGTGGAAAAAGAAACTCTCAGTAGAAGCTCAGATTTACAGTATGTTGTATTTTTATACACATTAATATTCATATTGAAGACAGTCAGTACAGTAGAGCAGCTCGGTTTGCTTCAGGAAAAGTTGAAGTCCTTAGTCGTGTACTACAATTCCTCTTTATGTAAGCGCTTCTGATTGTGTGTTTTACTATTACGACAAGTTTCCTGGCTTTGTTCATTGTGTGTGTGTGTGTGCTTGTGTTTGCATATGTGTGTGTGGGCATGACTAATTGTATTCGCTGTTTTATTTTGAAATCCCCAGTTGGCGGCTTCCAGGCATTGTGACACTCATTTCCCCTCTCTTTCTCAGGTTCAGGTCTGTCCATTGTCTGTTGTACCCAGACACTCCTTGGTGCCCCAGCCCCTGGCGACCTTAACAGCCTCCTAGAGACAAAGAGGGAGGGAGGGATGGACCGGCCGGCTGGGGGAGAAGAAAGAATAAAATGTCCGTGGAGGAGGAGGAGGAGGAGGAGGGGGAAAAAAAGACAAATTGGAGCGGCCGCTGCCCTCTTCGTGACTCCTGGAGAATCTCCAAAACGCTCCCACAGCTGTCCGAGCAGCACACTGACTTTTTAGGAACGAGTGACACGGCTGCGTTAGTGTGACACCTGAACTCTGACCCTGTGAACCGTGATGTGGTGTCAAAAGGACGGATACTACAACGAGAGGATGAAAAGTCACGATACATGGATGGATGGATGGAAAACAGAGGAACTAATTCGCTAGAAGAAGAAGGAAGGAAAAAGTAAAAGTCTGGCCTGATGGAAAAGCCATGTCAGCTCCAAACTCAGAGCTGAAGCTTCTTTCTTCCTGTTTTATTCTCAGCTCTTTCTGAACTCAATGCTAATGTTTGGTATCGAGGCTTAGGGGCTAACTAACGATGGCCTCCTGCAGCTCGGTGTTTTATCTAAAGGCCTCCGCAGCTTCAACGAAGCAAGACGGGACAAGAAACATGAGCGCAGGCATTAAATCGTTTTAAGTTTATTGAGGTTTAACTGTCAAGAAAATGAGCCGAGCTGCCAGTTTTTCCCCCCAGTTTTCACCTGCTGGCTCCGGCTGCGTGTTTTATTGTGCAGGCATGAGGTGGTTATCTGTCTTCTGCATCTAAGCCTTGGCACCAACGCTAAGAAACGTCCCACGTTGTCAGATCATCTAAATCTATTCATTTGGAGTGAGAACAGAGAGTAAACCCATGAAATGTCAGCAATAATCCTGATCAGGAATTCGCCAACAACTCTCTAGGCGGTTACGTTTTTAACCTGTATGATCATGTCAACGCTCATGCCTCGTGTCTTGCCCCAACAGAATAACGAAATTATTAGAAATGAGGTATTAGAGGAGACAGGTATTAATCCTTTACCCATGCGTTGTGGGTGTTTGGGCCTAGAGGAAAAGTTTGGGGTGGAATATAAACACAATGACCAGATCGTTGTTCCCCTGGAGACCATAAACATCTGTACCAACATATCAATGGTCCAGAAAACAGACCAAGAAAACTGTACTGGATTGCTTATTTTATAATATTAATCAATAGATCAGACAGTGGAGAGTTGTTCGGAGCCAAGAAACACAAACAACATCTGCAAACATCTGTTTTTACAGTGTCCCCTCTCCACCTCCTCACACATGGGACACACCAGTACTTCGAATGTAACGGGTGTGAACATAACGAGAAGGGTTCAAGTCTGGATCCTTCCTGTTTGGAGTTTGCATGTTCGCCCTCTCAGGTTTCCTCCCACAGTCCAAACACGTGCACGTTGGGTTATGTGCAACCACAGATGTGAATGTGGGCACGATGGATGGGGTTGTTTCTCTCTGGATGTCGAACCTGTGACGGACCGAGGGCGCAGCCGCCTTCACCCACATGCTCCAACCAGTGTGGATTTTCGTGCATTTCACTTTTTTTTTTTTTTAACAGTGAAGCAATCAAAGACAGACTCAGAGGCAAAGATCAGTCATCAATCATGTTTTATCATCATGAGGTAAATGGTGGAGAAAAAAAATACAAACATTTTAATGATCTCTTAGGATCCAGACTCCTTATCTGAAGTTTCATTTGATCGGTGTTCAGTATTATCCTCTCTTTGAAGTGCGTTATCTTGACTGTACGGCTGAGCACTTGCTGTTTTTTATTTCTGCTGTTTTCAAGTCGTCGTTTGATGAAAAAGAACATCAAAGGATCAGTTTGACATTTTGGCAGATTCGCTCTCCTGCAGAAAGTTGGGAGTAAAACGTTGATGCCAGTCATATTTTGTGAGCTAAATGTGAAGCCGGCCAGTTCTGTCCAAACTCCCATATTGGACAGATTAAAAAATATCATATTAAATGCTAATTAATACGGTTTTTATTCTCTTTATTTTGCACGGGTGGCTGTTTTCTCCCGTTTGCAATCTTTATGCCATGCACCCGTTGCTGCTACACGCTTCATATTTAACACACAGACAATCAGATGGTATCAATCTACTCGTCTTACTCTCAGAAAGAAAGTCGATTAAACGTCAAACTATTGTTTTAACAACTCGTGAACAACAAAATGAACAAATGAGGCTTCTTATCATATCATCACAAATCCAAATGTATCACTCATTTTTGGCAAATTTTAGTTTGTTGCAGGAAGTTGGACACCACTCACATCTGTGCTCTATGAAGCTATCCAGATGTGCTACCAGTAAAACTTGGATTTATGTTCATGCCTTTCTTTTCCATACAGACTAAAAGAATAAGATACCTAATTTTAATAAGTGAGAGTTTTTGCCAGAGGGCTGTTTCCACATGAGCGATGCTAACATGGGCTAACTACTTAGCATCATATTTAGCACATAGACATGAGGGCGGTCAGTCAATAATGTGTCAAACTGTTCCTTTAAATCAATAGACGTCACCTGTCTTTATCTGTGCTTTTATCTGTCGGTGATGTTACGCTGATTTTTAATTCTTTATAGCAGCGTAACAAAGATTTTGTATCCCCTTTGAGGTTTTTATTGAGAAATGACTCATGTTGGGTCGTCTTCTAATCTTTCTGTGCATTGAAAGCAGCTTTTTTTTTTTTTTTTAAATATAACTTGAGTGAAAGTTTATTAAGTTAAGCTCTGACCCTTAAAGTTAAAGTGAATGTATATGATGAACTGTTGTGCTCTCTCCAGTATCTGGACTGTCTTTAGACGTTATGGCTGAAATCAATAAAAAAATAAAAAATTTAAACCTTCTTTTCGTCAATGTTTTTTTTTTTTTTCTTGTGAGACTGTGCATGGTGGAAATACTTCAGGGGATTTTAAATCGGGGTTATGAGGGACACAGCACCGACCTTTCAACTCTGACCTTGTTTATGAGCCGTTGGGTTCCTGTCTGGAGACCTAACCCCCTCCTCCCCCTTCCCCACTCCCCACTTCTCCTCCAGCAAACCCACCCACTCACAAACACACTGAAACAACAGTAGTCCCCTTATCTGATTGAGCCGTACACACGGCCCTGCAGAGATAAAGTCTGAACCCAGAGATTAGCGCCCTGCATGCCTCTGTGTGTGCGTGTGCTATGGCCTCTCTCCCAACTGGATACTCCAGAGATGCTGTTGGACTGAGTGGACCGCAGGGAGCGCTTAGAGAAACACTTTGACACACAGCAGTGAATTTGTGAAATAGTCCAGAGGTTTTGAGATGCAATACATGTGGCTGAGTGAGTGGACACTGACACCTGCTGGCTGCAAGACTTACTGCAAAGAAAGTTTACAAAAAATGAAAGTTTTGATAAGTAGATTTGGTTCAGAGCTGCTTGAGGCGCTCATACAGAACCTCTTTGATTAATATCTTCAACAATTTGTCACAAAATACTTAGAATTATTTAAAAGAGGGTATTTCAAAATGTATTTCAGGTCAAGTATGCCTTTAAAAGCTTATGTGAAGAGGAAAGTCAACAGTCAACAATGGAAATAAGTCCAAAAATGTATGATTCTCTCTATAATAAAATGTGATACCTTGTTATTGATAGGTATCTAATCCATGTTTTCTTCTTATACTGGTCCACTAGCTGTACATCATTGCCTCCATTTCCCAAATGTTGTGTCTGCCTTTTCATAAGTAGGTTAGCACATCTAGAAATAGCACGACAGGCATGATTACCTCTGTGAAAAGCTTTCTGTGCTGACTCATGGTGCAGAAGTGGAGCAACTCGCAATCTGAAGAGCAATACATACATACAGAGAAACATCACGGTGTCAGTTGACTTGATGCTAATTTCACAGAACGATTATTGGACTGAAGGTGAAGCATCCGTTTCAGTGTGCACGCTCTCGATTGGAAATGACATCTGGAAAGCTCTGGTGGTGACACTTTGACATTTCACACATCCGCCGACACGTTTGCAGAACATGTAGGTTGAAGGTTGACAGGTGACAGGTTTCATGGCCCAGGTTTCACTGCGACTTCCTGAGGCCTGTCGTCGCTGTGTGTATAACTGTCGGGGGAAATTTTACTTTAAACCTTTATTTATAACTCATAAAGGGAAACCCTCATTTTCAAGGTTTTTTTTTTTTTTAGAGTTGATGCAGCTGCATGCCTATAAATGAAAAAGTTGCTTCCACAATCCCTTTCCCACAGAATATTGGAAAACAAGATTTATTTCTGTACGAGACGCAGTTCTGACGCAGCTTGCAGGCAAGGTTATCGATGTGATATTTAAAAGAAAAATTGCGGTCTAGCCAGTATTTGACCCTTTCAATACGGGAGCCATTTAATGAAGAAATTGAAACATTATCAACAACAGTTTTAGAATTTGAAAATGTCATAAATGTAGTCTTGTCTGCATTTACAACAAGCTGATTGAAAGTTGTGAAATGCAGCCTGTCAGTGGCTAAGAATCAGCGATACAGTAAATAATAGTATCATCAGCATAAAAGCGTTAATTACAATTATTCAAAAATGTGAAAATGAAGCAGGAAGCAACAACAAGCATCACACAATCCTCACATTCTTGGTGTTTTGATATGATGTACCTGCACTAAAAGGCCACTAGGCGGAGACAACAAAGTTAAAAAATAAATAAATAAATAAAACATAACACTGTGCATGCTGTCCTTTAAATACAGAATATGTAAATAGAAAAAGAGCTGTTTCAGGAATGGTGGATGTTTGTTTATCACACTGTAGAAACTTTCCACAAGACAGGAAGTGAATTTGAATGGGTTTCTACAGGACTTTTAAATATTTAATACGGCAACTATGTGACAACTTCTTTATAAGATTAGAGGAAATTAAAATATAAACCTGATAACTCTGATTGTATTTACGGTGCTGTGAAACCTGATGACAGCAAGATGAAACTGATTCATGGCTTCGATTCCCTCTCGTAAAGAAACTTTATATACAACGGCTGCTGTAAAACTAATGGAACAAGTTTAAAACATCACATTAAAAGACACTCATCATCAGTTACGATCAATAGATGTTATTTCTTAACTCATTTTTATCACCATCAAACATCATTTGTATTTATTCTCCTCGATATAATGGATATCGACTGACTTGGCAGGTTGAAATTATGAACACATCAATAATGCAAATGGATGGAAACTGTCAGTGAGGAATAATAACAACGGCACAGTGAGGTAAAGCTTTTGAAACCTGAATCTGGTTTCTATTCTGAGCTCCTGAGATAAAACGCCACAGGTCTGATGAACTGCTCCATAAATTTTTATTATCTACGAAATGATAACGAGCCACAATCTTGACCAGTACGTTAAAGTTGCTTTAATTTCTTTTTTTTAAAACATTTATTCCAGGCTGAATGATATCATTACCACAGTTTTGACATGTACATCATTAATATCTTAGTTAAACCATCAGAAAATAAAAACAGCCATAGAAAACATTGCTTGTCCGTCACATCTGGACAGAGGTGTATTTGAAGTCCTGTAGATAGATAGATACCCACACGCATACACACACATCGCTGACTTTTGCACACGAGCAGCAGCGCTCCTTTGTTTTGTTTTTTTATCTTTTTCACATCGGGTCACATTGTACCAGGTCGGATAAATCCCACAAAGCATTGCACAGGAATTCAAATACATCTTAATGTCAAGTATGCAGACTTTACACTGGAATAGTTTTATTAAAACATTGCAAGACAGAGAGTCATTCACCATTAATAAGAGAGGAAAAACGCTGCTCTTGCCTTTATTCTCCTACAAAACAGCTAGCTATTGTTTTATCTTTAAACTTTTTGATTTTTACAAGACAGAGAAAAAATTAAAAAAAACAAAAACAAAAATGTCGTGATATGAAGAGTGTTGTAAGAGTTTAAAAACATTATGAAAGGCCATTAATCAGTGACTAGTCCCACAGATCTTAACATTGTTTGCATCAATGGTGCAAAAACAAATGAAAAAAAACAAAAAAACACTGTAAAGTACTAGACCATAGGTAGCATTGTTACCATAACATGGACATTTTTCTTTCTAGTAAAATCACACATGTAAGATTGTCTCGCTAATACGAGAAGTGGTCATTGATTAATAATAAAATATTAAAATGCTGTACAGGGATGGTGGTTTGAAAGGTGTCTGGATGTTAGGGCTCTGCTCACTCAACTATATCACTAACAAGGTTTCCAGGCTTCTCTGAAAAGCAGCTACGTCCTACTACATCACCCATAATGCAAATGGTTATCGGCGTGATGTCACAGCTGTGGGCGAGGGCGTGCAGTCACTACAGCTCTAGGTGTGAATGTAAACAGGACAAAAGGAGGGAAAGATGGGGTTTTTTTAATATGGTAACTGCAGTGTGTGTTGAATGTGTATGTGTCTGTACAGCATGTGTATGTGTGTGTGTTTCGGTTTCTATGTGTGCGTATGAGGGCATTGGTGTGGCGATGACTCAGGCTAGATAGGCTGTGGGCCCCTTTTTCTTTGCAGCCATTCAGACACACACTGATCACTTGTACTTACACACTGTAACACTGAGATAGAGAGAGCGATAGCCAATCACACTGCAGTGATGTCACACACACAGGTTTTCACGACTACAGGTTTTATACACTGTACACAGAGTTTTTAAGAGCGGGAGGGGAAAAACCACTGGCAGTGCGTTTTTACTTCTCCATCTCCACAAAGTCACCTTGAAGAGAATTTGTGCTTGTGGGTAAAAAAAAGAAAAAAAAGTAAAACGTACTCCTGGTGAATGGAGGTCAATCCAAGGTCACCAGTTACCAAAATAAAAGCACAGGAAGAAAAAGTCGACAATACAGAGGAAACAGAATACTACGTTGGTCACAGTATTACATCCCGAATGTCAGCTTATTATAATAAAACATTAAAATAAAAAAAAATTAACACCCACGGTCCTTTATTCTGAAACACTTATGTAACATTATTTATCAGGGACATGATTTTTTTTTCAGGTTTCTGCGACATAACCATTCAGTAAATGATGAAAAGCCGTTCTTCTTCCTCTTTTTTTGTGTGTGTTTTTTTTATATTCTTGATCACATCCCTGAATGAAAACAAAACATCATAGTAACAAAACATTTTTCCGTCCCTTCTCAGTGCTGATCGTCTCCCGGGACCTTGAATGGATTACGTACTGTAGCACCTGGCAAATGTGTAAGTCACAATTGTCTTGTCTTTTCAAATGTCTTGTCCTGTTCCCTTTTTTTTCAAATTTTATGTACAGCCACAGGGAAAAACATCCCAGAGAAGGTTTCTTCCCCCTCCTGTGTTTGAGACTTGTGGAGGCAGTAGGAGAAGAAGACAGAATCAGGCATCCCTCATTGTTATCATATAGTTTTTTGGCACAGGTTGAGCCGTCTCATGTCCCTTTGTCTTGTCTCTCGCTCCATTTCCCAAAAGGCTTTCGATGCAAGTTATTCCACAACCGGATTCCTGGCTCATATTCAAGAATGCATTAAAACTGACAACGCGCGCAGTGTTTGTGCACGTAAACAAGTACGAGTAGTTTTTCCTCGAGTTCACGATTCAAGTCTTGGTTAGACGACAAAGTTAAGCTAAAGAGAGAAATGTGGATGTGCTAGAGTTTCTATCTAAACATGGCTTTCTGATTCACTGGCTTATTATTTATACAGATGAGTGTTCAGTTAAGACTATCAACCTATTTGTGTGTGTGTATGTGTGTGTGTTTATATGTATGTGTGTGTGTGTGTGTGTGTGTGTGTGTGTGTGTGTGTGTGTGTGTGTGTGTGTGTGCATGAGAGATACAGCAAAAATTTCCATGATAAACACGCATCACACCACATTACCAGTAATGATTCAACAGTCGACTTTTCATGAAATCAGAACAAAGCACATGTCCACTATTTACAGCTCTGTACAATGTGTGTATATACTGTATGTGTGTCTGTGTGTGTGTGTCTGTGCTTGTCAAACTGCGAGTGTGTGATCTGAATGTAAAGGTGTCCGGGGGGGAGGGGCCGGGGGGTCGAGGGTTTGACTGGTGCGAGTGGCGTAGCTGTCTCCACTGGAGGGCAGTGTACAGATCCCAGTGGAGATACTTTGACAGAAGAAGAAGAAGTGGAATCTGTGGAGGCCGGAGCCACGGCTTTAGCTGCTGTGCATTGTGGGTACTGTATGTTGGGCTGGTCTGTCACAGCGGCGTTGTTGGATGCGGTGGTGGTAGAAGTGGATGTTGAGAGGAGAGGAGTTGACCTTCAAAGTGCAGTTCCTGTACTGAGGTGCTTGGTTGATGAGTTCTGGCCTGGTGTTGTTGTTGTTGTTGTTGTTGATGTTGTTGTTGTTTCTGATGAAATTCGTTGGACCTCAAACCAACTGTGGGTCCTGTCGGTGCTCAGAGCGCCCGGCTTTGGTGGAGCTCTGCTGCTGTTGGGTGTGGCTGCTGTTGGCTGTGAGAACTGGATTCAGGCAGTACTGGGTGTTTGTATGTGTATGTGTATATGGGGGGGGTTGTGTAGCGTTGTGTGGACCGGTGTGGCGTCTGGTTTCTTTAGTGGACTGAGGACTGTGGTCGGGCGGTGGGGTGAGGCCGGCTGGCCGGGTCCAGTTGGTCGTTGGGAACGGAGCGTCGGTTCTGGTCCGGTCGGTTGGTGGCCAGGTACTTGGCTCTCATACTGGAGGTGTACTGGAGAGACGGGAAGACGGAGACAGAGGACGGAGAGAGAGAGAGATGAGCATGTGGGGAGGAGAAAGGGGTGCGTCACAAGCAGAATGAGAATTGGAGATAAGAGCAGGAGACAATGGGAAAGAAAGAAAGAGACAAAAAGGACAAAAAAACACAAGAAGAAAAACATGCACAGATTATGATCTTGAACTCTTTTTAACACTGAAAATTAAAAGAAGCATCATAGAAATAAGTGTCACAGTTAAATTATGTGCAATAGATCAACAGATATGAATGGTTTCGAGATAGATAGATAGATAGATAGATAGATAGATAGATAGATAGATAGATAGATAGATAGATAGATAGATAGATAGATAGATAGATAGATAGATAGATAGATAGATAGATAGATAGATAGATAGATAGATAGATAGATATGTGGGGTGACAACACGAACACACAGGTACAGCAGAAGTACTCTGACCAGTCATTTGGACAGCCGGGGGAGTTTGATCACAACAGTCACTTAGTTATATTATTATAGCAGCTGATTACGTCTGGATGATGTTATTATTGTCAATAAATTATTAGCAGATGTGATTGATTGACAGATTTTTTTTTGTCAGTGGTTTGTAGTTAGTGCTCTAGTTCTGATGTAGTTAGGTTAGCCTGGTATGAGTTAGTGCTTCTCTCTCTCGTGGAGCCGGCCTCTGCTGGGGGGGTTTGCTGTTCCCACGTCACACCGCAGACACCAGGAGAGCAGCTCTGCACAGGACAGGACCGGAGTGATGCATTGTGGGCCGTTTGTCGGAGGCTGCTACGGTTCAGCGGTGGAGGTGGGAAACATGTGCTCCTGTGACTGTTAAAATGGTGAAGGGTGGAGGGGGGGGGCACAGAAACAGAGGACACACACACAACAACGCACACACCTCGACCAGAGAATGCACACATAGACACACTGTGGGGGACAAGGGATGGGGGGGGGGGGGGGGGGGGTGGGGGGGAGGGGGGGGGGGGGGGGCGGGGACTTTAGAGGCTTGGGCTCGAGTTTACTCAGAGGTGGGGGCTGAACTGAACTGTCACGTTGTTCAGCTTCACTGCAGGTCATGAGGAATCCTAAAAAGGTGTGCAGGCGTTATGAATTATTATTATCATTACTACGTTTTGTTTAAATTTAGTCGGTCCACGCTTCTGTTCTGTTGCCCCCCCCCCCAAAAAAAACCAAAAAAACCAAAATGTGTTTGTTTGATAGAGCATGGAACAACATCCACAACTAACAGGCTCAGCACCAGAAGTGAAATCAACCTGTTTGTATTTGTTAAAACAGTCACATACTGAACACATGCCCCTGGTAGAGTGGTGGTGGTGGTGGTGGTGGGTTTGTTTCATATTGAAGAAGAAAAAAAAAAGCGTCAAACATTTGAACAGCACCAGATATTCAGATGATGATCTGCAAGTCCTCTCTCACGCTTCACTGTGAAACCAACCAGACCTTTTTACATCAGAAATAGAGAACAACTTTTGTGACTTATCGTGTATTAGACCGAGCCAACAATTACACTTCGAATGAAAAGAGTCGAGCTTCTCTTTCGATGCAAGTGCAGAACATCCAGCTACAGTAACAACGGGCTTCTTTTGTAATAATAACATAAAATAAAAAACTTCCAGGTAATCCCAGGCTGCCAAAATGACCTTCATGAAGGCGATCCATGATCACGGACTAGTTTTTAGCACAGAGGACACTTGCAGTGGTGTGGGGAGAGGGGACTACCTTCCAATATCCACACTAGCTTGCACTCAACAATACATCATTATAAAAAGTACATTCATCAACACAGCGTTTACTTCATTTACATTCTGAAATTTACAAAATCTCTGTGAGTATTTTTTTTCCCAGCAGCACTTGTGGGTATTGGAAGATAGTGGGAGGGAGAGTGTGATCTAGAAAGTGTGCACTTACAGAGGGTGGAGGGGACTCCCTGCCAATCAGGGGGGTGTTCTCACACCGAGGGTTCTGAAAGTTTGCGTTCTGGCTCCTGCGTTATAGAATCAGAGGTTACATACTGCATGTGGTCACCCTGCCGCTGGCTGGTCGCTCAGCTGAGTGAGCTGCTGCTGATCTGTGGTCTGCTCAGGAGGAGTTCAAACTTTATGACCTTCTGTGAGACAAATGGCCTCTGACAACAAATGGCCTCAAGTAGTAAATTACACGTCAGGGACCAAAAGCCTGGTCGCGTATATAGAGCCAGGGGTTAAACACCTCTGCCACAGTCCAACATAGTTTACATTCTTTCTTAACAATGCAGAGAAAAAAGAAAAACATTAAGTCTCACAATGGGACACGCTCAAGAAAATCCTGCTTTTATCAGTGTGGGGACCTGCAGGCTGCTGGCCGTAGCACACATTGTTTATGAAAGGATATGTTGATCACTTTTCAACTATTAACAGTTTCAAGAAGAAAAGTTTTAAATATAAAATAATATTATGAAGCTTCAAAGGTGTCTCATAAATTAAACCGACTATTTTATATGTGACAGTACAGCTGTCTAACAAATAGATATTATAAATGTCTGAACAGATAAGGTTCACTGTATTAAAACAAAGTTGGAGCACATAAAACAGTTGCTAAAATAGTCCAGTCTTTCCACACAAAGATATTTTTATCTAAGTGTCTTGGCATAAACACACACAGGTCAACACACATTCATTATATGTCTATGTGAGTTACTGAACTGAATTTCTTGGATTATATGAATGTGGTCCAGCTGATTGTCTTGTTAATGAGAACTGACTGTGGTTCCACAAGTAAAACTGTGGTGGGAAATGAATCCCGCTACAACCCTGTGGTATCTGTTGGATTATAGTCACCACCAGTATTCTGACTGTAAATATACAGGATTTGTTCAAGTCCCAAAACATGAACGACAATGACCAGAATCTCAAAGTAACACATGCTTTTCAGAACAGACACAAATGAACTGATCTATCTTTTTTAACTTTCTTATTCTTGAAGTTACATTACTTTGCTTTGCAGCAAAAAGCAAGTTGTCCTTCATCAGCACACAGCTAAAAACAGAGGCAAGCAGTGGCAGACTAGAGATGCTTCTTTCTCTTCTGTGTTTTTTTTGTGTGTGTGTGGTTGTATTCAGGGCAAGCAGTTGCAGGTGTCTTGTGGCAAACTGTAACACGTACTGTAGCAAGCAGGGTGAAATTATTAACTTGTGCTGCGGCAAGTGCAGAATCTGAATTAACTTTTTAATATTTGATTTTTTGCTAACACTGTGGACTGAAACAGGCAGGCTGGCTGATGTAGCAAGCATCTATTTATCTACTTAAAGGGATAGTTCAACATTTTGGCAAATTCGCCTATTACCATAATCCCTATAGTCATAGCAGTAGGTTCGTTACCTTTAATTATCGGTGCATGTTGTTTTGAGATCAGCGGGGCAGAGACGTGAGCTGCTCAGTGAACACAATGGAGGTGAATGGTACAGGTCCCCTGTCCCTCATCAAACTCATCAAATACACAATCCAACAACTCCAAAACGCTCTGGTGGACAAGTTGTGACCTGCACATTCACCACGCTATGAAATAATCATGTATAATTATGTAACATTACGACACATGAAACAAATACTCGTAATGTAACTCTGTCTCATAATGTTACATGATTATCTCATAGCGTGGTGAATGTGCAGGTCACAACTTGTCCACCAGAGCGTTTTGGAGTTGTTGGATTGTGTATTTGATGAGTTTGATGAGGGACAGGGGACCTGTACCGTTCACCTCCATTGTGTTCACTGAGCAGCTCACGTCTCTGCCCTGCTGATCTCAAAACAACATGCACAGATAATTAAAGGTGATGGACCTACTGCTATGACGATAGGGATTATGGCAACAGGCGAATTTGCCAAAATGTTGAACTGTCCCGTTAAGGGGAAGCTAGTGAAGGGCTGTAACTAGGGTGACAAATATAGCTGACAGAGTGTCACAAAGGACATGCGAGAGCCGTACATAGCATAAAGTAGCTGTTGTAACTGGTCATATTCACAGGCAGTGAGCGTTACTATGCTGCTAGTCTGGGTCACAGGGGGGCAAGCATCAGCTACCTATGGCAGGCAGTGTGTTGACCTGCTAGCCTCTAGCTAGCGGTGGGTGCTGCTAACTCACATGTATTCAGTGACGGGGGCATTGCTGACAGTGTGGGCTGTAGCGGGCAGGCTAGCTTCGCTGCCGTAGCTGGAGCCACAACTGTAGAGACTGGGCATGTGAACGCGGTACAGGTTATCGTGCACACCGCCCCGTGAGGCGCCCGACTCGTCCTCTCCGTCTTCCTCATCCGTCCTTCAATTCAGGGTAAGGGCAGGGCACGAGAGGGCGTGATGGATAGGAGGAGGGTAAGGAGAGGGGGAGGGGGGAGATAGAGGGGAGGGAGATCCGAGAGAGACAACAGAGTGTAAACAAGTGGTTGAAGAGGAGGTTAGGAGAGGGGGGGAGGCGTTCTGGTACTACGAGGAGGAGGAGGAGGAGTCTCCTGATACAAAAGACCTGGTTAAGGCGGCCACTGGCCGCCAAAAGCAGCTGCACAAGAAGAAAAGGAACAGGGGCAGCATTTATCTACACAACAGGTCCACAACAAGTACAGTAGGGTCTCTGACTATTAATGCACAACTCAGCTTTTTTTTATTGTTACTGTATAATATTAAACTGTATGAAAATAGAAAACCTTTTTTTTTTTTGTGGAAAGTTCTTGTAAAGCGCAGAAACATGCAGTCATTTTCTCCATGCAGTCGTCCTCCAGTGACACAGAGGAGGTTTCCTGGTATTTACTGCCAAATTTTCAATTTAGCTCAACAGTGTCGAATGTCAAGAATCCATTGTCTGGTTGATTTAGAGAAAAAAATTTAAAAATTCATGCATCTCGGAGTGCTACATGGAAATTAAAGCAAAAAACGTCGGGGGGGAAAAAAGGAGATAA
This sequence comes from Decapterus maruadsi, assembly GCA_030347415.2. NCBI lineage: Eukaryota > Metazoa > Chordata > Actinopteri > Carangiformes > Carangidae > Decapterus > Decapterus maruadsi. The sequence goes on from CM064901.1 coordinate 8,464,405, forward strand.
TATGGCTGGTTTGGGCAAAACCATTTTCAGACATAAAATGGTCAAAAATGTAAAATAAATAAATAAATAAACGGCCAGCAACGTAACAGAATGAGGCATCAGATAAGATATGTGCTGATTTGGAAGTTGGATCTCTGGCTACAGATTTGTACTGCGTTTGATTGATTGTGGTGATTGATCACAAAACAGATCATAACATGTATATGTGAACTCTGCTGTTTTGTTGTCTATACCAACTGCCCACGTAACGTACTGCTACCAAAGGCTGGGCCCTGTGTTGAAACATACACAGACAAAAGGTTGAGGAGATGTTACCACACTGGTCGACCACCAGATGGAGGCGTTTCGCTCTTTCACCCAAAATGGAGTTGAACTGTGCAGCCCATCAGAAAAGACTCGGCAGCTGCGGCACAGTCAGCAACCAATCCGGTGAGCGGTTATTAAAGGACATTATTCGTTTGGTTTTTTTCGTTTGTTTAATACCCACCGAGCCATACGGTAGCATTGCTGGTTATACACTCCCACCAACAAGCACAAAACACCACTGATATGGCACAGCTGTGATTCATAATTCAAATCATTCACCAGAGTGAAAACCGTCACGTATGCTTTGATGTATTAGTCTATAAAGCTGTTGGCGCTGAGTTTACCACAGAGTTATTTGGGTGCTTGTATGGGTATTTAAAAAAGAAAAGGGCCGGTAATTGGACCAAAGGGTCGTCAAAGGTTTCACCAATATCCATCATCATTCGCTGAAGCCCAAAGCATTTCCAAATCAGGACAGGGAGAGAGGAGGAAGGGAAGGAACAGAAGGAGGAAGTGGGGCATAGGAAAAAAAAAAAAACGTAGTGATACACAATCTAACACAACAGTGGCGCTCCGAGTCCACGGTGGAGAAAATAAAATGAGAGATGTACAAACATAGAAACAAACAAATCAGCCAGACTGGCGGAGCTAATGGCAAACAGTAAAGTAAACAACTAAACGACTTGCAGAGAGAACTTCGATGGATGCAAAGACAAGCAGTAAGACGCACAGAAGGACACGACAGCTCAGGAGGTAAATACACTCAAAGTGTGACATGCATGGGCACCGAGGAGATTATTTATGTTTCTCTAATGTTTTCAAATCCATCAGCTGAATTCATACGACAATTAGGAAGTTAGAGCTAGTAACATGTTAGCTGTTAGTGTACAGATTAACAGAGAGGCTGGAGTGTGGCTTGTTTGTTTGTCAATGAGAGAGACTGATTGTGTGTGTGTGTGTTTGTGTGTGTATGAGTGTGTGTATATATATGTGTGTGTGTGTTACCTCTTGCCAGGCCAGGTGTGTGGCACGCTGCACACAATGGAGGAGAACATCAGAGCGGTGACAAAGGAGAAGAGAACCAGGTAGATGAGACCCTCGACGCCGTCGTAACACAGGCCGGTTAATGCCTGAACGTAGTCCTACGAAGAGAAGAGGAGAGGAAGAAAGAAAACAAGTGAAAAAGAGAAGAGAAGAGAGAAAGGGAAAAAAGAGGGAAAGGCGAATAAGAGGAGATGAGACGAAGAAGAGAACAAGAAAAGAAGAGTTGAGGAGAAGAAGAGATGAGAGAAGAGGAAGAGAAAGAAAGAGAAAAAGTGAAAATGAGGAGAGGAGACAAAAAAAGAGAACAAGAAAATAGAAGAGAATTGGAGAGGAAGAGAGAGAAAAGGTGAAAAAGAGGAGAGAAGAGGAAGAGAAAGAAAGTGAAAAAGGGGAGAGGAGATAAAGAAGAGAACAAGAGAAGAGAAGAGAAGAGAAGAGAAGAGAAGAGAAGAGAAGAGAAGAGAAGAGAAGAGAAGAGAAGAGAAGAGAAGAGAAGAGAAGAGAAGAGGAGAAAAGAGGTTGAGGAAGACCTCGGGATGATGTGAGGTCGTCTCTCTCTCGTGACTCACCATGTGGAGGCTGCGACAGTCGACCAGAGCCGTCAGCTGGTGGAGACCGACCTCCGTGGAATTCAGCACTGACTGGATTTGCTCGAGACTCCCCTGCAAACACACAGCGAAGGCTACACAATCAGCTTCAAATACAGACACACACCTTCATGTATGTACACACACGCACAGATAAATAAATACATGTGTACCGACACTTGTGTAAATGCCACTTTCATCCCGCTCCGGCTTAACGCGCGACCACTCATGCGTGGAAATAAAGACCTACAGTACAGATCATTGCACACACAGACACACACACACACACAAGTGCACGCACCTTGGTGTTGGCATAATCACGTGTTGCTGATCTCAGTAGCTCTGCCACATCATCCTGCATCTCCACCAATGCTTTGTGACTCCCTGACAGCCTCTACAAAAACACACACGGGCGCACCACGCACAAAACCAAAGCACAAACAAACGTATCTGTTGGTTATTGCGTCGCTTCACCGGCTGCAGCAGCTCAATCACCTGGATGAAAAGGACCAGAAGGGAAAATACATGCTGCAGTTTAAAAGCACGTTACCTGCTGGAAGGGGTTAATCTGGCCAGGGCTGCACCTCAGGTAATACTGCAGGATATCTGCATATACAAACAATACACACAGTTCAAATATAATAGTTAAGTGAAAAGATAAGCAGCAAGCAAACTATGCTAATTAGTAGTCAAAGCTGTCAACATTAAATTTTAGTGCTTAATTTTTCCCCACATTTGCTGCTCTGCCTGTCGATGCCATCCGTCATGTTGTCTGTCAGTTTATTCATTGTCTAGCATTACTGTTGCTTTTGTGTGTGGCTTTAAATGTGTCTGGTGTTTATGGTCTGCTTGGCTGTGACCTGCAAGTTTGTTATTGTGTCTTGTGTAATTCATTTGTGTTGATGTTGGTGTTGCTGCTTTACATTGCTTTTGTTTTGTCTGTAGCAATTGGCTGTTGTTTGAGCTGAGTTTAAGTTAGCTTGTGTGTGTATGTACAGTATGGACTTTTGCATAGTTTTCTGCCTTTTAATCTTTATTCAGATTAAGTCTTCTAATGCTTTAATGTATTATTTGTATGTCTATAACTAAATCACTAAATCACATTCTCTTCTAGGGTGATTACAGTACTAAACATCAGTCCAGGGACAGCAGATGTAAAATTTCCCTTTGGCTAATTCTGGCATTACAATGTTTTATTAATGTGCATTGTCCCTGATTATTACCATAAACCTTTAAATAAATAAATAAATCAGTGTGATAGCAACATTGTGTGTGTATGTATTTTTATATGTGTGTTAGGAAAGCAACATCTGTGCTCTACAGCAGCTCGACAGCCAGAGCGGAAACAACCGACAGACAATAGAACTCATTAGATGAGTGCAAAGAGGAGAAGTGAGGGAGGGAGAGGAAGAATGGGAGCAATTGAGAAGTAAAGTAGGATATAAAAGGATGAAGAGGGAGAACAAATCAGATAATGATCCACAGTGAAATAAAAGCAAAAATGTTCTGTGAATCTTTTTTTTTTTTTTTACATCTGGGACGAGCAGGAGGAAAGAGCAGGGAGTGTGCAGGGGTTTGCTGATGCATTGCAGTCAGCAGAGAGAGAGGGAGAGAGTAAGAGCTTTTAGATACAAGAGTGTCAATCAAACACAATCCCCTTGGATACACTCACTCACACACACATATATAAACACACACACACACTGGTCTTTAAATAGAAGCAACATGTCAGGGTGAGATCCAACTGTCACAGTGTGGAAGTGGAAGTCTATTCTGGATGTTTCTGCTTGTTTGTCAACCCGGAGCATCTCTATAGTGACCAGGCTCCCTCCATCCCTGAAGTGAGGAAGCTATTCACAATTTATACAATGTTTTGTTCTCCTCTTCCAAACATAAATGAGACTGGTTAAAAATAAATCAGTCTGGAGAAAAGAAAATGAGTCTTTGTTTGAACTGCCCACAACAGAAAGTCATATTTAAGGAGTTGTGGGCAGACGCTGCTTTGTTTTTTTTTATACATGTCTAATAAATGGGCAGGAACCAGTGTTTCATATGTACCTTGGTTGATGACAGCGTTCTCCTTGGTTACCCTGGTGATGTAGGTATCCGGGGAAACGCAGAAGTCGCTGGCCGACTGTAAGTGGGCAAAAGCAACGCACACACATGCATGACACATCAGGCTACAGTAACATCGTCTCTGAAAACACACTCGCTCGAGCAGCGGGTAGAGAGGGAAAGAGAGAGAGATTACATCACTGCGGAGCCAGAGAGCTCGAGCGATGTTGCCATGGTTACACTTACAGCAGCGACAGCCAGCTCCAGGCCGAGAGACCCCCAGCTGATTATCAGAGTCAGAACCCCGAGCAGACACACTCTGAAGGACAAAAACAAATGCATATTTTTAAAACCAAGGTTTGGCTGTGCAGTAGACGGCTCTGACACACACACACACAGTCCCCTGCAGATTTTACATGACCAATAGGAGCAACTCTTGGGGTACGATGGGAGGTAACGTACCCAATCAGAGTTCCTCTAGAGTTGCGTATCAGTCCGAAGAGCACCAGCAGACAGATGAGCACATCAAACAGCAGCAGGCCCAGATATCCCAACCACCTGGAAACACACATACAAACAGAGGACAGGCTACATCAGGGAGTGTCACACAACAGAGGGTCCAATCCAGCCCTCAGGATCAATTTTCCAAGTGTTAAAATTACATAGAAGACAGAGGAAGCATAATATTGTTGAAATGGCACCTATTTGTATCAAGAAATTTCTGATTATTCATGATATGTTTTGTAAAAGGAGAGTTCACTAATGTAAAGATCTTAGTAATGTGCTAAAACAAAGGGAAAAACTCAAAGTTTGTTTGATTTACAGGTTATCACGCTATTATTTCACTGGTCCGCACCACTTGAGATCAAATTGCGCTGTTTGTGGCCCCTTTGACACCCATGCACTAGAACTAGATGATCAATGATCAAATGTTCCTACTGTTTCAGTGTTAGAGCGACGGGTTGGTTGACAACTGAAATGTACTCGTTGGTACTGACCTGTAAAAGTCAAAGGCCTCCGTCTTGCGGGCCAAATCCTCCAGCGAAATATCAGTGTTGGACCAGAAGGGGACGTCGACCATCAGCCTGACCAGCTCGTCCAGCTGTCCCTGCAGCTTTTGGACGATGGACACGTAGTCCGTCTGCTCCTGGAAGGCCGTCTCCAACTGGACCAGGCTCTCCTCCACGGTCTGGTTTAAGGCGAGGGCGCTGTCAGACACCTGGGCGCCACGGAAACAAACAAATGTCAGTCACATTTTTAGTTGTATTTTGAGATAATACTGAGGTCAAACAGCACAGTAGATATTTGCACCAATTCCGATACCGATATTTACCAGCACAAGCATGGGAATCGGTATCGGAGGGGAAATAATGGTATCGGAAGCACATCTCTAACATTTACTGACCAGTTTCTCCACCCCAGAGACGGTGCGGTTGGCATGGCGAAGAGAGTATGCCAAACGACTGGCTCCATCGCTCGACTCCCCGTTTCCGTAGAATCCTACAGCGATGCCAGCGCTGGGGGGCAGAAAAACAGGAAGTGCCAAATGTTAACACAATGACTAATTCAACCATTGGATGGCATCGACTTCATCAATGTGGGTGAACCATGTCCCACACACACACACACACACACACACAACGAAACTGCAAAAACAAGTTCGTTTGGAGTGTAGTTACTTTGTCAACCAGCAACAGGCAGCACTGAGCTCTTGGGTTTTTTGTTGCTTTGGTGTCACCCTCGGGCCTCCGGCGAGCACAGGACTACCAGGAATGATTCTCACACACACACACACACACACACACACTGAGTCTACACAATAATTGGGTCACCAGACCGCACATAATATGGTCCTTCTGCAGCTCTGCCCCCACATTCACACATGACACATGCTACAATATCTTAGGGTCCTGGCCCCAACTCTCTTTCTTCCAAACCCTAGTTTGTGTTGTTCACCATGTTCACATTGCAAACTAACCACTCACCCCCCCCCCCCACCCCCAAAAAAAACCCACACCACCACAACTACCACTGCACCAAATCTTTTTCACACTCTCATTTGCCACATCCAACCATTTGCCCCCTACACACCCCTCCTCCTCCTCCTCCTCCTCCGCACAAGGCTTTTACCCCCACTCACCACCCTCCCTCCCTCCTCCCCTTTGTGTACAGTATGCGTGCATGTGCGCATGTGTGTGTGTGTGTGTGTGTGTGTGTGTGTGTGTGACTGTACTCCTTGCATTCACAATGTCTGCCTGCTTGCAATCTAACACTGGGCAGATTTGTGGAGGGGAAATTTATGGCCATTGTTAAAGCAATTCATTCTGGCCCATTAGATCTTGAGTAGCCCTGTGTTACACAAACGGTGTGTGTCTGTGTGTGCGTGTGGTGTGTGTAATCACACATCATGTCTCAGTGTTTTACGATGGACTTTATGTGAGCGTGCAACACACAACCATAAATACAGAGAGAAACAGGAGTGATAAGAGAAACAGAACAAAGATGAGAGCTGTGTACGTATAAGCTGATGTGATGTAAACATGCTCTCTTTTATCTGTGCGTCCCCCCTCCATCCCATCCCAGGCTGTGCCTCCCACCATTTTACTCCATCCTCCATGTCATCTCAGTTTTAAAACGGGAAATCATCTCCTCTCTGTCTTACTCATCCTCCTCTCCTCTCTTCAACCACACATTCCCACTCCCACTTCATCCTCTCCTCTCCTCCTCTTCTCCGCTTTAATACCTGCTGCTCCTGTCGGGAGATTTCATAACTTTATTAACCAACAGCTTCGGATATGAGACACGAACAAGGAGCTGCGGCCAGGCACAAGATCAGAAGCCAAATTGACAGCCAACACTGACCAGCTCAGCTCTGACACAAAAAAAGCCTCCACAAAAAAAAACACAGACACATTAGTAGGACACAACTTTGCCCCTGAGAAACAGCAACCTGTTCTGAATGACGTTCACTCAGAGAGACAGGGCACAGCCACAGATTCAGTCCATTTCCATCTGAAACCCAGTGACATGGTAGAGATTTGCTGCACTTAAATGACCAAACTAAATTGAACTGGGCTCAGTCGATGACATTGTAAATGTTGAGCTCAGTCACAATTGGGGTCATGACGAGTTCAAGGCCAAACAAAATGGGATTCACCTGAATCCAAAATGAATAAAAAATACACATGAATATTTTATTGGATAGTAACAGTCTATAACCTGAGTACACAAACAGACACGTAGCCCCACTACTGACTGTTAAACAGTTAATCTGAGAAATATAAAGCGATATAAGAAGAGGGTGGCAACTAAGGATTATTTTTAGAAAGACACTAAACCAATCTGTGCCAGTACACACTATGACACTTTATCAGCACCAGATCTCAGTCATTTCGCAACTAATACACATTATACTACTGTATTATCAGAACTACCATTGCCAAATGAACCAGGATGGAAGGTGGAATAATCATCAGTTTAAATCCAGTTTCTCCGTCATAATGATAAAAATGCAACCCTGGTGGCAGATACTGCTTCTGTCCATATGTTGAGCTGAATTCAGATTTCTATAAGTTTGTGAACCTTGGGAAAACCCCTACATGTCTCAGCAGAATACAAAACTCTGGAGATCTTTATACAATTACAAAGTGCTGGCGACAGAGGAATCCTCCTTCCATGACACTTCTAAACAACGTAATCAAAATGATTTTCACTTATCCCCAGATACCGGGAAAAATCAGACTGCAATAGTAACACAGACTTTATACTATGGCAGTTTGTCTGCAACCTATAGGCTACATTATGGACTGTACCTGCTGCATCTTTTCTTTTTTATAGACTATGTTGTAAAGATTCTTCTATCTGCAGATCAAAAAATGTGATGATGAAATTTAGTGTTACAAGTCAGGTAGATTAATTCAGTGACAATTAACTGCAGTGAAGCTGGTTGTTACAGCAGCAGCACCTCACATCAAAATGACTGGACCGAGTACCAAGTAATGGCAGCTTATAGTTTTGTATAATTTTGTTTAAACATATGTAGATACACTACATCTATGCAGCTGTATGTATCCCCAGTGATTTTTGTCAGTAATATCTCCATCTTTTTTAACGAAGGAAGACGTCTGCCAGTTTCCACAGGCCTTTACGTTATATGTTATTTGTGGCCGACAATGTGCAACTCCAAGACAATGAGAATTAAAAAAAACAGTAAACAACATGATAGAAGTTAGAGCTTCTGTCTAAACACACTGCACCTGCAGACAAATGGAGGAAGCCCACATGTGGTTTGTGTTATGCTAAAAATAAGACATGATGTCATATTAAATTGTGGACAAAGAATCACACACACGCACGCATACACGCAAAAGCACGCACAGAAACACGTGTGCGCATGTTCAGATCCATATCAAATATTCAAAAAGACATATTATAGCTAATCATAAAATATTAAAGCCTGCAAAAACACTCTTCAGCACTGAGTCACGCTAACACACACACACACACACAGACATAGCTCCCCCTGACTGTATAATTCATTTCTAGTCTCTGCATCAAATTCGCTTCTGTCTCCATGGCAACCTTTCTAGGCCAGGGGAGAAGGCCGAACTGAGTGAAATAATAAATAACAAAAGGGGGGGGCCTGACGGAGATGAAGAAAAGGGGAAGAGGGGAAGAGAAAGTCAGTGGGGAAGGAAGGACGGAGGAAAGTAAGGAGTGAGGGTGAATGAAAGAGGAATAGTTTGTGTGTCTGTCTGCACGCGCCCTTCATTATGGTATGTGCCAAGAGGAGCGGAGTCCACGCAGCTCAGTGGTCGAGATACACTGTGCTCTCTGCTGCTGCTGCTGCTGGGCCACTTGGGTCAACGACCTCAGCGCAGCGTACACACACACACACACACACACACGGCCTTCAAAGTCAGACAAACACAAACACAGGACAGGAGTGTAACCACCTGGCCGGCTCCCAGTCGCACCACATGGACTCTCAGGCTTCAACCAGACCAACTGGACTTGATTGGCGTGATGCACAGTCATAATGGAGACATATGGCTGCTGCTGTTGTTTTTTTGAGGGAAGTGGAAAAAAAAGTGGCCATGTGTCATGCTTGACTGACTTTTTTGTTTTTTTGTCTCAACAATGGTCTGTTTGTTTTTAAAGGCCCTCCCTCTGCTTCTGTTTGTCTGTCCCCTCTTCTCTCCAAATTCACAGAGGAGCACACTGAACCCAAAAAGGATAAAGATTTCATACCACAACTGCAAAAACACAGTATGAACACGGTTATACTACAGTACAGTGAAGTATGTCCCACAGGCTGGATGAACACACATTTTTGCAAAATGTATACAAAACTAATTGTGAATCAGATCTTTAAAGAAAGTTTTAAGTTTTAGCAAATTCATCTATTGTACTCCACCTTCACTACTCAGTCCTTTGCTGCTGCTTTTTGTCTTTTTTGTGCGTGCTAGTGGAGTGTACTGTAAGCAAGTACCAGTCACATTAATGCTTTATGAGGTACAAGCAGCCTTAACAGGAGCAGCTACAGTGTCATTTTTCTGAAACTGACACTTTTTCCTCACATGTTTTTAACGTGCAAAATAGAAACTATGCATTAAACAAAATATGATTATTAATTCAAGGATATTTACAGTAGTACCACTTGGTATGGGCGACCATGTGGCTCAGACACGTTGTCTGACTGTCCTGTGCAGCTGTACATCAACAGGCTGCTGCGCTATGGTATGCAGAAGCAGCAAATGAGTGGACCCCCCCCCCTCCCCTACAAATCCCCAGAGAAAAAGAATCTCCACTTGAATCTACAGGGCAATTCCTTTACACATGTAGAAAGATTAGCTGTATCAACTTGAACAGAATAGTTCAACAGTTGGGCAAACTGGCAAATTGTTCTTTTGAGATCAGCGGGGCAGAGACGTGAGCTGCTCAGTGAACGGTACAGGTCCCCTGTCCCTCGTCAAAATCATCAAATGCACAATCCAACAACTCCAAACCACTCTGGTGGACAAGTTGTGACCTGCACATTCACCACGCTATGTAACATTACGACACATACTCGGAAGTACTTGCGCTTTTGAAATCACTCCGCCCAGCATCCGTGTCTGGAACGTAGTTCCGGCTACATTTAACTTGAAAACAACTCTGCCTCGTGATGTTAGCGTGGTGAATGTGCAGGTCACAACTTGTCCACCAGAGCGTTTTGGAGTTGTTGGATTGTGTATTTGATGAGTTTGATGAGGGACAGATGACCTGTACCGTTCACCTCGACTGTGTTCACTGAGCAGCTCACGTCTCTGCCCCACCGATCTCAAAACACATGCTGCTATGACTATAGGGATTATGGTAACAGGCACAGTTGCCAAAACGTTGAACTATCCCTTTAACTCTACAGGGCAATTACTTTACACATGTAGAAAGATAAACTATATCAACTTTAAGGAGCTTTTTATTAGTTTTTCTTCTTGCTTCTCTGAACAGCTGCTCCTCCACCAGACTTGACTCCAGCGGCGGAGAGCAACATCAGCGTCAACTCTGGCTTTGCTGCTGCTTCTATGACTTCTTTTCTTCTGATGAAGTGAGCATGCTGAGGACCTAACCCCCTCTCTCTGATAGTGACTCACTGTGGCGTCCGGGCCGCCCTGAAGAAGCGGCGCTGCTCTGAGGGAGTATTACAACCTCCTGTATTGTTAAATGCAACAATAGCTGAAGCTGTTGCTGGCAAGAGACCATCACCCCCACCCCACTCCCTACAAGGAACCACGTTATGCGTCAGAGAAAATAAATCCTTTAATAAAAGAAATCTTATTGACTTGAGGAAGAGTTAGAGGAGGTTATAAATAATAAACACCTTCAAACACACACTGACTGCTGTGTAAGTGTGTTATGTTATGGGAATAACGTCTCACCTGCAGACGAGTGTGGCGATGATGACGCACCAGGCCGTGCAGCAGCAGTCGGCGCTGGGCTGCTGCGAGTGCGTATGGGAGTGCGAGGAGTCGTCGCTCTTGCGTCTCCGGCAGCAAAGCCAGAAGGAGTAGAAGAGGAGGAAGAGGAGGTCCAGGCCCAAGCAGAGTAGCGCAATAGCACCGAGCAGCAGGATAGACTGAGGAGGAGGAGAGAGAGAAACAATTAGTGGCATGTAAACTTTAAAATCAACATTAGGACTTAATACCATGTATGACATATTCAGTAACATGCATTGTATGTAATCATGGATATTGTCATGACATCTCTTACAAATCATGGTCAAAGGATGACAATGGGATGACACGAGGTGCGTTTTCCATTACCCCTAGAAATGCGCAAAACCTACATATTGCAATAAAAAAACTGGTGACGGAAACGCCTACCTCTCAAATATCGCTAAAACATTTGAACACTCTCATATGGTGGTTTTTCAGACGTATCGATATAAAAATGTATCACAAAAGTGCTGTGGAAACACTTATTTCACATTTACACGTCACCGGCTTCACCGGAGATGACGCAGGGCCGGGGGTCATGTGACCAGTTCATCTAAAGCAAGATGGCGTGCTATGTGTGGACAGAGGAGGAGACCGATGTGTTGTTGACCATAATACGCTGCCTTCGTCTCCTGTTAAACACAATAACAGCAACAGCTGTAGCGGCAGCAACACACTTACGTCCATCTTCCTTAAAGTGAGGTCTCGCATGACAAGAATTTTGGGATATCGTAAGACTAGACTTTATGAGAGTTACAGATCATTCGCAAAACACCTTTCAATGGAAACACCTGCAAATAGCAATTGTACTTTTTCGAAATTTCAGAAACATCGCTTTTATTTTGAGAAAACCTGTAATGAAAACGGAGCTACAGATATGATAGGAAAGAGAGGAAGGGAGAAAAAACTTAGACGTAGAATTCGTTTTATGAATTAATACCAATCATTATATTGTCAGAGCTGGAGATATGGTTACCGTCATCGAAGAAACATTTGTTGGTTCCCATTTCATAAATGATTCAGTTTCTCCAATGTGAGGATTTGCTGCTTTCTTTGGGTCATATTCACAAAACATGTAATTTCAAGAGGTAACCTTGGGCTCCAAATGATATGTATCTACCCTTCTCTTTTCCCACATTTAGAAAAAGGGATTATCAAGAAAACCATCTAAAATGAGTAGCATGTATGATTTCATGACACAGTATATGTTTTCTGTCAAACTTTTGGGTTGTTGGATTCATTCAGGACGTAAACGTATCATGTTTGATGGTCGTCCTTATCACAGGGAGAGGGGAGATTTAGGAAGTGAGTTAAGGATACAGGAAGGAAATTAGCTGATATGAGCAGAAACCAGATACACAGAGAGACAGAGAGAGAGGGAGAGAGAGAAACAGAGAGAGAGAGCACATGATTTTTTTTCCTGTGCAGACAGACAGAAGATACAGATACACTTTGTGCTTCTCTCTTCTCTTCAGCTATTTGAGACTAAGGAGATAGTGTCTGTTCGACGTTCGGTTGATGGATACCGTGAAAAACACATTGCACACCATCAAACACACACACACAGACACACGCACACCTCCACAGTGTGAGAGGAAGCGATGCTGTTGGGGCGCTGCGTGCGCTAGAGACCCACCACACAGATCACATACCGTCTAAAAGCTTTGAAGTGTAAAAGAAGGAAGAGGGGGTGGTGGTGGTGGTGGTGGTGGTAGACAGACGGAGAACTGAAGGAGAGAGAGAGAGAGGAGGGGGGAGGGGGGGTGTAAATTTGGAACCAAAAAAAAAAAATAGACAGCCTGGAAAGACAGAATAGAAAGAAGATGTGAAAGAAGACGACTGAGCTCAACGCTAAAAAAAAAAGGGGGGAGGAAAGGATGAAGACAGAGATGAGGCCTGTTAAAGCAATTTGCCTGGAACTGACGAAATCTTTTTTTAACACACACACACACACACACTGCTGCTACACAATGTTAGTTTTTCTTTTCCCCTCTGGATCAGTCTGAGAAAGTCATTCGGCTGCCGCAGGACCAAAGGAAGGCGCGGCACGTTTCTGGTGAACCGAAATCTCTCCTCTCCTCTCCTCTCCTCTCCTCTCCTCCACCTGCAGGATCACTTCAGTTTTTAGACAAAGGATTCCTCCTCCTCCTCCCACCGCTCTGCTTGTTCAGAAACAGCAACATTGTAATTCAGGGGGACTCCTCTGTGGATGATAACACAGACTGACTCCACCTCCAAGATTCTCACTCAACAGACTTCCTGGCTTCCAAGACTGACTAAACAGACCATTTTTCTACTGACCTCATTTTTTTCCCTCTGCCAGCCAGCCAGCCGTTTTCTCACCCTGCAGCGATTTATGCACCTCTACTGTAAATATGGACGTTATCTTGCATGAGTGAATCTTTGACAAAATTGACATTACAATCAAACATTTTTATATATGATGTTATTTTGTGTCAGCAGAACCAGCAGTTGGTTCTTGACAAAATAAAGCTTCATTTTCAAGGACAGTCTTCTGATTTTCCGCTTATCTATGAATGAATCTCTGAAAAATGTGTTCAAATTAACTTGAATAAAAAAACTGAACTTCATTTTTATGATCTATTATCTATATTTGATGAAATTCTTTGAGATCAGTCAGGCGAGCATCTTCACAATGACAATGCAAACATGCTGATGCATAATGTTTACCATATTCATCATCTTCATTTAGCATGTTAGTATGCTAAATTGACTGTAAAATGTGTGCCTAATACATAGTTATTTGAATTCATCCTGCGGTGGACATGGATGTCTGTACTGGTGATGCTCCGATCTCAGTTGTATCCATGAAAATTAACATTCTCATTAAGAGCGGATGGTTTTCTGGGCAAGTGAAATAATTTATGATGTATGAGGAAAATATTAATGACGTTCTCTAAAATGTGACCATATCTAAGCTTCAATTTCCTGGCACGAATAAAACCCTGTGTTTGGACTGTGAGCTTTTAAACAGTTTGTGTTTCTGAAGCAGCAGTGACCTTCAGAATTTAAATGTCAGTGACTGTGTTCTGTTCAGGCATTTTATTAAAAATACCTGTTGCCATTTTCATTTGTCCAAAATGTGACAACTTTTACTTAAAACCAGCCTTGATCAGTGTAAAATGTTACCATATTATCATGTGGGTTCCTGAGAAATGTTGAGAATGAGTCATCTGGTGTAGGTCTTGTGTTGTGGAAAACAATTTGTTCAGGAGGGTGGGAGGTGGAAGACCAAAGTAGAAACTGCTAAAAAAAACAAAAAAAACACTGTGATCTCCTGTGCAAATGTAGATTGTATGCAAAATGTGATTTATTCTTATCTGAAAACCTTCTAATCTCTGTAGTCTTGTATTTTCCATGCTGTCCTAGGGAACTCCTAAACTTGAGAAGCATCAGAGAAATAACTGTCCATGCGGAGCCAGCTGATATATTCTGGCTGTCACTGCAAACACAAACCTTTATTGTCAGTGAAAAACAATGCAGCCTGAGCCTAATAAGGTCAGCATTAACTGTGAACTATGGCAGATGTATAACCAGGCCAGCAAAGGTTAATGTATCAGAGCTGGAGGGCTTCAGTCAATCCTACTACGAGGCTTGTAGGTCACTAAGCCAGACCGCTGTAGGTCACAATACGATATATGACAGGATGTGACCTGCATTGGTGTCATGTGACACTGGAAGAGAGAGAGAGGAGCATTTACTTTCAAAGTCTCAGTCGATACTAAAAGCATCAATACTGTCTGCCTACAAGCCAACAGGTTGAAGATACTTTGTTGATTATAAATGTCTATAAAAACAGGGCGATGAAGTCATTTTGACAATGACAAACTAACAAACAACTTATTTTTGGAAACAAGACCTGATATCGTCCTCTTAACTCCGTAAATCTAACATCTACCAAGTAAGACTGTTTTTTACACATTGACTTGTCATTGATACAGTTTATTTTTTCTGTCATACCCACATTCCTGCTCTGTGGTGGGAGAGCAGTTGGTAAGCTAAGGCTGAACCACAGGAAATCAGTTGATTGCTTTTTCCCTGACTGCTTTTCTCCAACAGGTTAAAGAAGATGAGTGGAGGATGGAGGACGGAGGGGGGGAGAGGATCCTGATGGGAGAGAAGGGGGAGATAAGCTCTGCAGATTCCTAGTCTCTGGTATTATCCTCTGTTATTATCTATAAGCTTAGCCAGCGATAGAGACGTTGTGCTGAGGTGAAGGCATGCTGTGTGCTCCTCTAATGCATTGTTTGATCCATTGTGACTTTAAAATCAACATCAGGACTTAATACCGTACATGACATGTACATTAACATGCATTAAGCTTTGCGGAATGAGGATGAACCTCACACTGCCATATGTAATCATGGATATTGTCATGACATCTCTAACTAATCATGGTCCAAGGATGACAAAGGGATGACATAGATATGACAGGAAAGAGATTTTGTTTTATACCAATCATTATATTGTCCGAGCTGGAAATGTGGTTAATCAAAGAGACATTTATGGGTTATAATTTCAAAAACGATTCAGTTTCTCCAATGTGAGGATTTGCTACTTTCTTTGGGTCATATTCAACTGACAAAATATGCAATTTCAAGAAGTAACCGTGGGCTCCGAAAGATTTCTATCTACAATTTTTCCTACTCGTTTCCCACATTTTAAAAAAGGATTATCAGGAAAACAATTGGTAGGTTATCCAATAATAAACAAAAGAGATATCTTCAAATGACTTGAAAGTCCAATTATCAAACCTTTAAAGCCGCTAGTATACTATTAAGTAACAGTAAAAAAAAAAAAGAAAGAAGTCAATTAACTAAGTTACTCGACTAATCATCTAAGAACTAGTGTGCATATGGAGTAATAACAACAGAGCTGGGACTCCTGGTGTTAAACTTGTAATCTGACTGAGGACCAGGTCTGTGCAGCCACCTCACTCTCCTCCCCTCCTGGCTGCTAGATTAACTGTCGGCCTGACAAACCATCAGAGCAGATTAAGTGTGGATCAATTAGCTACTAATAAGCATGGTGAGCTTGGCTGTGCATGTGTGTGCGGCTGTGCGTGCTTACATGTGTGTGTGTGTGTGTGTGCATCTCTGCTCCTGGAGATCAGCTTGTGGGCTGGAGGAGGGGCTAAATGTTAAACGCCCAGGCACAGTGATCTACTTTCAATCTGTCCGTTAAAAAGTGTGTATGTGTCTGTGTGTACGTGCATGTTCAGCTGCGAATGTGTGTGTGTGATTTAGCTGACAGGATCAATCACTTCCACTTCAGCGGGTTGTCCTTGCACTCCCTGCCTGTGTGTTACTCTGTTGCCTGGTCTGGCCTGGCATACGATCCTCTCAACTTCCCTTCAGAGGTGCTGACCGACCTCAGGTTCATCATGCTTTATAGTCACCTCACCTGTACCACTGGGTCAAAGTTCAACCACAACACAGACGACCAAGATACGTACCCAGACGGAGATCCAGATAGTCTAGTCTTAAAGGGACAATTTTGGCAAATTAGCCCATTGCTTTAATCCCTACAGTCTTAGCAGTAGGTTTGTTACCTTTAATTGTCAGTGCAAGCCATTTTGAGAATGGCAGAGTAGAGTCACGAGCTGCTCAGAGCTACACGGAGGCTAATGGGATTTCTTGGTTTCCCATCATCAGTCTCTGCATTTGCACTCTTGCTGAAAAACTGCCCCCAACTGGAACGCGCATGCATTTACTTCGAAAACAACTCCATCTCGTAACGTTCTGTTATTATCTCATAGCGTGGTGAATGTGCAGGAACTTGTCCACCAGAGCGTTTTGGAGTTGTTGGATTGTGTATTTGATGAGTTTGATGAGGGAAACCACGAAATCCCATTGGCCTCCGTAGCGTAGCTCTGAGCAGCTCACGGCTCTGCTCCGCCGATCTAAAAATAGCTTGCACCGACAATTAAAGGTAACAAACCTACTGCTAAAACTATAGGGATTATGGCAATGGGCCAATTTGCCAAAATGTTGAACTATCCCTTTAATCTCTAAAAGATTCAAAGGCAGCACCTTTTGTCCACTGACCTTTTTTCAAAATACTGAGATAATGTCTTCCACTGTACAAACCTCCTCAACACACCACTCGCAAAATACCAATTACTGACTTACTTTCCACAGCTGGGAATATGTGTGTGTGTGTTATTATAGGTCACATGATTCCTCTGTAATGTTCTGCAGCTGTTAAACTGTGGCTGGAAGCTGACTCTGCATATCTACAGTAATACAAACAGATGAACACACACACACACAGGCACACACACACACACACACACACATGCTATTGCAATGAGTTGCAGAACCTCAGGATAAGAGCTCCGATTTCAACTCTTCAAGAAAAAAAATAAAAATAATAAAACAGTTTTCTTGCAACAATAAAAGCGTCAGAAGAGCCAGCAGCAGCAGCAGCAGCATCAGCATCCCAAATAAAGTCATAGTCATCAGAGACCAACGGCTCTGGTGAATGAATACAAAAGAGTTTGTTTGTTTAAGAGAGAAAGTGAGAAAATGAAAGAGAAAGAGAGAGAGAGAGAGACGGTGTGAGAAGAAAGTTTCAGAGCTGAATGCAAATGAACCTGAGCCAAAACACTACACAGAAGATTCTCTCTCACTCTCCCTCTCTATTGTGTGAGAGAGTGTGTATGAGTGTGTGTGTGTTGCGTTGTGTTGCGGTGACGGACTCAGTGCACTGAAGGACACTGTGTAGGACCTTGTTGTTTGTATATATATATGTGTGTGTGTGTGTGTGTGTTTCTCAGCTGGATGAGTGGATGCATGAAAGCCTTTGAGACAGATACACTGAGCCAATCTAAAGACGGGCTTCAGTGAAAGAGTGAAAGAAAGAAAGAAAGAGAGCATTCTTTCACAACAGACTACAGCCCTCCCCTCTTTCCCCCCTCCTCTTCCCTCCCTCCCCCTACCCAATTCAACCTCCTCCTTCTTGTTCTTCTCACCCTCTATCTCCCCCCTTTCCCTCCCCCCGTCTAGCCAGAATTAATGATTTCACCCTGAATAGAACCCCTATATTCACACACACATACGCACACATATATATGTACCCACACACGCACACAACCCCTGAGGGAGATCTGTGACCTCACCTCAACAAACAACACTAAGTGCTAAATACTCACTGACACAGAAACTGAACGTACAGAGTGTGTGGTGAGTGTAAAGCGCATATGATGATCTTATGCACAACTGTACATTAACGAATCACCTGCAAACAAACAAACAAACACAGCATCACGTCGTTGCAGGATGATGATGGTCAGTGACATAGAAACAGCACCGTCTGCTCAAACATGTCAGGATGTAATTAGTCTACAAAAAAAACCGGGGGTCCTTAAAATTCCAGTGGTCACACACATTGACACACACACACACACAAAAGGCCCTTAGTTAAACATTGAATAGCTCGCAGGAAGTGGCTATTTGGCAATTTAGAAGCACCTCCCATGGCTCATCCAGCCTTCTCTCTCTCCTCTCGCCTCCAATCAGTCTCTTTTTATCTTTCTCACTCCTCCTCCTCCTCCTCCTCTCATGCTTCTCTCTCCAGTTCTCATCTCCGTCCCTTGTACATGGCCGTGGGTGCCTTCCCACGCTCGGCTCTTGAACTTGCACGCCCTCCCCCTCCACTCCTCCCCAATGCATGACGGCTAAACTATGTTGAGGGATGACTGCAGCACATGAAAAAAATATATGAATGCACAACTCTAAACGGTGCGTCTTGGTTTAAAGCGCGGCTCCAGAAGAAGACGCTGCTGCTGCGGAGACAGGGAAGTCACCTTGTTTGCAGATTCTAATGAATTGTAGGAAAACTGGGCCAAAGCCCCTCTTTCGACGGAGCCGCTCTCTAAGGCAGTGCTGCTGAGTGTTTTATCAAAAGAAAGAAAGCAATTAATTTTATGCTTTTAACTTATGCTAATGATTGTTTTTCCTCACAGATTATTTTTGCGACTAATTAATTGATAGTTTATCCAATAAAATGTCAGACAATGCTTTGCAAATTCCCATCGCAAGTTCCCGGAGCCCAAACAGACATCCTAAAAATTCTTGTTTTATCCAACTAAAAGCCCACAGCCCATACATATTCAATTAGCATTAACACAATCCAGTGAAACGAAATAATAAGTTTTGGACTAATCAAGTCTATCTACCAGTATCTGTCTGTCAATCTTAGTATACTGTTCTGTTGCAGATAGATGCAAACAACAGAATCAAGAGAGTGGAACTAGCTTTTCTTCATCAGTATTGTTAGTGATCATTTGTCTCCGTTCACTAACCCACTGGTTCCCAAACTTTTTGTTCTGCACCCCTTGGAGAGCCAAGCAGGCAGTGCGTTAACTTGTCAATAAACCAAATTTATAGCTTGCATGTCTGAGTACTTCATCCAAAGCTTGATGTTCCCATGGAAACCATCTCATTTTAAAGGGATAGCTCAACATTTTGGCAAATTGGCCCATTGCCATAATCCCTATAGTCTGAACAGTAGGTTTGTTACCTTTAGCCTAATTGTCGGCGCAAGCTGTTTTTTAAAAGGCAGATCAGAGCCGCGAGCAGCTCAGAGCTACGCTACGGAGGCTCATGGGATTTCTTGGTTTCCCTAATCAAACTCATCACACAATCCAACAACTCCACAACACTCTGGTGGACAAGTTGTGACCTGCACATTCACCACGCTATGAGATAATAACAGAACGTTATGTTCCAGAGGTAAACTCATGCAAAACCGCTGATGCACGTTTCTGTCAGGGACAGTTTTTCGGCAAGCAGTTCCTGCATCTGCCTCGAACACAACTCCTGCAGAGTAATAAGATAATTTGGTGTTAACAGAATGTTTCTCCTTTTTTCCTACACGTCCTGCTATGAATCTCGCAACCCCTGAGGTTTATATTGCAGCCATTAGGAGCCCTGATCCGCAAGGCCGGGGATCACCAAACTAATCGACCATTAATAAACAAGCCATGATGGAGTGGGTAGGGGGGTCAGTGCCTTGAACCAAGGACATCCACTGTCTCTCTCACACACGCAGCATTGATCGATGCAGAGAGGGAAGCCACAACTCTCTGCTCTGTGGCTGCAGGACAGCCTCAGTCACTACTCGGCTACTCTGCTGTGAAATTACAATGTGGGTAGGTGGCGGGAGGTAGGATGAGAAGGTGATGCTGCATGATGAAGGGGATGATGATGATGATGAATTCTGAGTGGGACGTAATTATTCCCCCCCACACTTGTTTTCTTACCTTCTGGTACTCAGAGTCCTCAGGTCTGAAGTCACTGCTCACCATCTGGAATTCGATGTTGAAATGAGGCAACCGGTGGAGTAGATTCACCCACCAAGGTGGGGAGTAGTTCACTACAGCCGCCATCCCGATGCAGCTACCTGCCCGCTTCACTCACTAAGCCGATTCCTCACACAGACACTGTAAAGAAATTCACGACCACTGTTAGTTAACAGGGCAGAGCAATGACTTGAAGAACATGTCACACTTCCTAACATGGCTGTGGCAAAGATGCTAGAGAGACTAGTGCATATGAGGCATGCACAGTCCAAATACAGTTACCACTAAAACTCAAAATCTGCTTCAATTACAACAATTACTCATGACTAACATTATCATAAGGTCTGTGCGATGAGTTATCAAGTGATTAGTCACCATCACTGGTGGAACAAACACGTCAGTCATCATTAAAATGCCAAAACATTGCATACACAACACCTGGCCATTAGTTGGGAAAACACTTCGCTGATTTCTAAATGTCACGCCATTGAATTTCACATGACAATATTCGTTTTATTTATTTTTTCAAATGTCCATTTGCTGATGCAGATACCAGCTGTGGAAAAAAACAGGGTATTCCTCCTCTGCCGTGTGCATGCCCCTTACCTACCAATGACATTCCTGAACATGTTGCTGTGAGAGAGAGTGTGGTTACACACAACGGGGCAAAACACTGCAATATGACACATTACTTCATTTCTGTTATCTTTGTTAAACCGACAGTGCCCCAAAATGAATTAAATAAATGTGATTATTATTATTATTTTACCACTTGAGCGATTGTATTCCCCTTTTGCAGTCCCTGGTGTATTGTGGTTTACTGCTTTGTAACTAACATGGCGTGTAATGAGTCTGTATGTTGATAATTATGGTCAGTAGGCTATATTAATGATATAAAACAGCTCACTTGTCAATAGCACGCGTATGTGCATTGAATCTCTCGCCGAGGGACTATTTAACTATAAAAATATTCATTTAAATAACCCATTGTGAGCGAGCACGAAGCCTATGAGGTCATACAGTCTTTATCCCTACTGTACATGAATTATGACATGACAATAGCATGGCTGACAGCTGCCTCGCATCACCCAATTTACGCCCATACTATATAAAAAAAAAAACAGGCTCAGTGAGATAAACGTGATGTGGACGGTGAAATGGCTGTTATCTCAAATCCGACACACAGAAACAGAAATACAGGCACGACTCTGCTGCTCTATTATGTTGGATTTTTTTTTTTTTTACTGTGCCAACACATGTAGGTCAAACTGAGTCGCGGCTCACCTCGCATATTCATGAAGCCAAGCCTTATTCAATTAAATTCTTTCCTCCACGTCGAGTCAATAAAATGTTAGCAAAAACCCGGATTAGCTACTGTATAACGGTTATCCCTCTTTTGTCCGTTAAAACTACCGCAGTCTCGCGGACAGAGTCGCCAAGGCAACGAGGAGGAGATATGGCAAAGGCACGAGCTGAGCTGAGCTGAGCTGAGGGTTCCATGTCCGTTGACATCAAAGCCCGCGGTGCTGCTGAGGAACAAGAACCGAGTTATGACTTACCCAGGCGGATGCAGACTCTTCGTTTTAGCGTAGTCTTTTGGGGAGTCCAGGCCGGCGTATATATTTCACCTATTGTCTTCCCAGATCCGGTGGTGGATTTGAACCCCACAGCCCGTGCGCTGCTGCATCAACGCGGCCGTGCCGTGCTAACTGCAACGAGCGAGTCGTCGGCTGCTGCTGCTGCGGCGGTCCCAACCACATTGAAAGTAACGGAATATTAACGTTCACGGACCCTCTCACATTTCAACCGATATGTCTTTTTCTTGTCTAGAGTACCGTGCCCATCAACGGCGGCAGCGCTACGGAAGATTAACGTTTACACTCGTTGACCCGCAACCCAGCAGCGTCTCTCTTCTTCTTTCTCTCTCTTTTTTTTAAAGAGCCGTTAAAGCATCACGGCTCGCGCTCGTCTGCGCTGTTCCCACGGTGACCGTCGTCGGTTCAGTGCGTTCAGCGCTGCGGCTTCTTCAATTGGGTGTTATTGCTGGAGCGTGAAGCAAACACGGTGTTTAAAAAGCCCTTGAGGACGGGGCTTTGCGGCAGCTCCAGCTCTCACTGTGCGCGTATGTGTGTGTATGTGTGTTACAGAGAGGGAGAGAGCGTATTTGTGTGTGTTTGAGTGAACAGATGCGCAGAGACACCGCCCCCTCGCGGTGCATTCACGGAAGTACAGGTTCAACCAGGACCCTTGCAGCACTGCTGAAGGATGCGGTCAGATTTGAGGCTACCATGAAATCCAAGTACAAACACAACCATTAACTGGTTTTCAAGCATATTATTATTAATAATAATGAAAAAAAAAGTCAGGTACGACTGATATGTTTTTTGTTTTGTTTTTTTAAGCTGATGCCAAATCAAACCCTTTAACTCAGGACACTGCACATGGAGGACATGGCACTTTTTGAACAGACTTTGCTCTCTTTTTAACTATGACCTAGCATTTTATTGCTGTTTCAGACACCTGATAAATAAAGGTTTCAATCAATCAAAACCCTAACCCTGATGTTAGGGAGTAAAAAAAAAAAAGTCAGATACGCATAATCTGCAGATATTCCTTATGTTTACATAAACCAAATATGGTTCAACCACTTGGGGCAACATTTTCCCATTTAAGAATACATAACTGTTTGTTTAAAATTGCATCAGTGCAGCACTGCAGTAAACTTGCATATATAAAATACATAAAAAATAGCTATGAAAAAGGGTAAAAGCCTGTAATAATAAGTAATTACTTTGTTTGTCAGTTCAGTGCTGAAAACCACAAAATGAATATTATTACATACACACATTATATTTCTCTAGTGGACGACCAATGCAAGAACATAATTTCTAAATTAAACCCAGCTAAGTTCAGCTGCAGAATTTGGAGGTGCCAAAAAAGTGCGCACTACGTTAAGTACAACTTCATCAAAGCTGCACTGTACTTCAGAAATGATCTGCATCAAAACACAGGAGGTATTACTAGAAAAAAGCATTTTATTAAGTGAAATTAAGTTACATACAATGTATGGAAACTGCACTCCCGCACCGTTTTTCTTGTCCTCGCTATTGTTTACCGTTTATTTGAGAGAACAAACATTGGCGTCGGTCGGACATACTGTGTATCCTCCAGCCGTTGTACTCACTGGCTGTGTCGAGTATTGCAGCAGGCTGATCTATAATTTATTCACAGTT
The DNA here is from genome assembly GCA_030347415.2 of Decapterus maruadsi. NCBI lineage: Eukaryota > Metazoa > Chordata > Actinopteri > Carangiformes > Carangidae > Decapterus > Decapterus maruadsi. The sequence goes on from CM064901.1 coordinate 8,487,932, forward strand.
TCACTCGATAGTGCATCAGTTGAGAATCATCTCCTCAATCATACCTCACAATCAGTCATAATTTAATAAGCCTACATGATATATTAGTGTATGGATGTGTCGCACATCTGGAGTGTCAAGACAGGATCTGTGATCTTCCTCACTCAGACCAGTCACTCCAACAGAACTTGATGCATTCACTGATGCAGTTGAAATCTGAATATTCATGCAGGAGGCACTTTGGCAAAACCACTGAGAAAATTTGGCTCAAATGATAAACGATGAGAATTACAGATCAAAACAAATGGTCCCAAGAATTTAAAAATAAACCACCGGGTGATCCTCAGTCAGTCAATCAGTCAGGACTCTGGACACGTCTCTACATGGTGCAGTTTACTAAATAAGAGCAAAATGAATCAAAGTGAGGTGTTAATGTGCCATTGTTTCCTGACTTCCAAGAATACTCTGTTTATTACTTTAAAAAGAAGTACTTGATGACAGCGAAATAGGCAAACACATGTTCTATATTGTCCTGAATTATATTGGAATATCCAAGCTATCTTTTGCAGCTTCGATGGGGAGCTGGACAAAAACACGGCCGTCAGATATTAAGTTTCTGAGTAGAGCACAGAAGCAGAAGAAGGTCTATGAGATTAAGACTTCCCTGCTCCTCAGAGGACGTGAGGGAGACACAATGATATCGTCCGAATCATCAGAATCCACTGCAGCAGCAGCAGCTCCTCCTGTCTCAGCTGTGCAATGGAGCCGTGTCTGGTCTGCAGCAGGAGAGACACAGTTATACTTATGATTAATTACTTGAGCATCATATTAATTTATTATATTTAAACTAAAGAGTCCTAAAAACTGAATATTAAGCAGGCTGAAATTTACAATATGCACACTTTCTACATAAATATTTAAGATTTTATAGTTTCAGCATATTTCCCTCCAGCAAACATTTTATTACAGTGTCAGGAAATCAAATAAGCTTTAACTCTGCGTACAGATACATCAGCACATATAAAACAGTGGGTAACACATTTTATGTACTTTTAAAGAGTAGAAACATGTTTGAGACATCTGACCTGTCGTGGGTGTCGATCTGCTGGACTGGCGGCTAGGAACAGGCCACAGGTCGCCTTCTTCTTCTTCATCACCCTGCTTCTTTTTGTCGATGTGGAGGGATGCAGCACCTTGATGACAAAACATCACAACCAGTGGCACAATTCAGACACATGTCCTCAGACCATGTCCAGTTTAAATCCCTGCTCCTCACACAGTAACATATAACCTGTAAATTAAAGCATTGTCTAAACCAGAGCTATGACAACTTGACTTCACTTTGCGGAAAAAACAACAACAACAACATGGGACTAAGATTAAGGGAGTAAACTCGTCAACCTGCCGGACGCTTTCACGACCACACGAGTTTGTCACAACCGTTTTTTTACGGATTATGATAACAGACACTCTCAGGTACCCTGTGTGTGAATATGGTCGTCCTCTGATATGTAAAAACTGTTTTAAGCTAAAATCAAAACATAATGTTTTTAAAACTGTGTGATCTTGGTTTTGTTTGCGGTCTCCTTGAACGCTGCTCTGTGGACGGCGTGCAGCAGCAGCAGCAGCTGTACAGCGTCTGCTACAGTGTTGAGACTTCCTCGCTGAATCTGGCAGCTTTCCAAACTAACTAAACCCTCTTGGCAACTTTTTTTGTCAAGCGACCAGCGACAAATCTAGTGACTTCTCCGGTGCTGTTACAAACATTTCTGATTTGGAGATTCGGACCTGTAAGCACGTTATCGCTGCTGTTTTCACCGTGCAGCCGGGACACCGGCGCTACAGCGGGCGCTGTGAGAGCAAATCAATCAATAGATCGCTGCCCTCCCACCCCCATCCACCCAGATTTACCTCCAAAAATATTTATTTACTGTAGAAATGATTTTAGTATAAAATGAGCAGATTGACATCTGACACAAAAGTGCGTTTTTCTCTGAAACTAGAGCGGGAGCGCCGTTTTTAGCTCTCTTCTCCTCCTTCGTCCTCGGAAAAACTCGCCGTTTTTTCGAGGAACACGTTGGAAAGTCACTCTTCAACCATGTGAAAACCGTTTGTTTCTAGGTGGTGTACAGAGTTTGCTGCGACGTAAGAAAAAAGCTTAATAAATAGCCAAAAACATGCGGTCCTGAGCGGCTGGGATGAGAAATTTGTGCGGTCGCGAAAGAGTTAAAGGGGAATTATGCAAATCCGGGTTGCTTTTCCGCTGTTTTGCTAACCTTCCTCTTGGCCATGTGCATTTGTTTACAACGCAGGTGAGAAATCAATCAATAGATCGGTGCATAACATTATATATCATATATGATATATCAACGTGTATATTTATGTTGCCTTATCTGTCATAAACAAGAGATTACGGGTTATGGGGCGCATTTAGGTGTAGAGTAGGAGTAGAGAGCCTCCATTCTCCCTGTAGCAAGTTACAAGTCATTTATTTAACCATCAAAGCTGTTTAATGAAGGTAAAAATGTAGCATTATTAATGGAAAAATCCTGCATAGTTCCTCCTATGAAGGTGGTGCAGTCCAAAAACTGAAGCCTGCAGCAAGTCTATAAACATGCAGGGAAACTGCTGACATCACCGCTCTTGCTCTCAGTTTGCACCCATCTGCTGTCAACCTATTAGAAATTCAGGGGATCGGCAGAGAGGAGGTGTTACGGTGGAAGCCGCGCGGGCTGGCAGGGTCAATTAGGTCGGAGAGGAACTGAGGACAAGACTCTTGAGCGGTGGTTAAATTTAGATATTTGGAGGGAGATGTGAGGCAGCGACACCACTGGACCACATGGCTGCTGAGTGCCATCATCAGCCTTTTAATGGGAGGATATCAAAGCTCTGGCTGGTGCAGAGGAGACAGGCAGCTTGGAATTAGATCAGTGTGGCAGCGATATCCATAACTACTCATAAACGTGTCAGGGAAGACGTGATGAGGGAGTCTGAGGCTGATGGCAAGGCTGCACCACAGTGATGCTGATGATGCCGCACACACTAGGGATGTCACCATTACTTGTTTACACAATTAAAAGCGGTATTTAACACTATGGTCACTTCATCATCAAAAAATTCCTCAATACCATCACTTTAGGAGTTTAGCATTTACTGAAAGGTAAAGGAACTGGGTTAAACTATGTTAATGTCAGCTTACTTGACATAACAATGAATTTGTAGGAATTTAAAGGGATAGTTCAACATTTTGGCAAATTGGCCCATTGCCATAATCCCTATAGCCACCGAATCGCCGTTTATGGTCGGAACTATGACGGTATCTGATTGTCTTCAAACCTCCGACTTTCATTCTTGATGAATGAAAACAGTCTTGGCAAATGTTTTGGCTTCTGTCCGTCTTGCGCCAGTCCAAGAATTTCATCTTGCGCATTGAGGCTCATGGGAAATATAGTCTAAAAACACTTTTTTACACATTCATAGTGTTGTGAAATTATTTAATACATAATAATTGTAATAACGTGATTATTTCTCTGATAATAATCGCACCAAGAAAACCTGTAATCATGAAATAGCACACATTCCTGAGTGACTGTATTGATAATGCGTCCCCTACATCTCCAACGTCAAGTCACTCTGTTATTAGACAGGTTACGACATCAAGGAGTACAACAAGTATCTGGTCAGAGAACGCCGTGTGTATGTGAACCTCACCTGTTCTGCTGGTCGAGCGAGGTCGTCGTGGTTCCAGCTTGGGTAAACTGTTTCCCATCGGAGAAGGCACAGAGAACCCTGAGCTGATGCACAAACATACTCTTGCGTTATTATACTGTATTATTGTGTATGTTTTCATGCATTTTTAAATTGACTCTGTGTGTATATAAATGAGTCACCTCTCTTTTGCAAAACTACTGCGAGCCAGGTGTCCTCTGATAGCAGACTGAATAATCGTCAAGGCAACCTCATCCATCTCTCCAGCTACAGAGGAAGCTTCATCACCGTGGGCTGTTGCTTCCACGGCCTGGAAAGATGAGTTTGGGAAGAGAGAGAGAGAGAGAAGAAAAAGGGGGAAAAGGTGGAGTAGAGGAGACAATAGAGGTTCAGAGGAATGTTTTTTAAATGGCCAATAGTTTAATAGCGATGATGCTTATTACTAAGAGTGATATGTAGATTCCTGCTGCTTTACTGCTATACAGTGACAGTGTGGAAGCGTGTGTGCATGTGTCTGTGTGTGTGACACCTTCTTCTGCGTGTCTTTCAGCAGGTCCTGGAGCTGCGACGCTCTGAGGAGATGGCCTTTTAACGCTGACTGCAACATCACAATGTCCTTAAGAGGGAAAATGCAAAGAGATGGAACTAGAAATCTGGGACAGAGCGTCTGGATGTTTTTATGTAATATTTCTCTTACACATCAATAACTCCCTTTTATGTAACCATGGTGAGTTGCATACCCTGTGTCTGTGCTGCCTCCAGTTTGCCTGGATGATCCTCGCTGCTCTCTCTCTTGCTTTATGTTGTCTCATCTCGCTCCTCTTCTTCTTCTTCTCTATATTTTCCAGATCTCCATTTCTTCCCCCTTCCTCCTCTCTATCTCCGGCTTCCCTCTCCTCTCTCTCCATCTGACTTGATCTGCGCGGACTGTCCTCATGGTCTCCTCCCGCACTCAGATCAGCTGCATGTTTCTCCTCCAGAGTTCGGATCGTCGTCCACAACTGCTCCAACTCCTGTCTGAGAGACACACACAAATGTATTCAATATATAAATATGGCAATAATGGATGTCCTCTGACAGTTGGTAGTTGCTTAGCTGAGGCTCTCTATATCCAATTCACTCTCTGAGAGCTTTGCTTTTGTATGTGATGATTTTGATTTTAGGCAAATGCACTGCAGTAGCAGAGACTGAGCTAAACATAACTGGCTTGTACAGGGGCAAAAAAGTTTGGCTTAAAAAAAAAAACTTAAAAAGCATAGTGAAAGCTTTATTATCTATCTAGACCCTAAATTGACACAAATTGGACCACGGACCCCCATTGGAAATTATGAAGCAAACACCAGAAATACACAAATATTTGTGACTATTTGAACTATGTTACTTTTATTAGTCAATATACGTTCAAATTACTGTCAATGGCATGAAGTTTTGAAGAAAATTATGGAATAAAAGGTAATATTTCTGTAAAACAAATTTGGTAAAATTTTGAAAAAAAAAGTTGGCCCTCTCAAACCCTCTAAAGGACCCCGCGGGGTCCATGGGCCCCACTTTGTAACAAACCAGGCAGTGGCAGTTGTGGGGGTCTAATCAATATTATAGAGCAATAGTTCTCAGTCACGTTTCTCGCCTGTATGTAGATATGTTTAACCATTATTTGCATAAAGACAATTCTCAGATGAATCTCTATAATAATCCCCACTGTGCTTGTGGGGACTACAAAGCCAAACGCCAAACGCAGCAGCTGTGATCTCTAAATAATCTCTCATTCAAAGGTTTATATAATAATATATAGATGGCTTTGATCCTGAGGACTCTTTTTGAACCAATATTTTTTCGAGGTAACAAATAACAAATAGGTCACATATAAAATGAGACATTTTGCAGCTGTAACATACTTGTGCTGCAGTCTCTCTTGGTCTCGTTCACTCATTTGTTCAGCCTTCCATCGCTCTGTTTCTTTCTCCAGCTCCTCTCTGTCTGTCCTCGACTGTCTCAGTTCATCACTGAAAAAAAAACACAAACAAACAATAGCTCAGATTCAGTCTCACTAACAGAATTCATTATCTTTATGCTCATGACCACTGTAAATGTTGTACTAACATCTGGTAAACCATGTTAAAACACTGTCCTCCCACTAGTATAGTTTATAAAAGAAGATGTATTTATTCTAAATCATGTTGCTGTTCACTCACTCTTTACTTGACAGCATCTCCTGAAGCTCCACCCTCTCCTTCTCCGATTGGCCGAGGCGTTCGCTCAGCTCTGAATTCTCCTCCCCGTCTTCAGTGTTCGTTCCCACGGAGACCGCTGCCTCTGTTGCCATGGTATGCCTCAGGATCTCGGCGGGTGTGGCCTCCGCCTCCTGATCCAATCGGCCGCTGCTCTTCCCAGAGGGGGCGTGTCTCCTGCCGTCCGCCGGCCTCTGGTAGGACAAGACGGGAGTCAGTCTGTGATGATGCAGCTCTGATCTCTGTGTGTTTACATTACTGGTGAGATGCTGTTGCTGTTGCTGCTGCAGCTGGTGTGTAAGCCACTAGTTTAACGTTACAGCTTCTTCCTCTCACCTTCTCCAGCTCCAGCAACCTTCGCAACAGCCTCTGTTTACTCCACTCTCTGTAACCTAGGGAACACAGTCACATAAAGACACACATCTTTTCATTTTCATCACAGTGCAGACTAGACTGCACAATACCACAACGCTGTTACATACTTTAACTCTGGGCTGAGGATTGATTTGTTCTGCAGCTAATGATTGTTTTCATAGCGTATTAATAAAATGTAATAATGAATGTGGGGTTCCTACACATTTGAAAATTCCATACTTTTTCCAGACCCTAATTTCCAGACTTTTCTGTAAAAAACAATTCAAATAATTTGTGACATTAGAGTAGTTAGATGTGTATCATGTAAATAAATTATGCAATAAATCATTTGTTTTCATTATTCTTCATTTGTATGCCATTATGTCACCAAATAATTTCCAGGAGATAGGTACAATAGCGCAAAATAATAAATACAAATAACTTCACATAAGACCAAACCCAGATAAGTATTAAAGGAGTCATCACCTGGTTTTTTACGTATCCAGCCCCCCTTGGATCGCTTTGGATCAATTCGCAAAACTTATTAGAAAAAAAAAAAAAAAATTTAATCAAACATTGAGCTTGTTCCATTTTCGACTTTATCACGTGAGATTAAGGTTTTTTCCGGATACTTTCCTGTTGAGCATGGTATGAGGCACGCGTTGATTAGGAACCCTGCCTGCATGCAGTAATAATAAAAGCAGAATCAGAAAAATTGTTTGAAAAAACAGCTCTTTATAATTACAACTCAGGTCAAAGCCCATGTTTTGACCACTTTAAGATAAACGTATTTCCATACAATGTTTCCACTACTTGTGTTTTGTCTGACCAGAAAAATGAATCCCCCAAACATTTGGTTTTGTATTATAGAGGCTGTGGAAGCAGCAAATACATCGTGTATCTCCCTGTGTATGCAACATTCAATTTCAAAATGTCATAAATTGACTCCAGCTTTTGAAACGGGTATGTATGAACCGAGACAAAGGTGTCACATTTCGAAGCAGAAGAGCAGGAGTGACAGTAGAAAGTGATAAAAGGAGTAAATGAAGTGTATGTGCTGAGTGTGTCTGGCTCTGGAGGCTCGGGGACTTGGCATGTCAGCGTGTGTTTTTGTGTGTGCGAGGAGGAAAGACCTTTGATTCCTCCAGCAGGACTGTCAGTGTTGAGCTCCTCTGTGAGCGTCGTGTTCTCCTGCTGAAGCCGCTTCACGCTCTCAGACAGACGGTGAACCATGGAGCTTAAAGCTTTCTGCTGGCGCTGGGAGCATTTGCTCTCTGCTCGACTGCTGCACACGGGAAGAGACGGAGGGAGGCAGAATTAATAAGACAGGCAGGTGACGGTGTTTATCAGACTGCTATTGTTTTTGTCTTGTTAGTGTGTGTGTGAGTGTCGTCATGTAACTGGAACCAACACTGAGTTTTAAAAGTACTTTGTGAAAGTGAAGTGACATAATTTTCCTTGTTTATTGATGTTGTTTAGACTATTTTAAGGGCCGTGTCCACCGGCGTCTACTTTCCATTCAGATCCTGTGAAGTTCTGTGCTCACAGCGCTCAGTGCCCTTGGCAGAAAAAAACGCTCAGGGCACTTCCTTTTTTGTCGCGGCGCTCAGAGTTGAAATCTGTTCAACTTTTAGAACAGCGCGCCGCTCATCAAGCGGCTCGGAAGTGAGACAGCTTGTTCTGTAACCTGGTTACGGCAGCATTCTGAGAGATAGAGAGCGGCAGAGCGTGTTTGGTGGACACGGCCGTTGGTCACGGGCGCTCGATGCTGGACATGGCCCCTTAATGAATAACTATTTATTGACTTATTAATTGTTTTTATTGTGATGAGGGTGTGAAAACAACCTAAAACCTTCTGTGTCTGAATACTAAACACCATGTCCACATAATAACTGATAAACAACTACAGCTTTTTACATTGAGGTGTAATTCTATAGGACATTTCCTTATTTGGTAAACTCATAAAAAGTTAATGAGGAACCAACACCCACTGAAAAACCTGCAATCATATTCAAGTACAAGTTACAACCAGACTCCACTACAGGGGTTCCAGTGATGCTATAACATTTTTACAGTTACTGTATAGAAATCCCCTACTTATAGAGGCCCATGATGACTCTTATACCAGAGCGCTGGGAGACGGACACATGTAAAGGTTTACTCAGGGTGTGAGGGCTGTTAGTGTAAGCTGTTTCTACTTTCTGCACGATCCCGGTGTTTTCAGACCTTTTCTCTGCAGCTTCCAGAAGCAGCCTGAGTCTCTGGATCTGAAAGACGAGGCACACAAACACAAACACACACGTTAGGCCAGATTTCCGCTTTTTCACAGCAGGGCTCGCACTCGCTGCGACCAAAGTAAATGTAATAACATCGGTTTTCGCAGACAGAGCAGCGAGAGGAACAATTTTATTTTTGGTGTCGACTCCAGTCTTCTCATTCCTGTGGTGGTTGTTTCAGGTGTTTCTACTCTTGGAGAATCTGTATCGTGGTAACGTGCCGAAAATTTTTACTTTGATATTCAGGTGGGGAGGGGGAAAAAATATCAAAAAGCAGAGCGTTACCTCTTCGGAGTAGGTTTCGACCGTGATCTTCAGCTCCTCCAAGTTGGTCGTCCTCAGCTCACTTTGAAGTTTACTGGAGGAGTGAGAGGTGATAAACTAAACATCATGCTGCCTCATGTGTGGACCAAATGGGCTGATGTATGGACGGTGAGACGTTTTACCTCAGGGCGTTTTCTTTCTCTCTACACTGCTGCTCCAGCTTCAGGATTCTCTGCCTCAGCCCGTTGAGCACCTTGACAGACAGATGCAGTTTGACGAGACCGTTCACACAACCGCATCCTGAAACTGATCTTATGCTATTTGCAGACTGCACATACTCACCACGCTCCCTTCCTTTTTCTTATCCACCAGACTACGAGTGTAATCAGACCCCTGCGGAGAAAGATCATACGGGTTATTTAAGTTTTGAAACGATCTATGACAAAAAATCTGAAGCAATTTAATGATCGTACTTTGGTGGGATCCAACAGCTCTTCTATCTGTTTTTCTCTTTTAGCGTTGTCTTCCTCAAGGCGGCGCAGTTTCACTTTCAGTTGCTGATTGTCAGACTTCTGCGCCAGGAGACTCTGCAGAGAACAGTACTAGAGATTAACCACATGTTAGGCAAAGCAAGTTTATGTGTATAGCCCAGTTTTACAGTTTGTCTCAAAGGGTTCTACACAGCATCAAAACAACATCCTCACATCGACTGAGGAAAAACTCCCACCCAGGACGGGCAGACGTGCAACAGGTGTTGTGTACAGACAAGAAAACAGCTACAACATGGAATATGGGATAATATGGAAAATGGTGTCAGTCATAAAGAGCTAGTGCAGTGGAAAGGCATGAAGAGAGTCACCGTTAAAGAGGAACTGTGAAAGTCCAGTCGCTTTTTTCCGCTGGTTTGCTAACCCTCATCCCGACCATGTGCATTTGTTTACAACAAAGCCAGCGAGAAATCAATCAATAGAGCGGTGGATAACGTTATCTATCATATACAATGTCATGACGTGTGTAGTTTAATCTGTCATAAACAATATTACAGGTTACAGGGCGTGTTTGTGTCAGTGCCACAGAGACGAGATCTGGGACACCGGGGGTCATCACAATTACTCCAAAGTTATTAAATAAAGGTAAAAATATATCATAGTTAAACTACAAATCCTGCATAGTTCCTCTATAAAGAATACATAATCCTGAAACTGTAAATCTGCATTAGCAAAATGTTTCAAAAGCCATCTTTATTTTTGCACAGTAATAAAGGCTACAGCCAACTATAGAACAGCACTCTGAACAGGTAGGCATTCAATACTCTCCTCAAGGACACTTCCACTGATCAGAGAAGCTGAACTCTCCTGCAGTAGAAAAATGTCCCACCCTGTTGCTGCTGACAACACCACACTGACGCACAATGTGTAATTTGTGTAACTTTTGTTTGTTTTGTTTTTTCTAAATACGCATTGTTAGTTTTGTGACACTTTACCTTCTTGAGGCGAATAATCTCATCGTACATGCCCTCCTTATCTCTGTGGTCGTCTGCGCCGAAGGTGAAGCCTGCAACACGTGAGGGAAACAAATAACACAGTCACACACACACACACACACACATTTCAATGACATTCTCATCTTGCAGGTGTGAAAGTCACTTGTGCACCCTCGCCACACTTTCACATTCTCTCACCATTAGCTGCAGAGTGGTGATGTTTGTGTTTCTTCATGCTCAGGGTCTGTTTGAGCAGCTCCGGTGTGACGTCACACTCTGATCTCAGAGTCTGGGACAGATCTGGAGATAAAAAGAAGGAGACAGATTGCGGACGTCAACACTTTTTATGCTTGCGTACAATTTATCGCATGACAAAGCCCCTCACTCCGCAAATTCTATATTAACAAAATCCATTTGTATTGTGGGAAATCAGTGCTAATACATCCTACACACAATACATGCTTATTTGTTCAAAATTCATTATAAAAGTGTATACAATTTTAAAAATGGGACTGGCAAGTGAACCTAGAGAAGCATCTGGAAAGAACCGACATTTATTTGCTTTCATAATGGGTGAAGACACAATCAGAGCAGGAAGAAGGTGGAAATTGGACTGACATTCCTCAGATAGACAAAAATATGGCTCCACAGTAATGTTAATGTTAGTCAGTGTCCGCTGCAACGAGCCAAATAGAATATTTTTCCAACACTTGCAGAGTTTCTTATCATCAGCAGGACACCTTCAAAGTCAGCAAGCAGCTGAAAAAACAGTCCCTCACTTCTTCTATCCATCCATCTTTTCACACCCCCAGCCGACCCTCCTGAGGACAGGCATGGCGGAGGCTGTGTTTATAAGGTGCCTACCGTGGCCGTTGCTGAGGGACGTGAGACGAGCTGAGACACTCTCCCCTGTGGTTTCTCCTCTGGTGTCCCCCAGGGACGCCCTCGGTAGTCTCCAGGCTGCCACCACGGCCGCTCTTCTGGGGTTCACACTCATGCTGGAGAGGTATGGAGACCCTGCATGTATATACCAACCACATATTATATACATAACAGTCATGACATGTGGAAGTTTGTTACAAAAGCTGCACAAATTCACAAGATCTTACTTGGAGAAGGAGAATGCTTTACAGAAGATCTCTTCCTCCTGGTTTTCTGATAGAGGACAAAAACAAAATGTTGAAACACAGTCAAGTCTTTATTTATAAAGAACATTTAAATTGTAAATAAATTGTGTGCAAAAGAATAACAGACATGGAACACAATGGGGAAAAAATTTTGTTTAGTTTACCTTTTCCAAAAAGTCAGCAGAGAACAAGAAGCCATCCTCAACCTAGGTTGGACAGAGCAGAGAAAGAACATAACTTTTTTCAGTCTGAGATCTATCCAAAAATATGTTTACATTTCATATCATTCTGGTTGATTGTTGTTTTTTAAACTAACTCTTACGTATCTACCAATGTCACCTCTACAGACACGTTGAAAGTCCCTCAGATTGAACTGTCACCACATGAACATGGATTTGGTGAAATGCTAAAAGGTTCGTGAATTACTGTCAAACTATTGTGTAGAGTTTAGTTTAAAGTAACTAGACTCATTTAAAGACTCACCAGCTCCTCGCAGTCTTCATCTGTTTGCACATCACTCGCCTCCAAAGACATTTTCGCAGCTGCACTGAACATCACCGGGAAAAAACGTTGCGTTACGTTACGTTACGTAAAGTCGGAAAACTTGATTTTTTTCCGTGTGTAATCCTCTCATTTTTTCCAAGTGAAGCTTCTCCGTCCAGGTTTCACCCGCTCTCGTTTGCTAGTACTAGTTGTAGTAGTAGTAGTAGTAGTAGAAACATGGGGCAACAAAAGAGACGTTAGCTATGTGCTACAACCGGAGATTTCCGTCCACAACAACAACAACAACACTGCGGATCCTCGGAGTAACGAGCCGGTGACTCGGTGTCGGACTCTGGGAACCATCGCTCCACGAAACCCGGTTAAAAAATGCTGTTTTCTGTCCGAGCAGATGTTTCTGTTTTCACATCACTGTTGGAGATTGAGTCGTCTATAGCAACCAGGCAGTTTGTTAATAACCTGCGTTAAGGTAACTAGGCAGCGGCAGAGCGGCACCGGAAACCACAGGAGCGCGCCTTCAAAATAAAACACTTCACGTTAGCATGTTTCTGTTTAGCCCATCGTTTAGCCTAGGTTGAGGGTGGCTTCTCATGCACTGCTAACTTTTTGGAAAAGGTAAACTAATCCAAACTAAACTAACTTTATTGTTGGGTTCTATCTGTTTGTTGTTGATGATAGCATGTGAATGGGCTAATCTCAAACCTCTACTTTCCATCCCACATGCGGTGTTACAGCATTTTCAGTTGCTGGTCCAAAACCATGCCACATTCAGTTTGTTCATCATGCACGGCTAAAACCCATCTCTTTTCCATAGCATTTGATTCATTACCTATAAACCCTCCATCCTCTGATTTTTATTTTACCCACTGTCTTTGTTCTTTCTCTCTCTTTATTTTTTTGTTTTACTTCTTTCTTTACTTTCTTTGTCATTGTAGTTCTTGTTTTGCACATAATTGTAAAGCACATTTGCTGTTTTTAAATATGCTCTATAAATAAAGCTGACTAGACTGTGCTTCAACATCTTGTTTTTGTCCTCTATCAGAAAACTAGGAGGAAGAGATCTTCTGTAAAGCATTCTCCTTCTCCAAGTAAGACCTGGTGAATTTGTGCAACCTCTGTAACAAACTTCCACATTTTGTGACTGTTATGTATTATGTGGTTGGTATACAGGGTCTCCATACCTCTGCAGCCTGAGTGTGAACCCCAGAAGAGCAGCCGTGGTGGCAGCCTGGAGATTACCAAGGGCGTCCCTGGGAGACACCATAGGAGAAACCACGGGAGAGAGTGTCTCAGCTCGTCTCACGTCCCTCATTAACACGGTAGGCACCTTATAAACACAGCCACAGCCATGTCTGTCCTCAGGAGGGTCGGCTGGAGGTGTGTGGTAGCTGAATAGATAGATGGATAGAAGTGAGGGCGTAAACTTGTTCCTAATAATGTTTAGTTTTGTATTTAATATGGGTTGCAACCTAAGTATGCTATTTGATAAGGAAAGTTGTGATAAAAATGTACAGAAATGCATCAACGTAGTTGTAATTTTATTTTATTTTGAAATTCCAAACCAGTTGTGCCCTTGCAGCTTTGTTCAGCTTGACGGAGCTCATAATCAAACTGCAGTCCAGGGTTGGAGATGATACTTTTTCTACCTCTCCTTCCTTCTGGCTTATTTCCTCATGTTGCCCCATTGGTGAAGAGGTGCTAAAAGGAGGGAATTAAACCATTTCCTCCAATAGCAGGAGACAAGGAGAAAGAGGGGGGAAAGGAGAGGAGGGACAGACAGAGTTCCCTGTTCATACTCATTAACCTCTGATCACAGCAAGGGACTTGAGTGTTTTTATAATTTTGTATCATGCAACATAACATAGCCTTTATTTGTATAGTCACTTGTATATTAAAACTTTGAAAACCTATTCTATTCCCACATTTGCACTGCTGCTCACCCCTGCTTTTTGCATTGTTCCTCACACACTGTCCTCCTTTCCTTGCAGATTCAGAGAGAAGACGCCGGCGACCTCTTGGTACTGTATCATATTCTTGCAGACTCTGTTTTTACAGGTGGTGGACCCCCGTGTCCACACAGCCAGAGCAAATAAACCCGTTGCAGATCAGTTTTCTTACAACAGAGCTAAACCGCTTCACTAAAAGGGTTGTTGTGAGCCCAGAAAAGCTGAGACGACCCCCAGCTGTGAGTTAACAAACCAGCACACCATACGCTGTAACGTTAGTCTTTTCATTTACTAGAAATGTAATTCAAAACAGAGAGTGTCCCTGCAGAACCTCAGTTATTAAAGTATTTTGACCATGTCCAGAGATAACAAACAGAACATGACACTCGGCACATAGCACGGCACGCTACAAAATAAATTATATGACTTTATTTTCAAAGACTAGCCCCTTGAGATGTACCATGTCATCTTCAAGGGGGTTCTTATTACCAACAAAAATACAAAACAAGAGTTCAGTCATCAGTCCAACATCATAATACAAAGTCAACACACACAGAGTACATACATGCCCACCTATACCCACAAATAAATAAAATACATTAACAAAGACAGTAGGAGAACCAGTTTAGATAAATGTAATCCTTGAGAATAAAATGAAATTTCAAATTTAATATCATGCACATCATAGTTTTTTCATAAAGGTCTAAATGTCCACACCTACAGTCGCCTCATCAGTGGTGTCAGCGAGCAAACAACACTCCAATCAACACTTGTGTCTCGTGCTGTCACTGCAAAATCAGCATCTAATAAATATGGAGGTTGTGTTGTAGACGTGGTCTGTACTACTATGTGGCTATGGGTTAATACTAAAGGAAAAAAAAAACCAATCTTAGTCACTATACAGTCAATCTACTCTGCAAAATGTGTCACGTTTTGTTCTGTGTTCTGAGATATTTGCTGATACAAGTGCCAATATGAACAATGTCTGTCAATTGCATGATAATCATGAATACAAGCTATTCAATTTGACATTTTTATTTGTAATATAAATGTGAAAATGAAAAAAACACAACAAAAACATTTTTATAAGTGTCTAATCAACCAAAAAAAATTGCGACCCCCACTGCAGTACCTCTGTGGACCCCCTGTTGAAGACCTCTGGATTATAACATGTAGGTCCATGTCTTTCATGTTGTTCTGTGAATGTCCAGACGGGGGCGATGTGGTCTGAGCTGAGCTGCATCCAACTTTTTTTCCCCCCAATTACTTCACTGCTCCAGTCCTGGTCCACAGCCCAGACCCTAAACATGATTCCTTCACACATTACACTCACCCTGAGAGACCAATACACCACATGTAAAGAAAACATTCTGCAGATAGACACAACACAAACACATTTAGTAAACATCTTGTTATAAAACACTTTTTTTTTTTCATAATCTCTAAACCTTCCATTAAATTTGCAGCGTCTTCTTCCCAACCACTTCACTGGAGAATTACAGGTGCCCGTCGAGATTTTCTATCCTGCAGCTATATTTAGTCTATCATTAAACAAAAATGCAGACTATACTCAAAGTGAGTTCATTGTTGAACTGAGCTACAGAAGCACTGGACCTACCGCAATAGTATTCCTCCTACATTTCACAACAGCAGCGAGAGTAAAACGTTTAAAAGAAATTGTAACAGCACGAAATAAACAATGTTAATCATTAGGGATGCACCGATTGTGAAATTCTGGGCCGATGTCGATGCCGATGTTTAAAATAACAACTTGGCCGATGGCCGATGCCGATGCCGATGTTTTTTCTTTTTGCTATTCCGTCTTTGGTGCCACAGAAACATTACTGAACTACTGTATTTTAAAAGTCTTTCAGCTCTTCATCATATTATTCAATGAGCACAAATTCAGTTAGACAAATTCATGAAACAAAAACAATCTTTAATGTCAATTTTTAGTTGACATGACCTTAAAACACTTACAGTGGCCAAGAGTTAGAGTTGCTACATGGTAAAAGTAATTAGTTACCAAGAAAGGTAACTATGCCATTATTTTTATTAAATAAAATGCTCAAATATGTTAAATTACTTGAACTTCTCTCCCTAACCCCATTTATCTGCAATTAACCAACTTGCTCATTAACACAGAGACAGAATTTGAAAAAAAAAAAAAAAAAACACAGAGACAGAATGATAAGAGTTGTTGTAATATGTAGCCTATACTGAAAGAGGAGTTGAGCAGGATTTCTCCGGTGGCTACGCTACATTTTTACCTCAATTAAAAAGCCCCAGAGTCCTAACTGTGATAATCTACATGACTTGTGACTGGTTACAGTGAGAACGGAGGCTCTCTGCCTTTCACCTGGCGTCTCTCTCCTGTAGCATGCAACCAGGCCACCGCTGCGGTGTTTGTGTCCCAGCTCTTGTCTCTGTGGCACCGAGCGCTGCGCGTAACGTAATGACAGTTACGTAATCCATCGCTCCATTTATTGATTTCTCGCCGGCTTCGGTGTAAACACATACACGTGGCCAGGCGGAGGTTAGAAAAAAAAAGCGACCAGACGAGTTTCTCTGACGGTGTTTTAAGCCCGTACAGGGGATTTAAATGACATGGGGCGCTCGCCATGACCGCTCTGCACTTAACAACCGTGTTTACATGCGCGCAACTTTTTTTTTTTTTTTTTTTTTTTCATAAATCAATCCGCGGATCACATGTGTGCTGAACTGAAGATATTAATCCGAACAGATCACGGATCAATCCGGTGCACCACTAGTATCTTCCCCCCAGAAAAAGGAAAGAAGAAAGGTTCCTCCCAGCACAGCTGTTCATGCGGCATTTAAACCAACATAAACATCGGCCACTGCCATCGGTGAATGTCACGTTTTTTTACCGATGGCCGATGGCAGTCAACGAGCCGAACATCGGCCGATGCCGATGGTCGGCCGATGCATCGGTGCATCCCTATTAATCATGCAACAGCATTTCACGTTTAGTGCGATCCATATGAGCAATAATCACTTAAAACTGTCCGTTGCATTTAGATAACAGTAAAATAAAAAACTGTTTTATTTATTCTTTATCTCAATGTGCAGAGACAAGCATGTGCATGTGTATGAGCAGATGTAAGTATGCCTCAAGGATTGACACAGTGTGTACATCAAAATACACACACACCTCAGAGGCTTTGCAAGTCTCTAATTTGCATAAAAACTGTATGACACAACAGTAACTGTGAGCAACACTGAAGATTTGTCACTATGGGAAACGTCATATCCTTTCAAATTAATATCAACAGCGTGAGTGCAGTTTATTTCAGTTTTTACAGAGGCCATCTGAGGATAACTTCCTCTGTCAGCAGGACTGTCTGTCTGAAGCTGAGACTTTGTAAAAGCTGGACATCAGACTTCAGCACTAACATAATCAGAGTGACGGTTCAACTCCTGCCACGGGGGAAGAAACAAACAAAATAGCTCAAAAGTCTCAGCTGGACTAATATTATCCATGGGGTTTTGTGTTGCCCTGCTAATATTGTTGTATTAAGTGTTTGGAAAAGATAAGCACACACATAGACACACACAGACACACACCCATCAACAGTGTCTCCAGCATAAATAAAGGTGGACATGCAGGCTGCGCCCAGGGGAGCAGGACGGAAGAGCGCTGACCACACCAGGAAGAACCAGGTCAGGAAACGACTGAAGCTACAAACACAAAACCTCACTTTCACCACGTCTGTATCCTAACGCACTGCTTTTGTTGTACCTGCATGCACGGCTGCACAGCTGCACTCAAAAACCAGCACTTTCAGGTCATACCATGTGTGTGAGGAGGGGGAGGGGGTAGGGGTGGGGGAAGGAACGTTATAACAGACATAACCTCTCACCCTACAGCACATATACGTTACCATGACAAGATGTCACCAGGGGCAATTAAAGGCAGAGAGAGGAGGGAGACGGAGACGAGAGGCCGGCAGCAGAGAAGAGCTCGCAGTGCAGTTAGGAGGAGGATTTGTATTTATATCTCTTCTGATTCATCCATAAAGTGCCTCATGGAGTTTAGGTACCAAAAGAGAAGTCCTTCACACAAAACTATTTCTTTATGGGCCGAGGCGTTTTGATGTTGAAACAGGAAGAACCTTCCCCAAGCTGTTCTGCTGCAGACTATTGTCTAAAAATACGACTGTGTATGCTGCAGTATTAACATTTTTCCAGGACATTTTCAGACATGTTCATTCCATCCATCCCATTCATGCTTTGGAGATGCGATCTTTTCGACAGTTGTACATGTTTGTTTATGTTTATTCCTCTCTAACCCCCAGAAACGTATGAAATAATCTCTTACATACTTTAAAATTAAGACAAATGCATCGTAAAACAAAGCAAACATGTTGTTTTTGTTTTTAAACCACGCCCGCTACAGCTCTCTGCTGCTCCTCTATCTGTCACTCAGAGGAGAGAAAACCTTCAAGCTCATGGTCCAACACTCATCAGCTCAAAGTCGCTAGTTTTTCTCACTATAGACATTTATTTGGAAAAGAAATCCTTAGCAGAGTCTGAAAAAGCCAAATCAAGCTCTATAGTAGCTGATGTCACAGTATGATAAATCATTTTCCAGGGCAACTCAAGCTTTTCCTGGCCTTTTTTTTCTAATTTTCCATGACTTGAAAAGTGGTCAACCATTTTCCAGGTTTTCTTGGATGCGTGGGAACCCTGATTAGGATTTCTTTTGTGTGTAAATCACATAAACAGCCCCAAACTACACACAAAGTAGATGAAAGTATGACCAGGCACAGTCTACCTTTGACTACAAAGACAGACGGACAGATAGATGTGTCGTGTCCTCATAGTTTTTCACTGTTCATCCATTTGACTCATAGCCAACACACACACACACAGACACACATACACAGAGACAGAGACAGGGCCTTGGGGACAAACAGTGGTCTGTCAGTTGGTGAATAGCTTCATCCATGTGGAACTGAGGAGCGAGCAGATCTCAATTAGACGGAGGGAACATAGTGGGAAATATGGATGTTAGGGAAATAATGGTTTGGATGATATCAGCCATATTCATGGATATGTTTTATATGTGTGTGAATACTAAGGTTGCAGGGGTGGGGGTGGAGGAGACACAGGAGAGAAGAGGGGAGGGAGGAGGGTTTGCCAAAATTGCAGTGATCTCCCTCCAGCTCCTCTGCCTGCATCTGGGGCGTGTACTGCCCTAAGAAAAAAAAAACTCCCAGTCCTGTAACTCCTGCAGCTCTGGAGAGGCAGTCTCAATTTTCAGTCAGAGGACACTCATCATCAGTCAGCCCTCTCTCTCTCTCTGTCCCTCCCTCAGACGCCCCCACATCCACACTCCCTCTCTTTCTCCCTCTGTCCGTCTCCAGCGCAGCAGCATCTCTCCTCTCTTTGCTCTTCTCCTCCTTCTTCTTCTGCTTCTTGACACAAGACCACCATGTCTGCAAACGGCGCCGACGGGGACCTGCTGCGGATCCCGCTGGGACTCATCAACAGCGACGGGAAGTATCTGACGGCGGAGACTTTCGGCTTCAAGATCAACGCCTCGGCCAGCAGCCTGAAGAAGAAGCAGACCTGGACCCTGGAGCAGACCGGGGAGGACGGCAGCGCCGTGTTCCTCCTGTCGCACCTGGGCCGCTACCTCGCCACGGACAAAGACGGCAACGTCACCGCGGACAGCGAGACGCGCGGCCGGGACTGCCGCTTCGTTATCACCGCGCATGAGGACGGGCGGTGGTCGCTGCAGTCCGAACCGCACGGCCGGTTCTTGGGCGGCAGCGAGGACCGGATCACGTGTTTTGCGCAAACGGCCTCACCGGCGGAGAAGTGGAGCGTGCACCTGGCCGTGCACCCGCAGGTCAACATCTACAGCTTTGCGCGCAAACGCTTCGCCCACCTGAGCGCGCACGGGGAGCCGCAGGAGGTGGCGATAGACCGGGATGTCCCGTGGGGGGTCGACTCGCTGGTGACACTGGTCTACCGGGACCAGCGCTACCACCTCGAGACCTCCGACAACCGGTTCCTCCGCAACGATGGCAGCCTGGCCACCAAGACGGACAAGGACACCGGCTACATGCTGGAGTTCCGCTCCGGTAAAGTGGCATTCCGCGACTGCAACGGGCGCTACCTGGCCCCCGTGGGCCCGACCGGTACCATGAAGTCTGGGCGGAGCGGGCGCGTGGGGAAGGACGAGCTGTTTGGTCTGGAGCGCAGCCACGCGCAGGTCGTACTGACTGCAGGCAACGAGAGAAACGTCTCCACGAGGCAAGGTGAGGAGGCTCTCTGTCTGCCACCACTGTTGCTGGGCACGTTACTTTATTTTATTTTTTTTAAGTAACAAGTTACAGTTACTAGTTACTTTAACCAAAAAGTAACTAAATTTGCCTACAAGGTGTATTATAAAAGTAACTAGCCCAATTACCAGGAAAAGTAACTATTGCATTTCTTTCTTTTTTAGGCTATAAAATGCTCAAATAGGCCTATGTCAAATGACTTGGGCTCGTCGCCCTCCTAACCATAACCATAACTTAGGGAGCCAATAAAGAGGGACTATGATGGGAATAACGGCGTTACTTTTTAAAGTAACGAGTAAAAAAAAGCAAGGCAAGGCTGTTTTATTTATATAGTGCATTTCATACCAAGGGGGCAACTCAATGTGCATTACATAACAAAGCATGTAGGCCTAACAGTAAGAATTGGAATCACACACAAAAAACATAGGAAGTAAAAATATTGGAAACATTAAACATAGGCTACATCCGAAAAGCAAGAAAAAAGAATAAAAGACAGTAGGCTACAGAAAATAAAAACTAGAATAGGGCATAAAATATTAGTTCCAGATAAACAGGAGGTTACGGTTAGAGGGGGGCGAGTCCAAGTAATTTGACATACCTTTATAAAAGAGAAATGCAATAGTTACTTTAACTGGTAATTAGTTACTTTTATAATGTAGTAATTCAGTAAAGTTTAACTGACTATCGTAACGAATTACTTTTTAAAAGTAACGTGCCCAACGCTGCGGAGGGAAAAACTCCTAATCCCATCACCATCAGCATTATACTGATGAAGTCACTGCATAGCTGGGCACACCGCCGGCAGCTGTTGCATGAATTTTGGTGTGTGTGTGTGTGTGTGAACAGAATTCAGACTCCTTCATTTTCCTCACACCATGTGTTTTTCATTATCATGCTCTCACTTTCTCTCCCCCTCCCTCTCCCCTTTCCCCTCCCTCTCTCCCTCCCCCCTTTTGGCCGGTCTCTGCCTTAGCTTAACATTTTTCTGCAGTAATTCTACCCCTGCATTGTGGTTCTGCTGCCGGTTCGGGGTCAGTCTGCAGTTATCCTCCATTCTTTACCTCAGAATAGACCGAGAACAGACAGAAAACGAGGAGGGATCCTGTGAGGGAGACAAAAGGGAATAAAATGGAGGAGAGGCAGTGAAAACAGGCCACAGACAGAGGAGAGGAGGGAGGTGTGACTCACAGTAGACGGTCCTGATGCCACATGCAAACTCTTTGTTTTGTCACTCATTCTGTGCGGCTGCCATGATGAACATAAGACCGATTATTCCCTGCAGTCAATACTTGAATGTATGCAGGAATAGTGTGTGAGTGAAGGTGTGTGTTGGTCTGTGTGTGTGTGCATTCCTGGGGAGATGGACCGTGGAAGACAAAGATAATCTTTGAGTAAGGGCAGCGACTTCTGACCTGGTCTCTCACTGAACTGGACCGAGGGTTAAAACACAAAAGGGGCTGAGAGATCGTGTGTTGAACCTTCACAACTTTCACTTACAGTAATTAAAATGCTTTTGAATCCAATCAAGTCCAATAAATCCAAATTGGATGGTACTGTATAGTGGTCGGCATACCGTTGGCATGAGCAGGCATTTTGTCTCAATGGTTACAATTAAACTTTGGCATCAGTTGTTCTTTCTTCTCTTTTTGTTAAAGATATAGTTCAAAATTTTAGCAAATTGGCCCATTGCCATAATCATTATAGTTTTAGGAGTGGGTTTGTTACCTTTATTTATCGGTGTAAGCTATTGCAAATGCAGACTGTTTGCCAAATTTACCTCTAAAACAACTGTGTCTCATAACATTTCGTTATTATCTCATATAGTGTTGTGAATGTGCAGGTCACAACTTGTCCACCAGAGCGTTTTGGAGTTGTTGGATTGTGTATTTGATGAGTTTGATGAGAGAAGCCAAGAAATCCCATTAGCCTCAGTATAGCTTGAGCATGAGTTCTAAAAATAGCTTGCACCAACAATTAAAGGCTCGGTAGGCAGAGAAAAAAAGCCTTGAGTTGAGTCCACAGTTCTCAAACTTTCTTACGTTTTAATATTTTTTCATGCGAGAAAGTGAGAGTCCCAATCCGTGGTCAGTTTTTCCTAATAACGTCTGTAAGTATTGTTCCGACTTTTGTCGGAGGAGTGCAGAGCCACACACGAGCGGCAGCAGCGGCTCGTCACAGAGGCTGCAGCCGGGGAGCTGAGCTCATCGGCCGGGCAGCTTCTCTGTCCTCCTCCCTAACCAACCAACTTGCCGAAGCTTCTTTCTTTTCCTTTTTTCAATGTTATCCTCCATAATGTCCGAGTCACGGGTAAGAAAAACCTTTTTGAACACATGAACGACAACAATTAAGTGTCTGTTTAACATGTAGGGTGTATGGGTGTATGGGTTATATGTATGGGTTATATGTTTTTTGTGTATCTTGAGGGTTGTGTGTGTTTCCTCGTACGAGGGTGAAAACAAGTTTCCTGTGAAGGACAAATAAAGCTGAATCTGAATCTGAAAATAATACGAATAAGAGCTGCTGCTCTGTGATTGGTCAAAACCTACCGTCACGGGTAGATTCTTTGCAGGCTGAAAACAGAGCCTAGGGGAGACGCAGACGTCTGATCTTTTTTCACATCACTTCTTTTACATTATCCTCAAGATTATTGTGTAAGTTTTTGCCTAATACTGTCAAAAAAAAGCTGCCTACCTAGCCTTTAAAGGTAGCGAACCTTCTGTTATGGCAATGGGCCAATTTGCCAAAATGTTGAACTATCCCTTTAATCTAATAGAGAACTGACAGCTGCTTAAAGCCTCCTAGTCGTGTCATGTCCTCAAAGGAAAAAGTCTTTATGAGCAAATTGCAGGTCCAGATCAAAGTCTTTTCAGTTCTCTTGATTCGAATGCTTTCATTTTAAAGCTTTACAGCTTCACTCATTTACACATTTATATAACTACAGCCATGTTTATATAATTGTTTGTATGACTGCAAACCCACAGAGATGCAGATTCATCATTGCATCAGCTCCCTTCAGCTAAACATGGTTTTAGTGTCTTTCAGCTCATTGTTTTGGTGTTTACTGTTGACATGACAGTTTTTGGTTCTCTCTCACTGCTCTCAGCAACTTGATTTTTTTTTAGCATCAGCCTTTGTCAGCAAAAAAAAACTTGCAACGCAGGTGGTAGCTACCTGGAGAGGAGCGAGATTATTGGACCAAACACCCCTCGGGTGGCCAGAACCAAGACTCTGAATGAACACTAATGTTGCTCCATGTCTGCTAGAAGATGATGTGTAAGTAGGAAAGTATTTGCTAACACAGGGGACTTAAAGAATGTGTGTTATGAGCACTAGTCTCAAGTGTGAAGCTTTGGCAATTCACCACAGAAGAAGCGTTTCTCCACAGTACAGTATCGTTTTTAGACCAGAATGCATTGCAGATGCAGATGCAGATGCAGCGTTTTTGACGGATGAGCGCAACTCTGTCTGATCTTTGCACTCTTGGCCTGTTCAGGATCAGCACATCCTGAATGGTTGTTGATAACCAGGTACAGAGTTTATGTGTCCCATCCCTTTAAAGGGATAGTTCAACATTTTTGCAAATTGACCTATTGCCATAATCCCTATAGTCATAGCAGTGGGTTCATTACCTTTAGTTATTGGTGCATGTTGTTTTGAGATCAGCGGGGCAGAGACGTGAGCTACTCAGTGAACACAATGGAGGTGAACGGTACAGATCCCCTGTCCCTCATCAAACAATCCAACAACTCCAAAATACTCTGGTGGACAAGTTGTGACCAGCACATTCACCACGCTATGAAAGAATCATGTAACATTATGAGACAGAGTTGTTTTTGAGGCAAATGCAACCGGAACTACATTCCAGACACGGCTGCTGGGCGGAGTGATTTCAAAATCGCAAGTAGTTCCGAGTATTTGTTTCATGTGTCATAATGTTACATGATTATCTCGTAGCGTGGTGAATGTGCAGGTCACAACTTGTCCACCAGAGCGTTTTGGATTGTGTATATGATGAGTTTGATGAGGGACAGGGGACCTGTACCGTTCACCTCCATTGTGTTCACTGAGCAGCTCACGTCTCTGCCCTGCTGATCTCAAAACAACATGCACCAATAACTAGCCTAAAGGTAATGAACCTACTGGATTATGGTGATAGGTGAATTTGCCAAAATGTTGAACTACCCCTTTAAGAGTCTGTCTGAGGGATTTTATGAATTAGAGGATAGAAGAGTTTCAGACAAGGACGAAAACCTCCAGAGACAAATGAAAGCTGACAGCATACTGTCCCACTTTTCTAGGCATTGACTTGTCAGCCAATCAGGACGAGGAAGGGGACCAGGAAGTCTTCCAGTTGGAGATGAGTCGTGAGGACAGAAAGTGCGCTTTCAGAACCGCTGCTGGAAAATACTGGACCCTGTCGCCGAGTGGAGGACTTCAGTGCACCGCCTCCACCAAGTAAACACACACATGTTGTATGTCACATGTTTTAGCTCACGTAGACATCACAATGCCTCACAGTGTGTTCATTGTCTTTGTTAATGTGTGTGTGTCACAGATCAGGCAACAGCTTCTTTGAACTGGAGTGGCGTGACGGCCGTGTGTGTGTGCGTGCGGCTAACGGCAAGTATGTGGTGGCCAAGAAGAACGGGCAGCTGGCTGCTACTGTCGACAACACAGGTCAGTGACAAGACACGAGACTCCACACGTCTTTGCTCGTTTGTGTGTCAACGCTGTTCAGTGATCTCCGCCCTAAAGAGGAACTATGCAGGATTTTTACCTTAAAGGTCCAGTGTGTAAAATAGTGGGGAAACGTGATATCCAGCATTCAGATTCTAGTTTGCAGCGTTCACTCACTCGCTCGTGCTCACCCCTCCCATTGGCAAAGTGACGGTGGCCTCCGAGGACAAAAAAACTTGTGTGAAAATGGCGTCTTCCACGACTGGGAGTATTTCAGGGGCATCGAGCGATGAGGTGAAGATCTAAACCATTTTACGATTTGTCTGCTGTTTCCTCCTCCTTCTTCTTTCCTTCCGCCTTCAACTTTATTGGTTCATTTATGCATGCGAAACTCGCAAAACTTGCTCTCTGGCAGGCTGCCGTACAAACATGGCGGCGCAAGATGGCGACACTCTCTAAAGCAAGACCCTTGCTATATGTATATATAAAAGAATAATTATAAGGCTTCGAAAACCAAACATTTATAAAATTTTATTTTATACTGATTATACTCTTATACAAATATATTCATGGGTAGTATATTCAGACTTTGCCAATAAACCCTGCCAAATATTACACACTGGACCTTTAATTAAACAGCTTCGAAGTAATTTGGATGGTTAAATAAATGACTTGTAACTTGATACAGGGAGAATGGAGGCTCTCTGTCTTCCACGTAGCGTCTCGTGGCCCAAAACCAACCTTGCAAGATCAGCGCCTCCGACCCGGTGTCCCAGCTCTCGTCTCGGCGGCACTCCAACACAAATGCGCCCCATAACCCATAATCTCTTGTTAATGAAGATAAGACTACACAAATATACACATTGTAACACTTATGATATATAACATTATCCACCGCTCCATGGATTGCTTTCTCGACAGCTTTGTTGAAAACGAATGCACATGGCCGGTAGGAGGGTTAGCACGACAGCAGTAAAGTGACCAGACTTGCATAGTTCCCCTTTAAGGAAACAAGGCCCAGATCAAGTTGACATGACCCTAATCAGCCTGTCTCTCCAGGGGAGGCTGAACAGTTCCTGATGAAGCTGATCAACCGTCCACTCATCGTCCTTCGTGGTGAGCACGGTTTCATCGGAGCTCGTAAACCTGGGACAGCGACCCTGGACTCCAACCGAGCATCCTACGACGTTTTCCAGCTGGAGTTCCACAACGGTGCTTACTCTCTTAAAGGTGGGTAATCGTTTCTTAATACAAAAAATATATATATACTATCATTATGCTCAATTTATGAAACTGACCGTGCACTCTTGGAGGTTTTACGATGTGTCAAAGACTTCACATGACAGCTGGCCAGCGGAAAGTGTAGTATGTATAAAATCCATTTTAACGAGATGACACCTCAGCTAATTTGATTGTAATCATAAAGTTTTGTAAACATTCACTTGGACTCAAAGGTGAACGCACGACCACAGTCTGGTGGTCAAAAGGTCGAGGTCACTGTGACTACATACAGTAAAACATAAGTTTTCACAGCAGCTCATATACTAATATCATCAATTTAATCATGATCAAATTATGAAAGATGACATCATACATCCTACTGGTCAAAGGACATCTTCATTGTGATATGACATTGTCCTGCAAAACGCTACCAAAGACGGTTACACAGTGTTTCTCTGCTACCCCGCCTCAAGTCTATTGACTCCAATAGGAGAAGTGAAGATTATGGTCGATTCTTTTGCCCCCTCTTAGAAACCAAAGTTTATATTTGAGTCATTTTTCACAAGCCACATCTCTTCTGAACATTTTGACACAAAATGGCAAATTTCAAAAGACAAATCTTGAGAAAATTAACTTCAAACCTTCAAAACCTGTCTTTTTCTCAACAACACACTGCAAGATCCGGTACAGATTTCCTAGGAAACGTTGCGCTAGCTCATTTTCATAATGCTAAAGTTAGCTGTGGACATGAATGAATGAAGATTTTGTTCAACCCATTTACATTTACAAACAAGTAACAAGAACAGAATTAGATAGACTATTACATTTTGGCATATTTTCGCCTGCCCCTCTTTCATATGCCATTTTCCTGGCAATAACAAAACTTCATCAATAAGAAAAAATAAATCTCTTATTTGCTTCTACCGACAACTTTTATCCATTCACACATGTTCCAGGAAGTGAATACCATTTCATATAATTGGCGCAGTAATGGGCCATCTTGTCACTGTTGTCATTCAGAAACACAAGGGGAGATTGTGACCATAGTTGCAGTAACTCAGCTGGTTGGTGCAAACACAGTTGTTAAATTATAATGGAAACACAGTTGCGTGAAATTATAATTTAACACAAGAGACTGCATCATAAATTCAATCGTCCTGTACACATAAACGCTTTGGCTTTGACTTTGATTTTATTGGTGGAATAAAGTTGCGTCTGGCAGTAGTAGTAGTTTGTTGTGGGCTTTTAAGTCACAGTTCAGCACGGCCCCATTCAACCCCACGCTGCCTCAGATTAAGTCAATATTTAAACCATCTAACGGGAAGAATATCATAACTGTGTTTATGGGTCAACGACTGTCATCTGACACCTATTAACATTTCAACCAGCACGAGGCTTTAACAACACATACTGTGCTCTTTACTTTCATTTTCATGATGAAATACTGTAGTCAATAATCAAATTCTATTTAAAACATAATCAAATTAAGTTGTGCATGACCAGAATGCGACACATGCAGTGTGTGAGTCATGTTACACTGAGTGTGTGTGTGTGTGTTTTCTGTGCAGACTCCCAGGGGAAGTACTGGTGCGTTGGAGACGATACAGCGGTGGCGTGCAGCAGCGCCACACCTGTCCAGTTCCTGCTCGAGTTCTGCGACCTCAACAAGATGGCCATCCGTGCTCTCGGGGGGAAGTACCTTAAAGGAGACCACGCCGGGGGTCTAAAAGCCAGCGTCGACTCCCTGGACAGCGCCACCCTCTGGGAGTACTGAGAAAGACACAGCCGGACTTCACACCTTTGTCTGATACAATGCTTCACACAATTAGATACTGTAGGTAGCTGTTTGTTTTTTTTGCATATGTGTGTGTGTGTGTATGTGTGTGTATAGTTGTGAATTTGTCTGGATGGATGGATGTGAGGTTGAAACTGAAGCTGATCAACTGGAAGTCATGGCACCAAAGCACTACAGGTGTTTTATTTTGTATTATTTGTTTCTTTCCTATAGTCATTATCTCTTCTTCTTACTGGGCTTTTTACTGGAGGTCTGAATTTGAAACTACTCGCTGTTCTGACGTGTTTTAATGAATGAAATGTGGTGGTTGCACATTATAAATGTTTCCCATTCCAGTCCAACTTAACACAAGCTGATACCTGATAAATGTCTGTGGTGACTACTGGTATAACAAACATGTAGATTGCTATAACTCGTACTTCACAGTATCTAACCTTCTCCTGTTTAAATGTCCTGCTGGCTCTGTGGTGCTGCTTTCACCTCCTCTTCTCTTCTCTTCTCGACGATAAAACGCATAAAGCACATTAGATAAAGGGATGTAACTGATTAACATGTTTCTGCTGTAAATAATGCTTTCTTTGTCACTGAATGCTTCAAAAACACAGTAACCATGGAAATGCAAAATGCAAACACGCGTCGGAAGCTGCAAAAAAATAGAAATGGGACACAGCTAGCGGATCTAACACATTTCTCACCAGGGCACTGTCTTGTTTTTCCTTCTTCAAGTCTCCAGTGTGCAGGCAGACAAAATCTGTACATAGACAGATTCGTCTTCAGAAAGTAGTCAGGGGTCAAAAGGTTCATGTAAAAGACTAGATCCACTCAGTTCTCCCTCAGGTTTTAATTTATATGTCAGGAGGAAGTAAATGAGAGGAGAGAACGAGTTAAAGGAGCTTTGAAATCTGCTGACTGACTGACTGAAGGAGCCTTCTTATAGAAAGATCATTTCTGTAAAAAAATAAATAAATAAATACAAACGAAGCTATAAAATACAAAGTGGTGGATAGGTGGCCTATAGTTACTGCACAATATATCTCAAATGCACAATAATGCAGTAGACCAAATACAAATATGAAGTCATAGTTAGAGTGAGTCCAAGTCAGCAACTCAAGAGTCTGCACAGTAATGTAGTGTCAATTTGAGATTAAATCAAAAGCACATGTCTCTTTGGATGAACTGTCTGCCTTAGATCGGAGCTGCTGCTGCCGCTGCTGCTGCTGCTGCTGGTGTGTAAACACAATGATAGAGTCAGTCATGTCTCTGGCTATTATTGTGGCTGTGCCTTCCATAGAGCATCAGTCTTTACTGTCTTTTCTTTTTCATGTTCTTACATTTGAACCGAACTGAGTGAACAAAAACAATAAAGTTTCCCTCTCAACAGTGAACCTTCTTCTTTAATCTCTTCTTTTACAATGAAGATTATCTCTCGTGTGAGTTTGCTATTATCTATTTTCATCTCACCCAAAATACCAAATAATTTACAGTAACGGGCCATTACTTATAGAAATATCATTTTTTAACACTATGGGTTGCACAAACACAATTCTATTTACCTCCCCATACAAAGGATTTGGCAAAAACCTGGCTGACATCTTCAAACCTAATTTAGGACATAAAAAGCTCAACAGTGAAAAGTTGGATTGTCCCAAATCCCAATAACTTTAGTAGGGACATTCATGGCTCCCAAAGGACAAAGCAGAGTGACTTTCAATCTCGTGACCTGTAATAACTTTGGCAGCCACTTACAATGATTTTAGTGCCATCATCAGGTCAAAATGATAGTTTGTCCAATAACTCTGAGGCTAATGGCTTTCCTATCAGCTTCAGCTGCAGTAAAATTAATAAGCTTTATTGTTCAAAGGCTTTCTTACTGTCAAAAAGTATTGGATGGATAGATAGATACATACGTAGATAGATAGATAGATAGATAGATAGATAGATAGATAGATAGATAGATAGATAGATAGATAGATAGATAGATAGATAGATAGATAGATCCTCTCTGCAATGACTGAAATTAGGTTTGTCAGTTGCCTGTGCTGCAGAGGGAGCAAATATGACTGTATCATCAGCATACAAATGTAAATTAGCTTGAACATCTTTACCTAAATAATTTGTAATTAAAAAAAAAAAAAGGACCCAAAATGGAACCTTGGGGCACGCCTTTAATTTATTGATATACTTTATTGATCCCCAAGCAAAGCGGGGAAATTACAGTGTAGAAGCATTACACACAGTTGCAATAACAACACAATGAAATACAAAGAACAACATATAGCAATATAAAATGCAATATTAAAGAATATAAGCAGTGTAGCCTATACTGTCAAATAGGTGTAGTGAACAGAGTAGCTACATAAACATACAATTCGTAGTGACTTATGAAGCAATAAAGATCAATGCATTGCTGTCAAAAAAGAGCCAAACTATGACAATGGATGTCAATACCCTTCCCTATCAAATTTAAACTGGGCGTGGCTTCAGTCAAGCAACTTGTCACCATCATATGCAGCATTGCAACCATCTTGTTATGCTAAAGGCGGGGGAAAAAAATCCAGAGTCATGGTTTTTGCAAAAGCTGTTGTGTATGTGTGTGTGTGGGAGAAGGAAGAAACTTGTCTAGTCTGAATCATATTCCCTTGAGATTTCGCTGAGCCAAAACTGTGCAGGAGGAAAGGAAGACAAGGGCAGAGGGAGGTAACCTGCTCCACATTCACTGTCCTGCTGCTGCTGCTGCTGCTGCTGCTGCTGCAGAGGAAACTCGGCTCTGCTTCCTCTCACTCCGACGCGTTGTGCTGCTGCTAAACTTTATACATGTGTGATGTGATCTGACACAGAGAGGAACCGACATCCATCCCTCCCTCATCCTGCACTATCCAGGATCTCTGCATGTTGCCATGGTAACAGGTAATGGCAGCCAGGGATAGGGCTTGAGGAAGGATGACTGTTGGAGGAGATGTAGCCTTTCAGACACGTGGATCAATAATCTCAACAAACCTTGTAAGACTCAAAGTCGAGCAGTCTAATAATTTAATACCCAGTTTTTTTTTTGAGCCTTCGGACAATAAGTGAGTGAAAGAGGCCTTAGAAAATAAAAACCTCAAGATAACAGACATGTGATAGTCCCTAAACGAATTGAAGCTCCTACTGTGCTCACTCTAATACAATAACACCCTCCTTTCCCACGTCGTCTCCGCCAGTCTGTTTGTATGATATGTGCACAACATCATCTGTAAGAGAAAACACATGGCAAAGCCCTCGCGCCAAATCCGCCTGCCAGAAAAAGCTAATATGGCACTTGAGTGTAAGAAGGAGAGAATAATAAGCAGGGGAGAGACAAAGCTGGAAATGAATGAAGTGGATGATATATGAAAGAAGAGAGAAGATGAGTAGCAGAGAAGAGCTTTTTTGCTGACCATGAGAAGTAGGGCAGATTTTCTACTGCATTTATGCATGACAGAGGAAAAAATCGAGTCAGTGATGGTATAAAAAAGAGTTTATTCAGACTCTCGTTGCAGGAGGATTTTCAGTCAAAAACATACATGAATCTACAGTTTCGCTGGTTCTAAATCTGTCACATAAACTCAGATTAAATGTTCCTTCGTGTGTGGAGAAGTCTCCTTCTTCACAGGCCAAATCAACCATTTAACAAGATCAGGAGTCTGCAGACACACCAACAGCAGCTCTGCAAGGTAGTAGCCTACTCTACATGCAAACACCAGTATTGCAACATTCACATTGACAAAGTGACATTTATATATAATATTTACTTTAATGTGCTACTATCTGCAAGTGCCACAACACTCAACAGTTTCAGGTTGCACAGCACACAAATGCCACCAGGCTGCAGGTGCATGAACAAACACACAAGTGTAAGTAAACACCACATCTGATGGCCTTAAGAACGCACACTCATCATGTATGAAGAGCTCTTAAAATGTCCCATATTGTAGGCTACAGTATTTTATGTGAAGTTTTATCTTTTAAAAACTGCATTTTATATTTACTTGGGTTATCTTTGTCTAATATCCAAATTAGTTTGATGATCGTAAACATTTAAGTGTGACAAATATGCAAAAAGAAATCATAGGGGGCGAATATTTTTTCACGGCACTGTAGTTAACTGTGTGTTAACCCTATAACTGCCCACAGGTGTAAAGGTGAGGGTGTTGTTGCTTTTGTCTGTTGCAGCTGCTGCTGCTCAGACGTTAACACATCTTTTCTATGTAGTTCAATGCCGTTGGGTCCCTTTGTGTGACCTGTATCACTGCAGCTCATTCCGCTGCATGTAGAACATTGTTCTAGCAGCACCAGTAGTTTTCCAATGTGAGCCTGAACTACTTCACTGATTTAGCCTCATTTACATCTGATGTTGTTTTGATGTGTCTACTGCTGCCATCTAGTGGAGACACCATGAAGAACATTGTTCTATGCAAACACTCTATTAGGATTTTCCAGTAAAGTGGCATGAACTACTTCACTGATTTATAAATATACTATCTAATGTTGACAAGAATGTGAATACAACTCCGGAGAATGTTGTTTGGGGAACATCTTCTTCATTTTCAACATAACATGATCCATGAAGAAATGGATTTCCCATTTTTGTGTGAGGCAATCTGACTGTCCTGCACATAACCCTGACTCTTGACCTCAGATAAGAATATATTTATATTGAAATGGTAATGATCCCATAACTTGCAGAGTGCTGGTAGGGTTCCCAAATTTTGACACAGTCTCCTCATTTGTCCTCTAAAAATAGCAATGCCTTAAACTTATCAATCACAGAATTCACCATTTGATGTCAAATGCAAGGAGTTCCACTGTTACAACCCACCTCACTACTAGGGTAGGTTGTAACATAAACCTGGGGTAAATTGTAACAGTGATATTAAAAACTAAAAACTGAGACCAAACCAAAAAAAAACATGCATCTAGTTTATTGTGCATGTTCCAACACTAAAGCATCTTTCTGTGGTGAACAAAAAGAACTAATCACTGATGAGAAAAATAAAATGAAGCAGAGTGTGTGTATAACATTAGAAAGCTGTCTTAAAGAACATGAATGGTGAACATGAATGTAAACCTTCAGGCAGCAGGAAGTCAGAAACAGCTCATAGTCCATGTAAAGTTCCAGGAAAGATGGTGACACTTAATAAAACAACAAAGGTAAAAGGCGTTACAACCATCCCCACCCCTGTCAGCCATTGTTTGACTACTTGGTTTGAAATAAACATTGATTAAATGACTTCATAATGACTCATTCAAACTTCAACGGTATAAAGCTTGATCCAAAATATTATTTTTTCACCTTAAAAAAATACACACTTATTGACACATGCAAATTCACATGCAATGTCAGGGAGTGAGTGGATTACTCTAATGTTAACCCTTATTGGTGAAAGTGATGCTGTTACAACCATTCCCGGTCTCCCATATAGTTTAAATTTTTTTTTTATTTTTTATTTTTTTATTTACAATGTTATTTATCCTGCAAGGGGCAATCCATGTGTGGCTGTCAAGAAAAAAATGAGATGGAGGGAGGAGTCAAGAACTATATAAATATGAGACGAAGCAAGATGAGATAAAGACAAAAAAGGTCAAAGCAGATAATGTAAAAGCAAAGAAAAAAAAGTAATTGAATAAAAGTCATTTAAAATGGGTGTGGTCTATAACTGTGGATAAAATAGGACATGGAGCAAGGTTGCAAAATCTTGTTGTAAGCCCTCATTGAGCCTCATTAAGCCACATTAATGATGTGTAATCTACCCACTTGTTGCCATATGGTGCACATACAAAAGTATTGAGACATTATTGACAAAAACGTTGCAAATTTTGCCTGATCATTTGCCAACAGAGGCACTGGGGGAGTTTACCGTCAGTTTTCAGGTTCTTCTTTTATTTAATTTTCACGTCTCTTATTTGCTCCCTTATATTAAACAGGAAACACTGACCTTCTTCAAGGGTAGAGATAAACTCATACGTGCACCCACATGGACGCACACATTGACAAATTATCAAATATCTGTTTGCCCACGGATAGCCGTGCCAGGCCAGACGCTGTGAGTCAGCAAGAGACGGACAGGGTGAGTTTTGTTCTGTGATAATGACACATGACGCTTCAAGAGAAAAAGGTTGTCTAACATCCTATTAATGCCCTAATGTAAATCTCACTGTTGTATTGTACAGTAATCCTGCTCTTGCTTCACACCTGTTGTGCTGAATATGACTCTGTTTGGTTTTACCACACCACTAATTCTAGTTACAGTTAATGGGTGTGGTGCACTCAGCGGAAATCTGCCAAAATCATCTACTTATAAATGATCATAAATAGCCTATCGGAACAAATCCAAAACCCAAACAACAATTTCTGTATTTTTAACAACAGGAAGAGTGCATGTAGCCCTTTCAACATGTGTGTTTGTCAAAGAGTGGGTCCTTGTGGGGTGAATTAAAGAGAAACCTTCCATGAGTCATGCCAGGTGTAAACAGGACTGCACGTGTCTGTAGCCAACCTTTGTTGTGTGCACATGAGTGGCCCTGGCTTTATGATTCTCAGACATCAGGCTCCAAGTTCCCAGGAACCCAATAACAAAACCACGTGGAGATAATGGAGCAAAACCAATGAGGGAAATGGACCAAAAAAATGCAAAACAATGGGAGTGCTGCATTTTATAACTTTTATCTATAAAATGCAAGTCACAGACATCTAGTGTATACAAAAATACAATTTGCCAATCTATCTATGTATCTATGTATCTATGTATCTATCTATCTATCTATCTATCTATCTATCTATCTATCTATCTATCTATCTATCTATCTATCTATCTGTCTGTCTGTCTGTCTGTCTGTCTGTATGTATGTGTGTACACTACTACACACACAGTAATAAACAATAAATAATAATACAAAAAAAAAATACACATAAAAAGTGCTGGGTGTGGTGCATTTATCAGCTTAGTGTGGCATTGGCTGACACCAGACACACATTGTCCGAAAATTACTGAATGCAAGACAATAAATTGTTCATATTGTACCAATCAATGCAGATATTGGACTTTTTAATTCATTATATTGACATGAAGGTCGTGTCTCTTAGTTAAGTTTTTATTAAGTATTTGGTATAAATATCCAATCACATCAGAAGAACATGTGTGGAAAATGGTGATGTTTATGAGCCACTCCCTCTGATATGACTATATGACTGTTTACATACCGGTAAAAAGACATTACATTCGTTTATGTTTCCATGCAACCAAATGTCAGTGAGGTGTGGAGTTCCCAGGTATATTGTATATCGTGCTTAAGATCATGCGAGAGAGAGAGAGAGAGAGAGAGAAAGAGAGAGAGATCTTATTGGTGGAGAGCACCCGTGGCCAGCCTATAAATCCCTGCACAGGAGCGCACAGAGCAGGAGTCAGTTAATCTCGTAGGCTATTCCCACCAGAGGTGGTGTTTTTGCCCCGGGGTGCACATAGGCAACATCAGACCAGCAGCAGCAGCAGCATGTCTCCATCCGGACGTCCCAACGCGGTGAGGCTGGTCTTCCTCGGAGCGGCGGGGGTCGGGAAGAGCGCGCTCATCCGCCGTTTCCTTCACGACCGCTTCGAGCACAAGCACACGCGCACAGTGGAGGATCTTCACGTGCTGGAGTATGCCACCGCTGCCGGTGCTGGTACCGGGAAGACGCGCCTGGAGATCCTGGACACCAGCGGCAGCTACTCCTTCCCGGCCATGCGCGAGATCTGCATCCGCCACAGCGACGCCTTCGCCCTGGTGTACGCGGTGGACGACCCCGGCTCCTTCGAGGAGGTGCGGCGGCTGCGCGAGGAGATCCTGGAGCTGAGGGGCGGCAAGCGCGCGCCCATCACCGTGGTGGGCAGCAAGGCGGATCTCACCGAGGCCGAGGGGCGCGTGCTGCTGGCGAGTGATGTCATGCCCACGGTGGAAGGCGAGTGGGACACCAACTTCGTGGAGGCTTCCGCGCGCACAGGTGGAAACACGATCGGAGTTTTCCGCGCGCTGCTTCAACAGGTGGAGGTGCCGCACCTGCTGAGCCCCGCGCTGTGCAGGCGCAGAGACACGGAGCCCAGCCCGGTGGTGGGGGCGAAGAAGAAGAGACCACCGCTGAAGAAGCACAATAGCTGTATCCTGTCGTAGGAAACATCCTCGAGACTCTGTCTGCAGCAGCTGGACCCTGCAGCTGGACTGCACGTGCCCAGCTGTTGCTGTGCACAGGTGAACATGACACCTAGAACTTCAGATAGGCTATGACATTTTACTGTCTTGAGTCTCGACAGTAATGGGAGTCATCAGTGTAAAGAGTTTCCTGCTTACATTGCCATGCACTTTATACATGTTTTCTGTTTTTAATATACCAATAAAATATCTTTTGTGAATTTGTCTTCTGTTTCATATTCCACTTCACTATGCCCACCTTAACAGAGTTTACTTTGTGCAACAACAGGGTTGAGTTTTGCATTCACATTTTTACCAATGGAAAATTGTGTTATCAGCTAAACGTGTTTTAAATATTGAGTAACAACCTCTCCATTATAACATGTACAGCACAGTCCAAGTAAAGCTATTGCTGTTGACATAACATTGGCCTGCGTGGTGGCTATATACCTTACAACTTACAGCATATGTGAAATATAGGGAAGTTACACTGAAATGTAGCAGAGAAGTGGGAGATATAACATTACAATAGTAGGTACTCAGGCTACCACAAAACCCAACCAACACTGAGCCGCCTTCTTTCATGTCAGCAGATTTACTGATAAGGCTGTTGATGAACAATGTCCCTTAAACACTCATGTCTGCCCAGTGTCAGTCTAAATCCCCCCGGACCAACGTTGGTCATTTACTTTTTATATTTTTTACAAAGACCATATGCATTCATGAAATAGATAGTTTTAGTTGTTTTTGAGGTGAATGCAGAGTCATTGTCAGAACGTCCTACGTAACACCAAGATTAAATTTGCATTTTGGACGTAGGCTATCATCACCCAATTGGGTCAGTGAATAAAGGCAGTCTACTTCATCATCAGTGTTAGCTCCCATTGTTATCTGCAACACATGCACGGAGTGAATATTTAGATCAGTCAGTGCTTCGTAAAAATAGCTCCTCTCTACATAGAGCCATGCACGTCGTGCTGTTTGGGATGCACACAAACACACGCACACACTGTCAAGTGGAACAAAGAGGATAAACAAACCCGTGGATCTCACAGTCTCTTCATTCATCTGTCCTCTCTTCATCCACTTGTTCTCCTCTTATCTTCCTCTGCTAATCCCAGTGTCAGTTCTGGAAACAGATAACACTCGTTGGCACAAAAAAATCAATAAATAAGAGGGAGACTGCTTCCGAGGACACACAATGCCTATATGAGAAGATGAAAGAGAATACGGAAATAGATATTTTTGTGCTTTATGATTGCACATTAAAAATGTCCTGCTGTCAAAGTGCTGTCCCTCACCAAATGGAGCGAGCTAAATTAAGAAAAATGACTTTGGTACTTTAAACTGCAGAAAATAAGAATTATATCTGTTCACATTCAACGTTCACAAGCTATGAGGATCAGAATTCTTGCATGTTTGTCAATAATTTTAATTCTAATGTTAGGTCCCGTATAAAACACAACAGAGCCTGGCAACTCCAAATGTATTCAAAGTGTTCAGGCCATGCAAACCACTAGGTTTTGCATATTACTTCATTGATAACACCCCTGAGAACCAACATAAACTAATGGGTCTCTTTAACATGTGGCCTTGGTCGGTCACTGACCCCCATTTGCCAAACGCATACAGAGAACGGTGATCAGTTAAATCAACAGCTGCCAAAAACAAGATCATGATGATGATGATGACACCTACAGGCAGTGCTGCAGTATGCACTGTGATCCAATGTGGGCAAGGTATAAAAAAGCAAGCCTACAGAAACTTCAAGTGGCATGCGATGTGCATAAAAAGACCTAGATGGTGCAGCGAAAAGTGAAATGTTTGTGGCTGCCAGAGTCAATACATTTCAGACAGTGCTACGGAAACTCGTCTACAAATCCATGTGTAGACTAGATGAGTCAGAGAACAGTGTCATCCTGGCTCTAACCAATCCTGGGAGGAGCTGTATTCGCTTTACATCAAGCCTCAGGGACCACTGGCATAAAAGCCTGTAGATATTAATTTGAGGGAAATTCAAAATTATTGAGCTCAAACACAAAAAAGAAAAAAATTTGTGAATCAAAAACATTTTGTTTTTATTGACTGTTTTAGACTGATTTCTTAATGGACCACAAGTTTGCAATAAAGATATGATGCATAGCTAAGGATGATGATTAGGTCACCCAAATGTAGGCTGTATCTGTTGTAGCCTAGAATACAGGCTGCAAGGTGCCTGAGTGAAGTGACTCTCAGTGCAGTTTCCACCTCTGACAGCCTAAAGTTGGTGTGCAATTTAATCATATAGTTATTTGTTTACGTACTTAGTTATCACTCTGTAACATATTTTCCTCTTCTGACACATTCCCTACAGCCAATATGGCTGTATTCAAAAGTATCAACAGTGTTGTTTAGATTTTAACTACATTATTTTATAAATATATTGGCATTTATATAGGTCATAGCCACCTAACTGATAACCGGTTTGTTGGTTTCCATTAAACTAGCTCTCAAAGGTCACGGGGGTGACAGCTATTTTCGAGAAAGATATTAATGCAACATATAATGATGTTTTTGAAATTTCCGGGTTTGATTATATATAAGATTTTCACTTTCTACCTTTTTTCCCCCTATCAGTAACATTATAGCGCGGATATTTTACTAATCGTTACGCCGAGGATTTAACTCAGCGCTGCCTTTACTGTAATAAAGAATGTGAATCCTTTCCTCCTCAAACAGTAAATTGTGAGCACAAAAAAATCGCCACCGTCAACATAAACTTCCTTTTAAAAAAACAACTGTCTGATTAAATACCACAGTCTGTAACAGCACTACATTTCCCGTCAGCCCTGTGTTTCCGGAACCCATGAGCAACAACCGGCAACAACCGGCAGCCTTTCAGCCAATCACAGCGCAGAATGTGACTTTCCCGGTCTGCGATTGGCTCTTTTTGCAACCCAACTTCCCACGATGCTTTGCGGTGCCGCCTTGGAATTCAAATCGAGGGGACCAATCAGAGAGCGCCGTAACGACCGAGGCAGCATTTTAAACTTTGTAGCCGAGGCTGTTGTCAAAAGGCAGGACGAGGGTAACGCTGCAACCACCGAGGGACGAGTCTGGCGAATGATTTTTACCTCTGCCTCAGGTTTTAATTTTAATATTTAGCTTCTTATGCACTATTTTCCACTGTTTGATCAAATGTTTAAATAACGTTCGTGTTCAAAGGCTGTTAACGTTAGTTTAGATTTGAATTCCGACGTGTATGGGAGCGAGTTAGCTTCCAGGAGTTTGAACAAACAAACGTCGGTTGAACAACTTATCGATACTTCGAAAGCTGAACAGTTTTGGACGCTTTTTTTACTCAAACAAAACGTAGAAAAGCACTTAAACCGAAAATGAGTGCAGGTGTTCCGAAGCCGGCGATTCCGTCGGCCCACGTCGACCCGAAATCGGCTCCTCTTAAAGAAATCCCAGATGTGCTGGTGGACCCCCGCACCATGAGGAGGTACACGAGGGGTCGGTTCCTCGGAAAAGGTGGTTTCGCCAAATGCTACGAAATAACAGACGTGGAAACGAAGCAAGTTTTTGCGGGGAAAATCGTGCCCAAGTCCCTGATCCTCAAGCAGCACCAGAGGGAGAAGATGACCTCCGAGATCGCCATTCACAAGAGCCTGAACCACGCCAATATCGTGGGCTTCCACGGCTTCTTCGAAGACGACGACTTCGTGTTTGTGGTCCTGGAAATCTGCAGGAGAAGGGTGAGTTAAGTTAGTGAGAGTGTACCAGTACCAGAGAGCTGTTTGTCCGGTGGGTCGACGGTTATCATGGCGGTGCGTTCACTTGTCTTCCCAGTTCCCACTGCCATTTGCTTAAAGACAAAGACAAGGAAATGCCGACCACAGAGCCACCTTTAGATAAATATATGCTTCAAAACCAGTAATTAATAGTTTTAAAATCATTAATTGTCAGTATAAATGTCTGCTTTGCATTTATTGTCCAGTCAGACTAACATTTAGAGTTTAAAATCAAAGTACTCTATAATGCATCCCTCTGTACTACTGCTGCAAAGTTCCCTGTGTGAGAATTACAGAGTCATTTGGCCTTAGGTATTGTATTGTTTTCATTGCCTGCTCATCTAAATCCAACCATGGTCTTTGCTGCTTTCAGTCCCTGTTGGAGCTGCACAAGCGCCGTAAGGCTGTGACTGAGCCAGAGGCTCGCTACTACATGACACAGCTGCTCAAGGGCGTCCAGTACCTGCACAACAACAGAGTCATCCACAGAGACCTGAAGCTCGGCAACATCTTCCTCAACGATGACATGGATGTCAAGATCGGTAATTTCCACTGTCAATCTTCATCTTTGCCAACAACGGCTGTAACAAATACAAATAACATAAAAGACGGGGCACACCCCAGCCTACACGTCACACCTTTGTCACACTTCCTGGATGACTGGTTTGCACTGATTGAAGAGATTTCCCACGAGAAACAAACACAACAAATAAACCTTCAAACAAGAGGGGCCACAGCAACCTGACCCTGAACTCAACACAAATACTCTTTACTCTGCTGCTTTTACAACACGTCTCTCTCCCCTCCTCTCTAGGTGACTTCGGCCTGGCCACTAAGATCGAGTTTGACGGCGAGAGGAAGAAGACCTTGTGTGGAACTCCAAACTACATCGCACCAGAAGTGCTGTGCAAGAAAGGCCACAGCTATGAAGTGGACGTCTGGTCACTCGGGTGTATATTGTAAGTTTTGAATTCGAGCACAGCATTTTTCCACATGACTCAGCCCAGTCCGTTCGACCACCTCCTCCTAAACACCGGTGCTCTCCCAGGTACACGTTGCTGGTGGGCAAGCCCCCGTTCGAGACCTCCTGCCTGAAGGAGACCTACAACCGCATCAAGAAAAACAACTACACCATCCCCTGGGTAGGCTCAATGAACAAATACACAGTTCCTGTAGAGAATAATGTGTATATTTGTAGTTTATTCACCCCCCACACCACATCTCATAACCTCAATTTGCAACTCTCCACAGCACATCAACCCCGCAGCGTCTTCCCTCATCAAGCGGATGCTCCACGCTGATCCCACCATGAGGCCGACCATCGCCGATCTGCAAGCTGACGAGTTCTTCACGACCGGCTACATCCCCCTGCGTCTGCCCACCACCTGCCTCACCGTGCCCCCGCGCTTCTCCATCGCCCCCTCCACCGCTACGGAGCTCAGCCAGAGACGCCCCCTGACCGCCATTAACAACAAGGGTAACGATCCTAGTAGTTTATACATTAAACTATGAAAAGATGATGATTAGTATCAAAATTTAGGTTTCTGACCTGTTTGTTTTTTTCCTCTTTCCAGCTGGAACAGAGAAGGTGGACATTAAGGATGAACCCCTGCAAAGGTGAGAGATGTTTGAAGTGCTCCCTCCGATTCTGTTAAACTTCAGTAAAAAACCAAATGGATGACGATTTGTGACGCTAACGCCACTATATTATTGTCCTCCGTCTGTGTTTAGGGAGCCCGAGCCATCAGAAACACACTTGAAAGACATGCTGCAGCAGCTCAACAGCATCATCGCTGCCAAGCCCTCGGAGAAGGCGGTCGTACGCCAGGGTGGGTGTAGTTTTGTAGTTTCAATGCTGCACGTTTTAGTGGTTTGTTTGTATGAATCTTTTTGCCTGTGTCAACACCACATATTAACCAATTGTTCTCTTTGTGTGTTTGCAGAGGAGGCGGAGGATCCTGCGTGTATCCCCATCTTCTGGATCAGCAAATGGGTCGACTACTCCGACAAATACGGACTCGGTAAGAATTAATCTGATGGAGGCTCATACTTTCATACAAGTCAGAATGAACAAGAATATTTTAGTCATTCTGATTCTCATAAACATCAACAAACACTAATTTGGCGCAGGTGTTCATGGGTCGCATAAAGTTCAGCTCAATCAACACTTTGTCCCAGTGGATCCACGATTTCTCGTACATCAGCAGCAGTCATAGATGCTACAGTTTGATTTGTGGGGACGAAGGTTGTAGTTTTACCCGGGGTACTAAATCTAAAAACAGATTTCATGGAAACTTAAAAGAACTTCCTCTAGGGAATCAATAAAACAAAAGTATAGAAAGAGCAAGTTTCTCTAGTTATGAGGTCAAAACACTGATGCAGTTAAATCATTTGTCCACCAGGGAGCAATGAGAAACATTTTCACCAGCAAAATGTCACTGTTTATCTCAAGTTAACAAATATTGAGTAGAAAACAAATTTGAATGACTCAACAAAATAACATTTATTTGCTGATGTAGAAACTCGGCCCTTTGAAACCCCAAAATCTTTATAGTCAGTGTTGTTGGCCGCATGAAACACTCAGCTGTTGCATGTTTCATATGTTTTTTAAAATGTATTTCTCTGGTTGTGTTTCAGGCTACCAGCTGTGTGACAACAGCGTGGGCGTGCTGTTCAACGACTACACCCGTCTGATCATGTACGCCGACGGAGACAGTCTGCAGTACATCGACAAGACGGCGGCTGAATCCTACCTCAGCGTGCGCACTTACCCCCCGAACCTCAACAAGAAGGTCGGTTTCCTTGACTTCTCTACATCGTCAGTTTTGTTTCTTTTTAATGATCATAGTCCTGATTGTAACGTGCTTGTTGTGTTTTTCCTCGTAGATAACGCTACTGAAGTATTTCCGCAACTACATGAGCGAGCACCTGTTGAAGGCCGGCGCCAACATTGCGCGGCGGGAAGGAGACGAGCTGGCCCGGCTGCCGTACCTGTCCCTCTGGTTCAGAACGAAGAGCGCCATCGTCCTGCACCTCACCAACGGCACCGTGCAGATCAACTTCTTCCAGGTGAGACGGGAGCTTCACCTTTTTTTTTCTCTCTCTCTTAACAGCTTTATTTAAAAAGGAGTTGACAGATACAAATAATATACAGGGAAAATACAGAGAGCATGTGCCAGGCGTGATGTTCATTATACAACATGGTTATACTTACTTACTTACTTAGCCTTACCATTTGCTGATTAGCTTAAAGTAAAGTTCCATTTCTTTTTGAAAAACATCAAAGCAAGGGGTTTTCTTAGAAAAGTTGCTTTTATGAATATGCAATTTTGCTAGAAATAAAAACAGGAAGGAACTTCACCTCCTTCAGTTTTCTCAATTTTTTTCCAAAATGCACCAAATCCTGAACATACATTCCCCCCCCCCCCCCCGACTCTCCTCTTCTGCAGGACCACACCAAGCTGATCCTGTGTCCGCTGATGGGAGCGGTGACCTACATCGACGAGAAGCGAGACTTCCGCACCTACAAGCTGTCTCTGCTGGAGGAGTTTGGCTGCAGCAAGGAGCTGGCCAGCCGCATCCGCTACGCCAAGCTCATGGTGGAGAAACTGCTGGACAGCAAACCCACCGTCGGCGCTGCCCCCACCACCGCCGCACACTAGACAGTCTCACTGTCTGTCTTTAATCACCGACCACTTCTCGCCCGTCTGTCCGCCGCTCGGAGGACAGAACAATGACTTCTCTATTTTTATTGAAGAATTGCAATTTAATGATCTTTAAAAAATATCGTATTTGAGGCTTTGACATGTACCATGAGAATTTTACTCTTTCTTTTTTTTTCTTCTCTCTCCACTCTTTTGTTAATAAAACTCAAACTCACTCCACCTCTTACCTTAACTTTCTTTCGGTGAAGCTGAAGCCGACTCTTCACAGACGCGTTCCTGCTGACAGAATCTAAGATGGCCGCCTCGCTGACGGCACAGTGCACGATTTTGACCATGTTCATGCGAGTCTGTGAGGAGACGAATGTTCTGTGTTCAAACTCATGTTCAAGTTCTTACCAAGTCCTCCTCCGCTGTTAATGTTTTTGTTTTTCATCTGTTCATGTTTCTGTTTCGGGCTTTAACACCTGAAGCCGAGCAGAC
This sequence comes from Decapterus maruadsi, assembly GCA_030347415.2. Classification (NCBI taxonomy): domain Eukaryota; kingdom Metazoa; phylum Chordata; class Actinopteri; order Carangiformes; family Carangidae; genus Decapterus; species Decapterus maruadsi. The sequence goes on from CM064901.1 coordinate 8,531,901, forward strand.
AGACGTGACGCGGGGGACTCGGGACTCGGACCTGCTGTCTGGATGCAAAAAGAAAAAAAGCTTCTCTGGTGTCTCTGCTGTTGTCTGTTTTTTTATCTGTGTTGTATGTAGAGAAATGGACCATGTCAATAGGTCTTCATCATGTACATTTCTTCCTGTAGTTTGCTTCCTTTTATATAAAAAAGTTTATTTTAGAAGTCTCTTTCAACAAGATGTACAGACTGTACAGACTGCTGAACATATGTGTTGTAAAGATGGTTTTAATTTTACTCAAGTTTAAATAAAGATTCTCTTGAATGTACAAACTACAGTGGTTTTATTGTAGCTCACATTCACATCAATGATCTGGTGTTGATTTACATTTAAAGGGTCAATTCACTTAAAATTGTCCAGAAACTACTTGTTGAAGTATCGATTTTAAATAGACTCTGGTTAGGTAGAATTGTTTTATGGGATTCAAGTTTTTATTATCTTTGTTCCTTTTATGAAAGCGTAGAGTACAACACAATATAATGTTACACAAATACATAAGTGCATTTGAATCAACACTTTTCATGGTTGGAAAGGTGCAATAAATTATGTCTGTCTGTAGCTTAAACTCAATATATCTTGGTCTTTCACTTCCACTCACCTACACCCTTACACCAACAAAAAAACACAGCAACCCATATAAATTTATATATCTTATGTCAAATATAAAGCCAGTATTATAGTTCTTAGTAAAAAGATAATCCAAGGCCCTTTGGAAAGCTTATTTACAATACAAATAGTAGTATGACCCTATCACAGTGTCCCAAACAGTCACTCTGAGCAAATTCAGGTATCTGGCATTTTACTTTGATAAAGATAAATAATGCAATTTAGGTTTTAAGCAAACTTGTTCATGTTTAATTTTCAAACCATTTGACAATACACAATCAATCCATGGTGTTTTAGCCTAGCGGGATATAGTAAAACCAAGGGACCGGTAACCAAACCAACCGTCTTTGACCAAACTCCTGATCTTTTAGTGCCTCCTGGTGGACACGATGGCCAACTGCAGCTTCAATGACAGCAGATAAAAAACATGATAATCTGTGTGTGTGTGTGTGTAGACTTTGACAGTAGAGTAGGTTATAAACACCACAAACATCCTGGATTGCTTTAAAATATGTCAAATAGAGTCAGTGTGCAGCTGGATGGGACTGGCCTCACTGAGCGGCTCATAGTTCAAATTCTGTTCAAATGTCTCTCTGCTTTTTTTTTATTTTTATTTTTTTTTAAACACACTTTAAGAAAGACAGTAAGTTTGTCTATAATTCTGGAAAAAATTATGTGCGTAGAGTGTAATTTGTGGCCGGGAGGAAGCGTGTAAATAGAAAAACGATTTCAGACAACTTTAGCTGATGATGTCACCCACTCCAGCCTCAACATTCCATGCAATACACACCCATTATAATCTCAAGATTCCTCAAAACAAATAATCAAAATTGATCATTGAACAGTGATTGATAAAAAACTATAAAACCTACGGAAACATGGATTACCACATTGATAGATGAGGCTTGTATCTATATTTTAAAGTCAAATGGGCTCTCTGGGGGAAAGAATAGCAGAGCAGCAGTTGTTGAAAAAGTCCAATAAATTTTCACTCTTCCCATTCATTCTCTATGGGAAATGTCAGTGTTGTGACAGAAAGCTTCATATTCAGGACTGTTTTTAATGAGCTGATGTTGATCCTTTTGATTTTTATGATGTAAATACTGAAAAATGTCACCAACCTCATCTAATTGGACTTGTTTGGAAGTGTTTGTCCTGTAATCAGACCCGTGAGTCATCTGGGTCAGTCCACATGCACCACAGCACTGTGCTGCAGCTGATAGGCCTGTTGGCTCATCGCACAGGGGTAATTTATAACATTACAAGTGCGTTCCACTCAGGTGAGCTCACCTGTTGTTTTACATGTTGACCTACTACTGGAGTACGTGACTTTTATTTTATTTTCCTGCATAATACTGGGATACTTCTACCCCAATGACAGATCCACTGTGGCAGGAGTTTCAAAATGAAGTGTCTGTCAGTCTAAACCAGCAGCAGGCAGTGTTTAGCTGATGTTGCTGTTGTGCGTTTTTTGGTTAAAACATGTGACACAAGTTTCCTTCCCTACTTAAGGGCAACATCCATAATAGTTTCCTTTAATCATGAAGTGATAATTACGTTTAAACGCTCCCCAGAAGGCTTGTGCAAACCTAAAACACATGCCCACACTCTGTTTTACAGTATCAGTGAAGATAATCCAGTACAGGAAACCTGCATGAGTATATTTCATAGCTTTTTATAACATGCACAAATAGTAAAAAGCCATTTCCAAACTGTAAATGCAAATTGTAAACAGAAAAACACTGCTGCGTTTACACACACACACATCTAAATCACAGCAGTTTAATGTTGATTATTTAAAAAAACAACAATTTTGGCAACTTTTCTTTTTCTTTAAATATAACAAACATCACAACACATAGTCAAGTAAGGAACAGTCCAAACAGCAAAGGTAATAAAACACAACATCGTCCAGTGTGGTAAACTGGCCTCTTAAAAACAATACAAGTCGTATTATTTAGCAGCACTGTGCCTTTAACACTTCAGTCTTCTTAGTGGGCCACTGGCTTATGGGATGTATTTAGTTTACAGTATATTTTAGCACAACTGTTAATGTCATATAACTGAATTATCTGAGAGTGAAGCAGCAGAAGAATGAATTCAAAGTTAACAATGAACTGAAGCCTCGTTATAAAATCTTTACGTAAACATTCACACGGCGATAAAGATTTTCAAGTTTGACAGAAGTGACCTGAGAGTCTTTTTTATGTTTAGTGGCATGGTGAGGTCTGCAGACTGTAGCAGTGTAGAGTAACGTCTCCGTTGTGATGGCCGGTCAGCAGCGTGTCCCGCCCGCCCCAGCGAGCCAGCTGCCAGCCGTCGCTCTCGGGGGCCAACAGCATCCTGGAGGCCCCGCGGAGGCCCAGCTCCCACACGCACACGCAGCCGCTCTGACTCAGGCCCACCACTCTGGAGCTGCTGACGTCGGCTTCGCAAAGTCTGCAGAGCACCCAGAGGAAGATTCAAGTGTTAGGTACAACCCTTGGAAAATAAAAAGTCCCAAACCAATGTGACAGAAATAGAAAAAGCCTTTTTAATTGCATCATTGTGTGTAATGTTTCTGAAGGCAAATATGCAATTAAAAAAAAAAGTCTATATACTGAACATTGCACATTAATGAGTTTTACATCATCTTCCTGTGCAATATTTCACAATAAAAGCCCAATTAAAAAATGAATGGAGACTGCACTGAAACTCTTTTTTGAAAAGAACACAGACAGTGTTGAGTTTGTGAAAACGGTGTGATGCAGTTAATTTGAGAAGACAAACAAGAGTGAATCAAAACCATCAATATGTGGCTTCTTATTAAAATATTACCAATTTTCCATTAAAACATAAAATGCCAATTAGCTGATCTTAGATTTTGCAGTTAAGGCAATTATGATGCTCTGGTCACTATTTTAATTAAATTATTTGAAAAAAGTCAGTTTTACAAGAAAAAAAAATCATAATTTTATGAGAAAAGTCATAATATTAGCATTAGCATTAGCATCTCGTGAAGTTGTCCTTCAATATAGGTTTCACAAACAATAATAAGAAAAAAAGAAAATGCATCTATTGTGTGTTGGACTCTTGCCTGTTTCGTTTAGACCTACTTTTGTTTTCGTATCCACTTACTGGTACAATGACGACTTTAATCTCCTAAGATTATGACTTTTTTCTTATAATTTTACAACTTTATATTCGAAGTCTGTGAAAAAATGTTTATTTCTCAATGAAGCCCTTATACTCCGTCATAGTAAAGGTCACTCAATAAAATTACATTTTATCGTTTAAACTACTCCTTGCAATTACACCAAGTACCACTAGAGGTTCCCCTGGTTGAGGAACACTGGTGTAGATGAACACCCCACCAGTCTGTGTCGTCTCACCTGCCGGACCAGGCTTTGGGCGGGTGCAGCCGAGCCGCCAGGACACATCTGCTGCTCAGAGGGTTGACGGCCACCAGAGAGAACAAGGCGGTCCTCCTCCTCCTCTCTTCCTCTTCTTCTTCCTCCTGCTCTGGAAATATCTCATCTTCTGCTTTAGCCTCTTTTTCTACCTCCTCCTCCAGAGGGCTGAGCAACTGATGCTGCAGGAGGACCAACAACACTCCCTGTGCACAAATACATACACAGGAGTCAGTGGCACGGACATGTAGAAAAAATAAATTGCTTTACATAAGGGATATTATAAGTTGATATGAATATTTATGTATTATAAATGTATGTTTATATATTTTTATGGATGTAGTATATGCATGTTTATCGATACAGATATTTACGCAGTAGATAGATATTTTTATAAACCATGATGAGTAGAAAGGGGTGGGATTTTTTTTTAAGTGCATACTTCTTCCACTCCTTTTTCAAACTTGTGAATATTATGATTTGATGATGCTTACGTATATTCCTATTTTTTGTTTTTATATGTATATATTCTTTTTCGTTTTAGACATGTTTGTTTGAAACAAATTCATTCATTCATTCAAAACAGCACAGAGACTTACATGTGCGGCGTATCCTCTGAGACAGGCTGTGTGTGAAAAACCGTCTCCGAGGTCGACTCTACGCAGCAGCTGCCCGCTCGACAAGTTCCTGAAACAAACAAATAAAACATACATTAAACTGTAAAACATGTGAGCTCCATGCTTGGATTTTAAAGACCTTTTCGTTTTCCCACACAACATATCACGGCAGGAAACACATGTGTGGTTAATAACATTAAAAACAACTGTTCTGCCTGCTCCACTTCCAACTAAAGCCAGAGGCTTAGAAATGCCTAAAATCACATGTTACGTCTCTGGACAGGAACCACTGAGTGTTTCTGTTGCTATCATCAACCTTTGAAATCAAGAATATTCATTCATGTTCATGTTCGAGGAGCAGCTACAGAGGATATTCATTACTGATTTCTAATCAGAGTGGAGTGAATAGATCAAAGTAAGTTAATTGACTGACTGATACTGGGTAATTACAGACATATTAGACAAATCAAACACACAAGCACAATCATATTCATCATATTGTGTCAAGCTGCACTGATATTTATGTGGTTACAGATTGCAATACAGTATTTTACGGGACTGTAAACATCTGTTTGCCTTTGTCTGCATCAGGGCTGGCCAACTTATTTCTGGCCCACTGCCCATGCTTGAATTTTTTTAATGATTATTATTTACCCGCTACCTACTTTAAAAAGAGCCATATGGATATTCAGTAATTTCATGCACTTAAGAGTGAAACAGAATAAATAATAGTGTTATTCATTTTCAAAATTATCTCATATGAGTGTTGCACAGTTCTGCTAGAGGCATATTTAATTTAATGCACTGCGACATGAATGTTTAGTTTTGGCGCCCGACCCTCCACCCTGATTCGTTTTTGGCCCTTCACTGAGAAGAGTTTGGGCACCGCTGGTCTCCATTAATCTGTAATCTCTTGTATGACTCGTTCTCCCTGGCTCATGTTCTGACGAGCTGGTGATTAACTCCACACTCTTTTTCCTGTCTTCTCCTCCAGTTTGTATCTTTACTCTGAATTTTTTAACAGAAAGGGCCAAAATACAAGTCGAAGACGTCTGAGGTTTGTTAATGGCTCCAGATGATAAAAGCAGAGCAGGAGGAGGAAAACTCAAACAGACATGACTGGAGTCAAAGTCAAATTGGAGCTGAACCGTGGATGTTTAGCTGTGATGAAACCAATCAAACAACAACGGACATTCCCGAGCCTGCTTACCAGATAAAGACACATCCGTCATCATCCGTACCAATCAGAGCGTCAGGAAGTTCCTCCACCGGTGCGAGGGCCCCGACACAAACACCAGGAGACACAAGAGGCTGAGAGCTCGGTGTGCTGAGAGAGAGAGAGATAAATAAGACACTGAGATGCAACAGCTCTGCGATGGGAAGAATAACTAGAAGGCATCTTTATTTATATAGTGCATTTCATACCAAGGCAACTCAATGTAAGTAACATTTGAAGCACACGATATAGATCCATAGTGATCAGAGGAGGCAACAGGCAGGTACGAGTGGACAGCGGCAAAACTTCACTGTGGATGTCACAGTGAATTTATTCTGATTTATAGCTTGATGCATATACACACATGTTTTACTTTGATCAATGTATTACACATCCATGTAAACAGTGTAAACGTGGCTAATGTCACAGTGTGTTACCTGCTGTCGTCCGACAGGTCGAACACCTGCAGGGTGGAGCCTGTTGCTGAGTGGGAGGAGCTAACCACTCTGCACCGGGGCGCCCCGACAACGGCCTGGATGATCCCCTCACAGAGCAGCACCTGGGTGAGGCTGGAGCACGACAGCATCCTGCGCACATGGTAAATAGGTCAGTTTCTGAACACGTTGATGGTCTGTGAACAACAGCAGCAAATAATCCCACATCCACTGAAAACGATCCTTAATCTGGTACGAGGCTTAATCCCTGCACCCAGAACTTTACAATCCACATCCTGGAATCAGACTGACTGTGTCGTATTCACCTCAACTCTCTGATTTCCAGCTGACCCAGAGTCACGAACATCAGCCCAGCGGCGTCCGGGACAGGAAACACATTGATCACTGGCTGTACACAAACAAAACAGAACAACAACCCAATCAATTCAACTTTCATTATAGCTACATTTGGTGTTTAATTGATAAAAATAAATACTTGCTCCTCTGTACACCTATTTTTATGTGGTAGCTCTATTGTCAGACGTATATTTCTACATTTCCTGACCCATTATCTCCAACAAATGTTGATCAGAGAATAATAAAATAAAGAACTACATCACAGCTAACGTGCTTCTTCAAAAACATGAAAGTCTTTGCACCAAACACTGACATCATTGAAGGTCCAGGTGTGTGTTAAGCTCCAATCAGACGCTGAGGTCTGACTCCACAGACACACGGCCCACTGTCCTGCTGCTGCTACACACAGGTCACCTGAAGGTCCAGACAGACAGCATGAGTCCACCAGACAGCCTCCTGCTGGAGCCTGAACACACACACACAGATACACATATTTTCTTGGAAAATAATATAACAACCAACTTTTTCACATTAACACGTCTAAAAACATCTATAGTTGTTTTCAAGGTAAATTCATGCAAAACCTCTGATGTGAATTCTTGTCAGGGACAGTTTTTCAGCAAGTAGTCTCTGCATTTCCCTCTAAAACAACTGTCTCGTAACGTTCTGTTATTATCTCATAGCGTGGTGAATGTGCAGGTCACAACTTGTCCATCAGAGTGTTTTGGAGTTGTTGGATTTGACGAGTTTTATGAGGGAAACCAAGAAATCCCATGAGCCTCCGTAGCGTAGCTCTGAGCAGCTCACGACTCTGCTCTGCCGTTCTAAAAATAGCTTGCACCGACAATTAAAGGTAATGAACCTACTGCTAAAACAATGCAATGGGCCAATTTTCCGAAATGTTGAACTATCCCTTTAAAGTGATCATTAGCTCCAGGGTGCTTGTGTTCTGATTTCATTTAAATATATGTATATTTTCTTTACCTTTGTGTATTTATGTAGGGTATACAGGTACAGTATGTGTGAATGTGACGATGTACGTACATATGGTCTCAGTATCTGGGGAATAAAAGGGCTTGACAGGGCTTCAAGTTCACATTGTGCTTCTACTGTAGATATTATACACAAATGAACAGATGTATAAAAAATAGACGAGAAAGAGAAAAAAAGAGAATTGAAAAGAAAGAAAAACCTGTGTACCTTCAGTGTGTGCGTTGGTCTCATCACGTGCTCCTCTGCTCTCGGTCCGACCTCCTCACCTGCGCCCTGCGACGGTGACTGGATGCAGGTATCTGGTTCAGCCCTGTGATGCTGATCAGCAGCAGCGTCCGTCCGGTCCTGAGTTTGGCTGGGTGGGAGGGAGGAGACGGAGGGACGGGGAGAGAGAGGCGGCGGGGAGAGGGCTTGGGTGGACGGGCTGTGAGGGGGAGGCAGGGTGAGAGCCGGGGCGGAGGGAGAGCAGGTCAGAGGCGGGAGGCCGGGGTGGGGGGTGAGTCCTAGGGAGGGGAGGGCGGGGCTGGAGAGCAGAGCAGAGGAGGGAGGAGGCGCCGAGGGCGGAGGGGGGCTCAACAGGAGCTGAGAGCGGATCCTGAGAAGCAGCGGAGACTTGATCGGACTTTTATTTTCTGTGTGAGGACGTGCGGTGGCGTTCGACTCTCCAGGACTTACACATCTGTCCTCGCACATCTGTACAGCAGTGCAGCTGTTGGGAGGCTCCTCTGGTGTTTCCTCTAGAGTCTTGACGATGGCTCCGTCCGTCTGATCCGACTCAGGCTCGACCACGTCTGGACTGTCTGTGTGTTTTTCTGCAGCAGGTTGTTTAAGTTCAACGTCATCATCCACTTTGTCCGGATTCACACTCACAGTTTCTTCCTCTCTAGTTGGATCTACACACGCTTCCACCACCGACACGGATTCTGTCTTTACGTGGAGGTTTTCAGCCGGCTGCTCTCCAGGGGTTTCTGAACTATCTCCAGCAGATGTTTCTTCTTTTTCTGCGGCCGCACGCTGTGAATCTGTGATTGTGGGCGTGAGGCTGAGAGGAAGAGGAAGATGCATCGGCGGCGACTGAGAGAGCCCGTTGCTTCTGTGAGTGAGAGAAGAGGGAGGCGAGAAATGCTCAACTCCCGGTTCCACGGCGACCTGGCGAAGCTTGTGCAGCTTCAGGGAGGCAAACTCGTCGTCGGGGAGATGGAAATCTTGGTGGACGTCGAAACCTGTCAGCTTGTTGTTGAGCAGCAGCCCAGAGGAGGACAGAGACGGGAGAGGGAGAAGAAGAGCGGTCTGGACAGACGGAGACGGAGACGGAGAGGAAGGCAGGAGCAGAGATTTCCAGCTCAATGAACCTGCACGAGACAAGAAAAAAAAAGGGTAGTTGCAACAAGTTCATCTTTCCAGTCTGGCTTTATGTATGATTTTTAATGGCTGCTGCCTCGGCCAGGTTTTTCCTTGCAAAGTAGATTTCTGATCTGAATGGGACTTCCTGGTTTAATAAAGGTAAAATAAATAAAAATAAACAATGATAAACACAGACTAAAACTTACTTTTGCTTGTCCGTGTCGATTCATTCTCCTTGCCACTGCTCCTCAGAAAAATGGGATAGACCTTCTCCACGTGTCCAGAGGCGGAGTGGCACTGACAGGGAGAGTGGGGGTCGTCTGCGATGAGGGTGGTGGACTCGGGCTGGGGGGGGTCGTCTGACACGGGAACAGTGGTGGACGCCGCGGTGGTGAGCTGGTGGTCATCAGAGGGCGGCTCAAAGACGATACGATGGGCGTCTAAACTCAGAGGAGACGGTGGGATCTGACCCCGTCCCCTCCCTCTTCCTCTGCCTCGGCCTCGTCTCCTCCTGCTGCCTCTCCCTGGACGAGGAGTGCTGCCTGCAGGAGACGACAGAACGTCCACGTTGGTCTGACTGGGAGAGACGATGTTTGAAATGTCGCTGGAGCTCTCGCTGCGTCCAGTCAGGTCGGGAGACGCATCGGCCGTCTGCACAGGTGACGTTTCACTTGGATCTACAGCCGTCAGAGGAGAGGAGGAGAAAACCGTCTGTGTGTGTCTGTTCAGTCCTCGGCCTCGCCCACGGCCGCCGCGGCTCCTGCGAGGTCCTCCCGTGCTCAGCTGGGACAAGACGGCCTGCATGTCAGGCTGACTCTGGGAAGACGTCATACGCCTCGTGGTTCGGACGTAGTACTCCACCGGGAAAAGTAGTCCCTCCACGAGGGTGCAGGAGTCCAAGACACCTCCACTTTTTACATCCGCAGTTTCCTCTTTTATTCCTGTAGAGTCATTGTTTTCATTCTCCGTTTTCTCTTCTGTATTTTGTTCCATGTCTTTATTACTTTTCTCTTCACTTAATATTATTTCTCCTTTATTCTCAACATCGTCTCCTCCCTCTTTTCTGTCCTTTAGTGTGCAATCCCATCCCCGATCTTCAGTGTGTATGTCAGAGTTCCTGCGATTGAGCAGCAAAGACATCGACTCTGATCCTTCTTCTCCTTCAGTTCTCAACTCAGTCTCTTTTCCCTTTTGTTCACCATCTCCTTGCATTTCCTTCCCCTCGACGTCTCCAGTTTCAGTGTGTGCATGTGTGCTCCAGTGTGTGAGCAGCAGAGAGGGAGACTCTGCCTCTGACGTAGAAAATAGCTCTTCACTTTCATTCACAACCTCTGCTCCCACAGACTTGTTTCTCTCTTCCTCCTCCTCCTCCTCCTCCTCTCCTTTTGTTCGAGCTTCATCCACCGTTTTACTCCGCTCTTGTCCCTCCTGACTGCTGTCGGTGATCCTGCCAGCCTCAGCGCTCCTGCTCTCCCAACGCAGACGGCTGCGCCGGGATCTGAGGCGCAGGGCAGGACTGGGTCTGTGGCCTCTAGATGAGTCATGTTGTCTGAGATCTGGGGTCTGTGGGCTGGCGGCGTCAGAGGGAAGCAGGAACCGGATCACCTGGCTCCTCCTGAGGTTGTCAGAATCTGCTGGGCCTGGAAAAAAAAGAGAAAGAAATCTATGAATAACATTGTCTGCTTCTCAAAGCAATGACTGTGCAACCGGAACTGTATGACAAGAGGTTTTCTGTTTTGAAATGGACATGAAGCAACATATGTGTTAAAGGGATAGTTGAACATTTTGGCAAATTGGCCCATTGAGTACTGAAATAGTCAGATCTGCATTGCACCTAGGGTTTAAGTTTCATCTCATGCAGATATTTACACCTGCTCTCTAGCAAAAACTTATTTTATGTAACACTCAGAGATAAATAAACAATCTGTACTCACCTTCAGTTTGTCCTTGGCACTGATGCACATCTTGGGCTTTTGAGTTGGTGCTGTTCGATGACGATGAGGACGGGTTGAGACACGGCTCAGACGTCTCCTCTGGGTCCCTCTGGTCCTCGTGGTTCTGCTGTGAGATCCTGCTCCTCACATGTTTGCGCACAGCTTCCAAACGCTCAGCACGCTGAGAGGGAGAAGTTTTTCATTTAATACAATGCAAACACAGTAAGACTTTAAAACCTCAGAACTACAAATCATACAATAGACAATTACAAAAACAAGACACAGGCAGACAAGACACAAGCAGAAAATATCAAAACTAACCCACAGTTAAAAATTAAATATACTTTTGACTTGAGTGTATGTCTCACCTTCAGTCTCTGGGCTGTTTTAATATATTCCCTTTGTAAAAGTGCCAATTTCTTGCGAAGCTGAATGAGGAAGATATCAATATGTCAGAGGAAACAGAGTGAAAAGTGTACTTATATGGCAGATGTGAGCACTGAATATAAACTCATCACCCACCTTCTCCTTGTCATCACAGTGTAGTGTTGTCCTCATGAGCTCGTCCACATTGCTCTCCATCCTGTTTACTCGGACCTGGCACACGAATAAAACTTGTATGTAGCTATTACACAGATACTATGGCATTTATTTGGGTGTCTTTCATCTTAATAATCAATGCGACGCTGTATTTATAACATGTAAATCCTTAAAAAATGATTACTTAACCTAAACCGAGGTACATTTCGACTGTAACGTTTAACGCATGATTAGCCAAAGTAAGGAAACGAAGTACACGTTGACGTTACGCATCGACAACAACTGTGACGTCTTTCACACATATTCAATTACTTTGTTAAAACAATAATAACGGTGTTCAGTTAGTAAATGTGAGTGTTTGAGACAGACTCACCTGACTCCGCCGTCTCGTCCATGGAAAGTTTATTTTGATGTTCGATCACACGGGGATCGATTTAGTTCAGATTTCCCGCGACTCCTTCAGCAGCAGACGTGAGCAGTGGCGCCCCGAGGAATCGAACAGCCGGAGGTGGAAGAAGGTACATTTGTTTGTTTTTAGCCTTTCTCACCGAAATACCGAAAAGTTCAGTTTCAAATTCGTCACAAAGTCTTATCTCAACCTTATATTACTTCCACACAGACAATATTTTATGGAAAAAGATCAATAATCGATGACATTTAAATATTTTATCGTTTCAACGGATATTAACCGTAAAACCAGTTACACAAATTCAAACTAGCTAACGTTAATGTTGTTTTCCCCCCCAACTAGCTAACTTCTAGCCCTTGTATCATAAATTTGTTTAAAAACCTGTCAGGAAATCACTCAAATATACTTTTGTATGTTATTTGAATCCCTTTGAAATGATAAACCCAAGGAATGTCTCTCTAATAAAATAAATCTAACTTTTTTTTAAATAATAAGGAAGCCCCGCTAATTCTTTAAACTTGTTTGCTAAAAATGCTTGTGAAAATATTTGACACTGGAGTGCCTTCTCATTATGCTTAATAAAAATTAAAGACAGAAAGAAGATAAGATGGTATGGACTTCTGAAATCAAGTGTTGGACAGCATATTTTTATCCTGGGAGAAATGTCAGACACAGCGACAAGTACGAGCCTTTAGAAAGGAAAGTGAGGACACAATACAAGGTGTAAATTAACATTTTAATGCCAAAATAGTTGCAATTTCACAGCGTTTGATAAATTTATAAATGGATGCAAATTAAAAGACTGCAAATTGAACAATATCTTCCGTATCAATATTGGACAAAGTAATGACATGGCTACAGTAGTTGTATAATTGGTGCAAACCTTATTTGGCACTCTGTGTAATATGCTAAAATACATGTTAAAACTGTTGTAGTATTTCAACTATTAAAGTGTTGTATTCTGTCATACAGTTTTCTACAGAAATAAACAGAATACAGAGAAGACTGTTAACACAAAAATCAGGAAATATGGCAGGTCACAAAACCCTTTGAAATTGTTGTATGGATTTGATAATTAGCCTAATTGTTTTATTTGTAACAAATTGACTTTTGATGGTTGCCTTGGGCAGCTAAATGTTTCTGTGAATCCTCTGACAGCCTAAGCAGAGGTAAATAAAGACCACACAGTCAATATTGTGGTCTGCAAACTTATTCACACAGGCGTACAGACAGTGCAAGAGTTTTTGTCTTTAGTTTGGTGAGATTGTCCTGCTCCTCAGACATCCACATGTGAGGTACTTCATGGCGGTCATGCTGATGTGCATGAGGGAGCCGAGGTTGAAGAGCATGTGGTAGAAGGCATGGACAGACAGGCCTCCGGTTTCATCAGCATATTTCAGCGCTACGATCGGCGTGTACATGGGGTTGGTCAGATTACGGAAACGAGGGCTGCTGGCTTCAATCACTTTCTTGGTGCACTGCAGGAAGATAGGACGGGAAAGACACAAGCTTTTGCAGTCAAATTTACAGGTTAAAGCACAGTGGAGCCGAGCCACAGACTGCTGCTGGAGAAACTTACCTTGGCGATGTCGTCAGGTGTTTGTCCCAGCACCTCAAAGATGTCAAGAGAAGAAGGGAGGTAGACGTTCTTGAAGTAATGCACCGTGTCAGGATCGGCCCCAGGACACTCCCTCTGTTTCACTTCTTGAATCATCTTGGCCTCAAACTCTGTGTGCACTGGACCCGGCTCAATCAACGACAACCTGAGGAAGCAGACACCACAGCGTTGGTCAGATGGAGAAGATGTTTGCAGGGTTAGTGCTGAAATCAACCATTCATTTATTTATTTTATGAGTTTTATGAGCCATTTTAGTCTTAAGTCAGAGTTTTAATTTGTCCACTTCTTTGTTTTAGGCCAGTGGTTCTCAACCTTTTTGACATCAAGGACCCCTAAATTGACACAAATTAGACCATCGACCCCCATTGGACAATTTTTTTAAGCAAACACCAGAAATACTTGTTCTGAGACTGGATAATGGTATAAATATTATAGAGATATTTCTGGAAAAAAAGTGGTAGGCTACAATTTCTCCCAAAATTTTTAAACATTTTAAACATTTGTGAGAAGAAGTGGTTAAAAAAAATTCTCCAAAAAAAGAAAAGAAAGAAAGTTGATTTTCTACAAAAAAAAGTGGTAAATTCTTTTTTTTTTTTTAAATTATCAAAAGAAAAAAGAATTTAAATTCTCAAAAATAAAAATGAGAAATTCTCAAAAAAAATTAATTCTCGAAAAAAAATTAATTCTCAAAAAAAATTCTCGAAATAAAAAAAAATTGAAATTCTCAAAAAACAAAACAAAAATTATCAATAAAAAAAACAAAGTGGGAGAACCCCTGGGGGTCCCCGAACCCCACGTTGAGAACCACTGTTTTAGGCCACTTGCATGGGCACTGATGTTATTACGTTCGATGAAATTTTCCCCAGTGACACTTACGTGACGTTAAACTTCAGGAGCTGCACAGCCAGACTCTCACAGAAACCCTCCATGGCAAACTTGGAAGCTGCGTACACGTCATTAAACACGACACCTGCAGGGACAAAGTAAGTAAACGTTGGAATTCAAACCCCCGCTGACAGCACGAATAGAGACATGCAGCTGCTCTCCATTAGTCTGTCTTCGCCCGCTCCACCACCATCTTTTCATCTGTCCGTCATCCACCCATCCATCCATCAAACCGAAGCAGACAAAACCTGTACTTTCTCCCTGTACCCATTTACCGCCCCACCCCGCCTCTTCTCCTCTCCGCCCGCCCACACCTCCCTTCCTGTGTTCACCTTGCAGTCCCATCACGCTGCTGACCACGATGATGTGTCCTCCTTTTCTTCTCTTCATGTCAGGCATCACCTCCTTTATCATGCGGATCACGCCAAACACGTTGGTCTCGAACACTTTCTTCATCTCTTCAATGGGGATGCTCTCCACTGGACCCACCAGGCCGATACCTGCGTTGTTGACTGGTTGAGAGAAGACGAAGTGAGGAGGAAGACAGAGTGTAATTTCAGTCATTACAAAAACCAGAAGCACATCGTGTTAAGGATGCATTTGTATTTACTCACTAAGGACGTCCACATGTCGATCTTTGATGCCGTTGATACACTGTTTGACAGAATCATCGCTGCAGACGTCGAGCACAGCCAGGGACAGAGTTTTCCCATAAGTGTCCCCGGCTGCTTCTACCAGCTTGTCTTTACGTTTCAGGTCCCGCATGGTGGCTATGACTGTGGACAATTGGAAAACAAAAGACAATGAATTACTGTTTGATATTACAGATATAGATCACTTAATATTGTACATTTATCATATGTCTTGATTAATGCTCTGATCTGATTTCTTCTGCCATGTCTGTGTATGTACTGTACTGACCGACAATATAGTACACTTTGTTGCGTAAATCAAGATGAAATAAAGCCAAAAACATGTTAGGATGCTGCAGTTTTTAGATTTTACTTTCCACAACATTAGTAGAAAGTTGCCCATTGAACTTATCAGTGGTTGTTTATCAGGCTTATTTTCAGTCTCTTGTGTCAGCTAGTTTCTCCCCAGGCTAAATCCCTGCTCCAACAAACTCCTCATCCAACACAGTGAATGAACGATAACAAGTCTGTCACACAAAATGCCCTTGAGCAAGGCAGCAACACCAAACCTCTAACTAACATACTGTATTTTTTGTTTTTTATTCTCTATGTGCAGACTCTACTCTTTTCATCAGTGCTGTTTGCCAGTAACTATGTATAATTGTGCTCCATGTGTTTCCATTGGCAGCTTCCATGCGTAAGTTTGTGATGGGATGTAAGTTACACTACTCCACCTCTGTGCCTCCAGCCTGCTGTAGTTCTGGATGCCTAATCATTATGCGATTAGGCATCCTGCCCAGGTAAATGCATTTTCAATAAGGCAATATCTGTGGTTCTGTTTTTGGAGAGAAGATAAACACACATTTGATATGCTGAACAAGCTCCTGTGGTGTAGTATGTGGTGTATTAAATGTTTTAGGAAGTTATGGCAACTGCAATGAGTTTATTTTCCATCCTGAATGATTCTGTCTTTGTGTTTTAATCCTTGTTTTTAGGAATAAAGGGAAGGAAGGAATAAAAGTCACAGAGAACGGAGGAGTTGTGACAAACAGTCAATAAGGTAAAAAAAAAAGAAAAAAAAAAGGCAGGTGAAAACAGAGGGTGAAACATTTGACACACACTGAGGAGTCTGTACCTTTTCCTGAATGAAACAATGAACTGTTTGTCTGGATAAACTGATTGATTACATTTCTTGAAGAGCAAAGAAGTGGAACTGCAGCACTAAACATAGTCATTCACCTAAAGACAACCCTAAGCAGCCTTAACATAGACTCTGTGGTCATAACCAGTCCTGTTACAGCCACCAGTTTACATATCAGTGTTAACGCCACCTGCCTGCTCCAGGAATAGCCCTTTTTCTAGCCTCTCATCCACAATGAAGCGGTACGAGCCGGGCTATAATAAGCCACACCAGGGCTGTGCCGTGGCTTTAGCTATTGTTCGGTGTCTTAAGAGTGACTTAAGGTTAAGTTGGGATCAGAGACATAACTATGTCTTGGAGGCACAGAGAGGTCGGAGGTTCATCAGAAGCTACGAAACTGCAGTGATTCCTAAACCCCTCCTACACAAAGGATGCATGTGGTGATCCTTCAGCTATGTGTTTACAAGTTAGCGATAGCCAGATAGTTGGTTAGTCATAGATAATCATTATGTAACACTTCAGTAGTAGGTTGAGTTGCTCTCCCTCCCTCACAACGATATGTAACTGACTCATATGAAAACAAAGGTAAACAAACTGAAAAGCAGCTGAAATATTTATATTCAGATATCTAAAACATTGCCGCATGTTTTACTTAGTGGTTTGCTGTGAGTAAAAGTTTATGAAGTCTATTATCATATACACAGGTGTTGAAAAACATGCAATGAAATTCTTACTTGCCTCCCTTCACATTACAAAACAGATAAGTAAAATAGGATAAGAAATAAATAGAAGAGACTAAGAAGACATAGCCAAGACAGAGGAAAACTGGTTAAAGAATATGAGAGGAGGTCAAATAAAAATAACCATTTTCATTATTTACTTCATATTGGGCAGCATGAAACTCACATGTAACTGTTGTTGTGTGGGGATACGATTTGCAACAATATGAACTGTGCATCTGTTTTGGAAGATGATTTAGATTTGGATGTGACAGACAGGGAGTGGGAGCAACAGGCCTCTGGAGGACTGTACGCAGCCTCTTCACAGTCTTAATACTGTATTGACTTAATTTCTCTGCAGTCAAAAACAAAGACAAATTGTTTTAATCTGGTCTCTGTTTGTCTCTCTTGTAAACTGCCTCCTGTATTTATTCCCAACACGTGTCTCTCATGAAGCCTTCAGTGCTGGAGATCTGTTTCCCATGCAGACATGACATTTGTGTAAGTGGCACAGCCTGATTAATCGATTACAGTAGTCTACAACTTCTGTAAGTCTATTAGTTCTCCTGAAATAGAAAAATCCACCCTGTCTCATTTTATGGTTCAGAGATGTGGTGCAATAATTGCAGAATCTTGACTTTTTTCTTTTTTTTTAATTTATGCAGCATTTTCCATAATTATGAATTTGACATATAAAATCAATCAAAAAGTTTGTCCTGAAAAGTATGTGACTGCAAAAAAAAACCAGCTTGAATTTGTCCTATAGTCTCCATTAATCAACTTATTCAAGCCCATTTTCTCCTGATTTGAGTCTTATTATTGTTTTTTGGTTAATTTGAATGTATTGCATATATTGAATATAAAAAACATTCATCAGTTGATTGAAACAGCATGCATAAACATGTGGACTGTAATACTCTTATGTCAGCTGCTCTCCAGTCCTGATGTAAGTGTCTTATGTATAAACACTATGGCTGAAGTAAATGTGATGATGGAAGTATATTTTGAAGATTTTAGCAAATTGTGCTTTGAATAAAGTCAGAAGTTGTATTATTTTATCAAGTAATTTATCTATTTATTGCGTTTATCACACTATATTCCTCATCTGGATGCTTCAATAACAGCCATGTACTCTATTGCCATGCCATACAAGTTAAGTTAGATAATAATTATCTTTCTCTTTCACACAGACACAGAGTGGACCTACCATGGTAACGCTGCTGTTCATCCTTGGCCAGCATCACGGCCATCCTCAGGCCGATACCGGAGGAGCAGCCGGTGATCAGCACCACTTTCTGCCCGGGACTCGCCATGGCTCCTCTGCCGCTCTGTTGTCACAGACACACACACACTGAAGCGCCAGCCGACGACCAGCTCTGCGGGATGAGTGGTGATTTGAGGTAAGAGCCACTGTAAGAGGATAAGAGAGACCGAGAAAGAGATGGAGTCACATGGTTCAGAGCCCACAGCCACAGTGCAGATCAGCTTATCTAAAGGGTCAGTCCCTCTTGTCTATGTTCACTCCATTTTTTTTTACTTTATAACTGAAAATACCCATCAGGCACCTCTGCAATGCTTCATAAACCCTTTGATTCAGTCGTGTTATGTTTTCAAATAGCTGATTTCACACTGTAAAGGACTAAAATGATGAAGTTATATATCAGCAGTGGTTTGGTGCCACCCAGTGGTCAATGATTGTTACTTCAGTTGAGTTCATTGTAACTGTGACTGAGTTGCCTTTGACTTTTACCACAAGTTTTTCTTGTTTTTTTTAAACACAGCAATGCTTGAGGATGTGTTGTTGTTTCTTTCATTTTAATCAAAGTCAGAAAAGTTATTATTATGACTGACAGAGTATAGAAACAATCACTACAGACACAACACCGTAGGCACAAGTACAAATCTCTTTAACACACACACACTTGAAAGCAAGAGTACAGCTGCCAGTCATAAGTTAAGGACAACCTACTCAAAACTGGAGGCAGGACCATTGGAAATATGCCTGGAATCTATTTTCTTCTTGTTCTTCAGTGTCAGTACGTATGTCTGTATGAGTGCCAGGGTGCAATTTACTTTTTTTTTTTACTTTTTTCTTTTGTAGTTGATACCAGAATATAACCTGTAAAGATAATTGAACACTACATTTACACATATCTTAAAACATACATTACATTTTTACCATCTGGACATTAGTCCTAAATCATATCTCAGTAATCACAAAGACATGAAAAAGAGTTTGCGTATCCGTTCATGAGTTAAAGGCTGGAAGACGTTCATGCCTTTGCTGTCATCACATAAAAACAATGCTGTGGGCAATGTTATGCCTCCTTGATAAAACAACACATTTAATCCAGCAGTCTCCTTTATGTACATGTTTTCATACTGTATTTATAGCACACACATGAATATATACACATTTTGTTTGATTTTAAATCTATTTCCTGTCATTTATCTAGATCTAGATTATAGGCTATTATTATAAACAGCCCAAATTTCTCTATCATGCAATGTCAAGTGTATTTTGACTTGTAGACATGTTTACAGTAGTCTTATCACATAAACATATCGATATAGATTTTTATTTGATTGTGTTACCATCTTTCTTTCTTAGGCTATAAGTGATCTAAATGTCTAGTCAAATGTAAATGGATGTTGCAGCATGACA
This sequence comes from Decapterus maruadsi, assembly GCA_030347415.2. Classification (NCBI taxonomy): domain Eukaryota; kingdom Metazoa; phylum Chordata; class Actinopteri; order Carangiformes; family Carangidae; genus Decapterus; species Decapterus maruadsi. The sequence continues at coordinate 8,551,433 of CM064901.1, forward strand.
GGAGAGACCTCGCTCATATAGGTAGGTGTTCATGTAGGTGTAAGCATGTGTGTGCATGCACCGAGCTCAGATTGTCTCATCCTTTTTTAGCTATAAAAACTAAGAACTCCTGAGGTCCCTGAAACCTCCCACTGAGCTGCTTCTGCTGCTGGCTTCCTTTGACTTTTCCACATCAGAGATAAAGAATGATAAAGCCTCGAAATAGACGCCAGGGAGTACATTTAGGTTTTTATTGTGCCTATAGGATGAATATGGTTTGTGTTTGAAGAAGAGTGGAGTGGGCAAAGACAGACAGGCACTGGAATTTGGAATCTGCAGCAGCATATTTTTATTAGCTGGGCAGCACCGTTGTCCTGTCCCAGCATGCTTTGTGTGCGTGTGCGCGTGTGTGTGTCTGAGACAGAGAGAGAAAGAGCAGTAATTGAAACCCTGCACAAGCCTTCATTGTTCACGTTGGGTGTTTTGTATTAAAACTTTGCTCGCAGGCTTATATAGTATTGAAGCCATTGAAAATGTGCAAAGTGTAGCTACGTGCGTGACAGTTGTGTTACCGTATTCTAGTTTACTTTGCGCGAGCCGGTACACATACACACGCGCGTGCGAATGTGTGCTCGTGCGAGGGAAAGAACAGTTCCCTATAAATCATTCAGACAATAATGATGTAAATAATGACACGCGCAGTAATTATGTTTCTGCAACAGCTCCACGAGCCTCAGGAGTCTCCGGGGAGGGAGGGGTCACCCCGGGGAGGAGGAGAGGAGTGGGAGTCAGGGAGGGGAGGAGGGAGGAGGGAGAGGAGAGAAAGTGGAGAAAGTGAGGAAAGTTCTCTGTGGGTGAAGGAAGAGAGAGACCATCCAACACGAGTGGATTTTTTCCCCCCCGCCGGTCTCCGTTCTTCCTCCGTCCATCCAGAAGAACAACAACCGTGAAGACAGGAGCTCATGGGCCGCTGAAGATCAATTCAACTCTCATCCATTGCGCGCAATTGGCGGCTGGTGTAGTGCGCGAGACACTTCCAACACCGGTAACGTTGTCGCGAGCGCAGCCGAAGTTCCTCTGACTGCAGGTGTCCCGCGGAGCGCGCAGGAGGCACGAGGAGAGAGATATTGGCATCCATAGCTTCAGATGCCAAATGATGGATCGATGGAGACCAGTGCACGAGGCTTGGCTGTTGTTGCTGATTGTCGCGGTGTTTCACACCTCAAGGGCAGGTAGGCCGATTATAATAATATGATTCGTATTTGTTTGTCTTTATGCAAATTGTCATCTTATTATAGAGTCTAGATAGAGTTTTAGAGAGTTTGCAAGATATTTGTGACGTTTGACCTTTCTGTTAATCTTTAATTAGCCTAATGTTCAGCAATGCAAACCAACCATGCAGTGGTTATGTTTTTTCAGAGGGTAAACTTTCAGAAATACTCTGAAAACTCTGTCAGCTGACTGTGCAAGTAAAGTGTTGCCACTAATTGACTTCTGAAATTGGCCAAACTCAATTAACATTCTTTGTAGTGGTTGTAGAAAGCTGCAGCTTGTTCAGTCTGTGGTTCCTCCTTCTCTCTGTCCTTCTCTCCTCCTCTGCCTATGTGTGACATCAGCTCCAGTCACTCACCTGCCCCGAGGCCTGATCTGATCAAAGCCAAGTTTAAACTCACCCTGAGCATCATTTTAATCCATCCCAGCAAACACTCACTGATGGCAATTTGTGCATGTACCTTCATTTTGATTTGTTGATAGGAACTTCATTAGTTAAGCACAGGTCAATGCCTGAGGAACCCCCTCCCCTCTCCCCACTAAACGTCTCCAAGTTATTTTCCACTTAACATCCAGAAAACTAGACTTTGGTCTTCATTTTTGACAGATGATTTTGTCATGCCAGGTCATGCAGGCCTAAAGCTTACTGAACTGAACTGCCTCGTTCTGGGCTCCTTGAGCCCACTGCACATTTGCTAGACAGTGGAAAGGCATAGGCCTATATGTCTAGACTTGTTCTGCCATACCTGCTGCATCAGCCTGTGCTTTCATACAGCAGTATACAGGATATTTAACAGCTGGGTAATGGAGAACAGACTGAGGCGAATTAAAGTGAGCTGAACTGGAGATGCTTGGTTACTTATAGCAGCCCCTGAAGCTGTACTGGAACCATGTGAGGAGACTTAATTCCTCTGAGGCTTTTAGAGCTTGGTGTCATTGATGTTTATCAAGATAAGCGCAAGTGCATCAATACATTTCAGCAGGCAGGATGTCTGGTCTTATTATTTTTACAGAGTGGTAAATCTTGAGAAAATAAATCTCACAGTAGTTTATTGTGGGGTCACTATCTTAAATCACCTCCACTGAGTTATCCTGCTGAAACAATACCTTGTCACCTTGTGGTAGTTGTTTTTTTTTTAAAGATGTTTTTTCCACTTACTATCACACACACTGAGCTGCTATTGACATTGGAAATAACATCAGACAACATAGTCTCACCTCAGTAGCTGCTATGAGCTTTCAACCATGTTACAAGATCTTCAACCATAGATGGAGTTGGTTGGCTCTCCTGGCATTGAAGATGTTTAGATTTTTCAATTTTCTGTGGGCGCTTGAAGTACTCCTGGTCCACGTTAGCTTCAAGGAACAGTTCAACACTTTGGGAATTATACTTTTTTTTTGTTTTATCAATAAGAAAGACCAGTAACGCTTCACATCCTGTTTGATAAATACAAAGATGAAAACCAGCAGCAGAACTTAGCATCAGGCCAGAAACAGTGGCAAAGGTAGCAAACTCCATCTACCAGTAGCACCTTTGAAGCTCTCTATTAACATGTCATATCTTGTTTGTTTCAGCTGTTGGGAAACGGGTAAAAAGGACACTTTGTAGTCTCTTGGGGGTTTATGTACTGTACCATCCTATTTCTTGGCCTGGCACAGTAAATTCCTGCAGCCTTGCCATCACTGTGAGGTTGTTAGCAAAGAACTTCAAAGTTGAAACAGCAGCAAAGCAAGGTCAGGTCGATATGGCATCTGCTGAAGCTCATGTGATATGATTTAAAGGTTCAGAACAAGCACTAAAGAGATCCTTGAGCCGAGGGTATTTTATCAGTCACATATCAGCGCTCATAAAAATTCAAGCAAACACACAAAAGCACGAGAAAAAAACTCTTTAAAGGAACTAATTGCGAAAGCACACACCATATTAATTTTCTATGCATCTGTTGTTTTCCTCATTTAATGGCCGTTTTATTTGCAAGTCAGCATAACACCGTGTTTGGGCAAAGGACCACACCAACGATTCTCTGTGAAAGAGTCAGAAGCCAGGTGACTTGGCAGCAGCTCCACCATGTTGCCTCCATCTGCTCCGTCTGAGAGGATGCTGAAAAAGCCAGCAAAACAAAAACTATTAATGGTTTGTCCCAATAACCTTTAAGCAGTTATGAACTATTTGCTTTGAAAGAAAAAAAATGCCTGCAAGCCATAAACTATAGTTCAAGTAATGAGGCGTTAATGATACACTGAGATTTTGATTTAACACAAAAAAAAGCTCTTCCAATTGGTTGTCAGCCTCTTTCTCAGTATTATTACCCCCACATATAAAAAGTAAGTTATAGACATTCATGGTGAAACCTCATGCTGTCTGTGAAGGTCATTACTGAAGTGACTAATGTGACCTCTGGACCTCTGAGGTCATCTGGGGTCAACCAAGGTTAGAGTGTGTGAAGCCTGTAGCATCTCACACCTGGTGGACAGAGAACGCATTCTTGAAATTAAGAATGTATTTGTGGATAATCCACATGGCAACAAGTAACACAAATCCATGGGGAAAAAAAGTGAAAACAACACAATTATACACGTAAACCTTTGCGCATCCCGTTCCACTTCAGCCCCCTGGACGAACTCTTTCATAACACCTATCATTAAACTGTCTTCACTTACATGTCTCTCTTGATTTTTTTTTTCTTCACTTACTGTCAAATCCAGCAACACACCTGGCTGTCAGCAAGTTGTCAGTAGTAGGGGCGTGAATTATGATCATAGACATCTGAGCAATGTGGTCAAGTTACGGTCAAGCCAGTTATAGTCTGGCCTTAGGTATTTCCGTCACTTACCTGGCTCACTGTTTGTATATAGCTTGTGTGCTCAGGTAGCTAAAAGTTGACCTGAGCTTTTTATTGCTTCTGAAGAATTTCGAGTATTCAGCGCTTAACTGATTCTAAAATCACTCGATTACCAATGTCAAGTAGCTAAACCCCACATTAAAACCTTCCTGCCCCATAGTTTTCAGCAAGTTGCCTCCAGATCGACATTCATCAATGCCCGCGCATCGTTTCGTGATCAGATAGCAAAGTAAAAACATATATCAATGTCCCATGAATAGATCAGCCAGGAGGCACAAGTTACTGAGTGTTCACCTTTCCGTTGTGTGTGTATGTGTGTCTTTCTCATTTTTCATTGTCTGGCCTCAACAGTGAACTTTCAACTAAGCTTTCCTCATAAACATAACAAGAGTTATGGGTCTGAATACGTTGCAAATTCTTAAAAAAAAATCCTCTCCTGGTCCCACCTCAATCTCTGATGTAACAGCGAGTGTTTTTGATTTGACAGGCGATAGGAAACACCTGCTGTGACATCACAGATTGGGAAATGGCCAGAGGTGCAACACGGTTGAAATTTTCAACGGAGTAGTCGCTCGCTTAGCACGTGTGGTTCAATGTGGAAATCATCTAAGCCTATTTTTTTAGATATTTTTAGCCACGTTTGCTCCATGACCCCCAGGGTTGGGGATGTTGATGTCTCAGTCGGTCCACCACTTTCGTCCACATCTGTTGGACTGATTGGCATGACATTTGCAGACATTCATGGTTTCCTCAAGATGCATTATAATAACTTACTTTGATCTCTTCATTTTAAAAGTCCAGGACCATCACATCATCCCAAACTGTGCACCCTAAACACTCAATGAGTACATAGAAATATTGTTTTGACTGAACTCTGAATGCAGAAGTCCATTAGTTACCATATGCCTACCCTGACCAATTAGGAGGAGTTTCCTGTGTGATGATGTAAATTATTCCTCAATGAAGACCCATCCACAAACATAATCAGTGTTAGTCATGGATCAACCGATTATCGGAATGACCGATAATATGGTCTGACATTTTTACGATAATTCTGATGTTTTTTTCACTGATATTGGATGAGATAAATCTATTTTAAAACGTGTTCCTTTGGCTCTGATGGATCCGTCTCTCTGCCTGAAGTGTCCAGTCTTAGCTGTGTAACAATGTCTTGCTGACTGAACCAAGATTTGTGTTGGAGGTTGTGTTCTTCTACAAAACCTTATCACAGATTTTCACAGTGTACAAAAACCAAACAAATGGTAAACTGTATTCAGTCTAATCCCAGGTGTGTTTTTCAGGGACACCAAAATCATTTTATATTTACTGCAACTTATATTAGTTTTAAGTTTCCTTGATTATGAATCGGTATCAGCCCTAAAAAACATATCAGTCGATCCCTAGTGTCAGACTCATTTTCTGTTTGTGGTGAAGGAGACAGTTAAATTGACCTTTGAGTTGAGACACAATGACAGTTTTTCTATAACCAAGATGGAGGCACCAATGCCTGTAATATAACCCCGGTCTTTATGTTGGTGGTCATACTTAAGTGTCTGCTTCCTCAAATATTATAATATAGCGAAATGTCTGTTGATGAGTGAAGTACAGTGTTTATGGTGCATATGTTTTGCAGTTGTTTTTCCTTTTTTGGCAGAATTACCAGAGTTGAAGCCAAACCACAGTGATCTAAAGTTCCTGTTAAATTACAACTACAATGGCACAGTGGGGGAAGAATCTGAAATCTGAAATTAAAATGAAACATAGAAGACATAAAAACATCAACAGTAAATCTAGAGTTGTATATTTTAATAATCAGATGTATCACTTTTTTCGCAGTTAGTAATTCATGTGTCAACTGTGCTAATTCATGCATTCAAGTAAGTCTGGAGGCATTGTGATTGACGAGGGCATTGTTTGTGTTTTGTTTTGTTTTTTCCTTGTGTTTAGGAAAGAGCACATGTGTTTGATTTCGTGTTAGGTTGAACTGTAGCAGGGGGGATAATCCTTCTCTCAGCTTTGGCTAAACAACATGTGTGGAGTTGCTTCCTCCAATGACAGATTTGGAAAATGTCTGGTGTGGTGATTGATGAGAGGTGCCTTTGTAATTGGCTGAGCAGAATTGTTTAAATGAGGTTTTTAGGTCAGTTACAGCAGCGAGGAATGTCTGAAGGCGTTTCTCCACAACACGCTTTTACAACAGGCGTGACAAGCTGATAATGACATGGAGACGTTTGAGCTCCAGTGATACGTACGCATAGGTGTAGGTGCAGTTGGATGCTTTTTTTTTTTCATTATGCTGACAAAATTGAGTGGCAGCAACATTTCAGCCCAGAGTCTGTTTAATTAATGGTACTAAAAGATGATGGAGAAGACCCCATGAGCACAAACAGGCCTTATTGATTTAGCCATAAGATTCGCATTCATCTGTTGATTTTCCTGGTTGTTGTCCATCTCAATTTCCCCCAAGTCGACATCTTCAGTTGTCTTGTCTTGTCCAACAGCTGGTTCTGGAGGCATGATGTTTCCGAGTTCTCCATCATGAATAGGATTTCTCAGGAAGGCCTTGAGGGAACTTTGCACCCAAAGATGAACTGGTTAAAAATGTTGTGGTCAAAGATCAGAGTTCAAGGTCACTGTGAGTCTGTGACCTGACAAAAGACATTTTTAGCCAACGACTCCATAATTCCTACGGACACAAATCACACGTTTCTTGAGATATAATAGTGAAGTGATGGCTTGTCGACATCATGATGTCCTGCAGTAGATGCCTGCAGAGTTAGAGCCACACTAGAGGCATGGCTGTAGGGATGGCAATGATGGACTCTTTATTGGTCCACCACTTTCGTCTGGGCTCAAAAATCAGAAAAAAAATGAATATTACATAGATTGCCATGACATTTTCTACAGGCATTTATGGCACCCAGAAGCCGAAGCCTAATGACTCCAGTAATCCACTGACTCTTCTTCCTCCTGTGTCACCATAATCATAATTTGTAGTTTTGACTGTGATGTTTCAGCAGCTAAATGGATTAAATGTTTTACACATGTTTATGCCCCTTCAGTAACGACACTAAAGCATTCAGCTCAATGCACCAGCTCAACCTCATGGAGCTGTTTGCATTCACTTACACTTGTTTTGACACAATAGAACTGGTGTCATTTATTAAACATTTTTTTCTTTATCATGCTAAAATTGAAGTCAGATTTGTCCTAGTTTGGAGCCAGTACAGTTGACACTGGTGTGTATCATCTCTGTTCAGTCTTTTCCCAGTCAGTGCTCAATATGTTTAGCACAAAAACAAGACCCACCAGTGAGAATAGAGTGATTAGAGCCACGTTTACCAGTGTCTGTAAAGATAATTGGAGCCAGGTTTAACACTGTCTGTATAAATAAGAGACTCAACTGATGTTGAATATGTACAAAAGCTGTTAAATAAAAAAAAGGACACCCATGGGCGTTTTTTCAGCTAATAATTTATTGACAACAACTGACCAGCAATTAGCAATAAAAGTCTGAGGTAGTCGAGCAGCAGCAGGGACTGGATGTATGGAGCAATCAGCTTCACTGCTCAGTATGAACTGTTGTATCATTGGTTCTTTGGTTGTTTCCACAAGGAACCCAAAGATGAATCTGGTTTGGTGCCCAGAGTCGAACCTTCTGAGGTCTGTGTTTTGTGTTCATTAAGTTTGATGAATAACACAATGAATGGCTGCAACACACAACTGATTACACTTGTAACAACAAGAATGAAAATTGACAACAGCAGCTTTTTATACAAATTTGACATCAAGTATTTCTCTTTTAATTGATTTCTCTGATCAAATGAAAACACTGTTTTAACAGTAACATCTAGTCTTTCCTCAGTGCTTTCTCTCTATAAATGCATTCTTTTCTTTTTTCGCTCTCTTTCTTCTTCCTTCTTTGGTGAAGAAGTGTTACTTTTCACCATTTTATAGCAATTTAGCACAGATTTTGCGATCTGGCGCGGCCTGGTCCGTGTCCTGTAAATCTTTATGTTCAAAAATAGGCTCAGTCTTTGTTCTCCAGAAATCAAAGTCTACGTGTGATGCAACATCCAAGAATAATAAGAGGCACACGGAGCCACATCAAGCCCTAGCGTAGCTGTCCACCGAGAAGTGCTGCAGGCCTGTGTGCGCCTGACAAATATTGATGTACTTTGATCTTGTGTTCGAGAGGAAGACGGACTTTGCGGGGACGACCGCGTGTCGTTCATTGGAAGCAAGTGGAGGAGTGATTACAACCGAGAGGCTTAGAGCTGTGATTTCAACACGAGTGCCATAGATTCCTCGAAGGTGATAAGAAGCACATGCGGTTCAGCCTGCAGGTTTCTTATCCCCTCCTCAGCTGATATTTAGGATTCATATAAGTAAATGCATGTGTGTGTGTGTGTGTGTGTGTGTGTACTGTACTGCACAGACTAGGCTGTTTGTGTGTGTGTCAGACAGCAGGAGAGACTATCCAGTGTGGTTCTTTGATCAGAGCCAGCTGAACAAGGAGGAAAGAAAACATATGGTCCCTCCGTCCTATTGTCCTTCTAGCCTCCTCTTCTTCTTCTTCTCCTTCTCTCTGGTTTTCATCTCCCTCTTTTCATGATTCGTCAGGTTGAGTCTCTGAGGAGAGACGCGTCTGATGTCTGAGAGGGACGTTTTTAGAAAAGAGAGAGTGAGCAGGAGAAAGAGGAAAAGGAGGTAGAGGACTGTAATGACAGGCTCCTGGGGCAAATCCTCTGTGGGGGGATTTGAACCCCTGTGTGGTGTCTGTTTTATGTGCGTTTCCGTGGCGTGGCGTAGGCAGCTCGGCTAAACATTAGTTCTTGTTTCTGCAAGAGCCATGTTATTGCATTCTCAGCCATTATTGAGATAATGACAGACTCATCACAAACACACATGTACACTGAAGAGCCCCTCACAAACACACACATGCAGAAACACACGAAAACAGACACACATCTGGTTTGCAGAAAATCCATAGTCTTTCCAATATGATGCCCATTAAGCTGTCTGACTGTGTGTGTTTGTGTCAGTGTCGCTCCACATATTGCTGAGCCTTTTACTTATAAATGTGAAACCTTAACCCATTAAAACCAGATGCAGCTTGGATGGATATCTGATGAAAGTCTCTGCCTCCACTTAGACTGCACCGCTTCACTTTTTTTTTGTGTCAGTGAGCAATTTTTAAATAGACCTGTTTATCCGGCACTCGGATTGTCCGTCCTTAGGCGACAGTAGGGCTGCGATGATGATGAGAACAACGCCATAACGGCAATTACACAGTCATGTGATGCCTATACTGCAGGGTTGAGCTCATTACTGTCATTACTGCAGGTTTTTTTTTTTCTTTTCTTTTTCCTGCTTTTTGCTTTTCATGTTTTTGCAGGTGAAGGTTTCATGCAAGCACTTGCCTGGTGTGGGAGGGGGAGGATTGTCCACTACAGTAGTAATGTGCTTTTATTTCGTCTCGTCTGGATTATTGTAACAGCCTTTTGACATGTTTTAATAAGAAAGTGCTGGAACGTCTCCAAACTGTTCAGAATGCTGCTGCTATAGGCTTTTAACTCACACAAGTAAAAGGGCACATATTACCCCGGTTTTAGCCTCACTCCATGGTTGCCAGTCCATTTTAGAATCCAATTTAAAAACTTTAGTCCTTACTTGTAGAGCCCTGCGTGGACAAGCCCCCCGTTACATCTCTGACCTGATCCAACTCCACACTCCCCTAGTCTCAGGTCATCAGGCCAAATGCTGCTAGTGGTCCCTCACACTCATTTTAAAACTAGAGGTGACCGATCTTTTCAAGCAGCTGAGCTGCACCGAGGCTCTGGAACAGCTTACCTCCATCTATACGCTGCTTGAACTCTGTGTCGATTCTTTTAAAAAGCACCCAAAGACGATTTTATTGGAGCGGGCGTATAGTTTAAACTAGGGTTTTAAAGCTGAAGGATTCTTCTTTTATTGCTGTTTGTCTGTTGCTTTTTATTGTCCTTCTCCCCTATTTATTGTATTTTATTTGTGAAGCACTTTGTTATTTTTATCTGTGAAAAGTGCTTTATAAATCAAGATTACTTACTTACTAATGTGATCACAGATGATGTTTTTCACTTGAGGGCTGGACAGCGTGGAGGGTTACAGTCAGACAGGTCAGAAGCAAGCCCAGATTATCTTGTCTGCTTTTATTTGAAGGTAAAACTCAAAGTGAGTGAATCCTGAGGTACCTGCAGTAGCTAATCCCTCAAAGTGGAAGTCGACTGGAAGCAGGAGGCCTGGAAGTGACCCGTGATGGATGTTTACAACGGACAGTTCGGGGTCACAGTTCCAACAAACACCTTCATTTATTTTCTCTTCCGAGTAAATCAAAGAGCTGTCTACTGGACCGTCACAGTGAAATCCATACGTCTCAGCGCTGAAGTCGACTTCACGCTCGTGGATCTTCTCTCTTCAAACTACGCTTGTTCTGCTTCATGTCGAAGGCTTTACATCTGACATACTCTGCATGTGTGTGCATGTTGATGGTAGTGCCCCCCTCACGTTGAAGTTTAGAGCCCCAGGTTAAGAGCAGGAGCTGATAGAGACCAGAACGTCCCCCCGGTGCATGTGCAACACTATATATATATATATATATACATATAGTATCTGTGTTGTTCTGTGTGTGTGTGTGTGTGTGCATGCTCACATCCACATTATTCCATTGTCGTATTGTGCTTGGACATGCACATGCATCAACAGCGAGGCGAAACATTACCTGATGTGTTTCAGTCCATATAGACTTTCCGTGTCTCGTCTTGTCCTCCGCTGCATTCATGTGTCAGTGCTGCCGATCATCTCATGGTATGTGTGTGTGTGTATGAATGAAACCCTGCGTCCTGTACACACCGACTCCCCGTCCGTGAGCACCAGGAGTGTGGATGCATTTAAGGAAAGCAGCATCTTGTGCTAATAAGATACAATTAGGTGAACTCCCCATAGCAGCAAACATGTAACTCCTAATAAGGCGGTTGCGTTGTAGTGTTTTTGATATTGTATTGCATTACATGGCACATGTGTTTTCTATTTTTCGGACCACTTTGCACATTTTTTGTGTAACGTATGACATCAACGCAGCGCACAAATCAAACAAGTCATTTCCTAAATGTCAGCTTTTTTTCTTTGAAAGATGTTTCTCAGCCTCTAAAATGAAAAACAACCCAAACTCATGAGATATTATCAGCCTGAGCAGGTCACCATGTCGTTATTAGCTGTATTAATAAGTAAATAATGTGATGGTGAGGTCATGACAGACTTTAGTTACAAGCTGACTGGAGGACGGCCAGACACACTGGACAGATGGACAAACAGATTGACAAAAAAAAGAGAAAAAAAAGGGCAACAAATACATCTGGTGCTCAGACTCAGACGTTTGTGCCAACCTCGTGTGTGTGTGTGTGTGTGTGACTGCATGTGTGTGTGTTGAAAGGTGCAAAGCAGATGGAGGGTTTACGTAAGTCTCAGAAATACGTGTGAAAAGAAGCAACACCAGTAGAGGCATGCCCTCCTCTCCCCTACCATCTATTATTTCTTCTATTTTCCCTCTTTTACCCCAGTCTCTCTTTTCTCTTTCAATATGCTGCACATTTCTCTCCTCTTTTTTCTCTTTCTCTCTCTCTCTTCCCCCACTCTCCTCGCTTACATCCCATCTTTTACTGCTTAGTCCGTCTCACAGAGCTCTGTGACCGCTGAGTCCCCGCTCGCCAGAGACATGTGTGTGCGCAATGTATGTGTATAAAGAATGTTGTGTTGTGTGTGTGCTGCATATGTTGAGCATTTCTTTTGCCAAACTACATTCTGCATCTGGAGTGTTTCAAATGTCTCTCAATGTGTTTCCTTGTGTGTGTGTGTGTGTGTGTGTGTGTTTGCCATTGGGCTGGGGCATTGTCAGAACACATGTATCCTTTATGGCCGCCTCTTGTTGAGTCTTTGTTGTGTGATACCGACTGTGTGTTGTGTCGGTGCCAAGAAGGGCGTTATCATGTGATTACAACAAGCTCCTGCAACAATGTGTGTGTGTATGTGTGTGTGTAGAGTGGCAGATAGAGAGGCAAACAGACAAGGAGCACTTGATCTTACTGATAAAGGTCATGAATTATAATATATCTGCAATTATACTGTAGAGTGTTGTTGTGACTTTATGAATCCAGATCATTGCCAAGTAATACAGCTTTTGATCTCCATCAGCGGGGCAATTACTGCGTCTGTCTGTTAGAGCTGGGTGGGAAATGCTTCATCGGTTCATCAGAGGCTGTTTGCTCAACAACAGCTGTCGTCTCTGCCTTTAACGGGTTCACATGAAAAAGGTTCTGAGTCATGAAAAAGGTAAAAGAGGCTGAAAATCTCTGCGTGTGTTTGGTTTGTTGTTGATACAAACACTAGGGATTAGAGCAGCTTTAGAAACAGGACCCACACTCACACAACAGTGGTTTCACCAGTTAACCCTCATCCTGTGGTGACGATTAACTGTGGTAAGATTCCTAAATACCATCAATTTCCAGAAAAGACTATGTCCAAACCATTGGCAGGAATTTAAAATGTTAGTGTGTCATTTGTAATAATAATAATAATAATAATAATATTAATAATGATAATGATGAAAAAAATTGCATCTTCTCCCTGCTGCCTTCCAACCAATGAATAAGAAATATTGTGATTTGTATATGATATTGTCAAACTGTGGAATTTCCTTGGCTGTGATAGAAAGAAAGAAAGAAAGAAAGAAAGAAAGAAAGAAAGAAAGAAAGAAAGAAAGAAAGAAAGAAAGAAAGAAAGAAAGAAAGAAAGAAAGAAAGAAAGAAAGAAAGACAATAAATGTAAACATCTGGTATACACATAATGACTTGAATATTTCAAACATTTCCGCTGGGGGATTAATAATTGATCCTATATTAATAGGAATGTAATGTTTTTTGTTTATAATTAGTAATGTAAGTATAATTTGACTATATTTGATTTTACACATTCATTGTTTTGTTAAATTTATTAATGCATAATAATTGTAATACCGTTATTATTGCTCTGACAATAATCGAACCAAGAAAATCTATAATTGTCACACTGGCAATGATAACAATGACGTGTTGCAGGAATGCAGAACAGCAAAACTTCTGTTTCAATGTAATAACAAAAGTAATGCAGAGATGGATGTATGGTTTAAATAATACTATACTTTTCAGTGATATTAGTATCTATACATCTCTCATCACCCAGGCAGCTCCGATCCTAAGCCTCTTTACTTTCTCTAAACTTTCACGCAGACAGTGAAAAGAAATGCAGTGCAACAATATCGTTAAGCCACAACTGAAAACACACTTATAGTCATTTTCTTTTCAGCTCTACCTCCTCTCTTGTCTGAATGCAGTTTGAAGTGTGCATGTCGATGGATTGTGTTGAGTGAGCGCATCTTTTTCTTTTTCTTTTTCTGTCGCTGCCTCCAGTCCGCCACAGAGGCAGTTAAAGTGTCTGTCAGACTGTGAAGTGGCAGCTCTGTGGCGGCGGTAGCGATAGAAAGTAAAAGAGGATGTAGCGGCCGCCGCCACGTTCTCACGAACAAGCACTGATATCTGCAGATGGAGGATGTTGGAACAAGGTGCTCGCCAAATGTGTGATTGTGGACAGACGTGTACTGTAGGATACCGCTGGCCAGGAAAATGTTTTCGTTTCAGTTCAGCTTAAATGTTCATTGAAGTTTCTGGCGAAGTGAACGCCAACAGCTTTATTCAAGGCCTTTTTTTCCTTTCACCAACTCAAACCTTGAGTGAACAGACTCAACTCGGCACCTGTCCTCTCCTCTCAGCTGTAACGTTGTTTACCTTTTCGCAGCCGACCCCGTTGACGTCCTGAAGGTGCTGGAGCTGTCGGAGGACATGGAGGGCGTGTCGCTGGAGGCCGGGCTGTGCACCAGCAGGACGGGCAGAGAAGAAACAGACCTCTCCTTTAAAATCGACAAGAAGATCCAGCTGAGCGCGCCCACCAAGCAACTTTTCCCCTGTAAGTTTGAAAGCCAGTCAGAGTAAACCGAATGTGGGGAAGGGATGCATTTGTCCTAATATATAATATAATCCCACCAGATTCGACATTCCCTGTGAACTTCTCTGTGATGACGACAGTCAGAGCTGTGAAAGGCTCACAGGTCTTCCTCCTCTCCGTGTACGACTCACAGGTACGATTCAAACACACTATCTCAGATAACATAAAGAGCCAGAATAACGCTGAGTAAAAATGTACGGTAACCCTTTAATTTACAGGCCGCTAATTACGTGATAATGTCAAGAAATAGCCAAGAAATAACAAGTAATTGTGTAGTAATGTCAAGAAAAAGCCTAGAAATAACAGTCACTTTCATCTTAATGTCATGTTTTTCATAAAGACAAAAGGTTACACATGCTTTTCATGCTTTGAATTTTTTGGGAAAGGCCAGAATTTTTCTCAACCAAGTTCTTGTAATCGACTGATATTTCTGGGCTGTTTCTACGCGATCAATTGTTATTTCTTGTCTGTAATATTTCACGACATTACTATGAAATTGACTGTTATTTCAAGGCTATTTCTAGACATTATAACGCAATTAAGCTTTATTTCTTGGCATTATCACGCAATTAGTGGCCTGTAAATTAAAGAGTTACCAAATTTACTGATTTATTTTTCTGGATTGTTCTTCCCGTCACGTCTCTCAGGGCACGCAGCAGCTCGGCTTGGAGATCGGCCGTTCTCCCGTCTTCCTGTATGAGGACCACGAGGGTCAGCCGCCTCCCGAGCTTTACCCCACCTTTAGGAAAATCAACCTGGCTGATGGCAAGTGGGTAACCACACACGCACATGCACACACACAGATTCATACACACACTTTTGTGTTTGCCTTTGCATAAAAGACACTGAAATCATTTGAAGGCATCCAGAGCCATAATGACAAGGAGAAACAACATGCAGGGAATTATTATTACAACACTGACAAGTGATATTTAGATCATGCAACACGTGCTGCAAAATTTCCCATGAGGGTGCGACAGGATCCTAAAAAACTGTTGTAAAATAAAGAAATAACAATTTGCATCCCTTCCTCCTTCTCTCCCTCTCTTTTCCTCCCAGGTGGCACAGAGTAGCCTACAGTATCGACGGCCAGTCGGTGACTCTCTACCTGGACTGTCACAAGCTGGACACCCTGGACCTGCTCAGAGGTCACCACCCTCACATCAGCACCGACGGCGTCACCGTGTTCGGAACTCGCCTCCTGGACGAAGACGTGTTTGAAGTGAGATCATCAATAAGTGCATTTATCTGTATCCGTGTGCGACTCAGGGCGTCATGTAATATGACCTGGATGTTGAAACTGTTGCAGTTTGTAGCCACTTGGTAAAGGGAAAAATCAGAGTCAATCACTTCCAAGTCAGTTTCTTTGTTACAGTAAGTGAAAAGTTTGGCTTTAGTAAAGACTAAAAAAAAAACAACAACTTGGCAAATAGTACAAAGAATAAGACCACAGAGTGTGTTACTGTTGTGTGTGGCGAGGAAGTGTCTCTACTTGTTGCTGCTTGTTTGATTAATCCATCAATTTGTGAAGAATGGATCAAAGCTTTTCTCCCTACACTGCCATCCGGTGGCTGATTGGGTGTAATGCATTTCCACCACCGCTCCAATACAGTCAGTGCCAGAGCTGTGCAAATTGTTTCTATGTTAGACTTGATTATTGTTAGTTTTATTAGTGAAAAAAAAACCCGCTTAAAAATCACAAAATTGTGCAAATGATTGACAACAAGTGCAGGAAAATCTGTAGCGGTGTAAAATCTTTATGAGTTGTGTTTCTGCAGTGTGAGGTAATTTAGACAGAGTTCAAGTGTGACCTCTGACCTGTGTTTTCAGTGTCAGGTGGTCCGTCTGTTTAACTGAACCACTCCCTGCCCGTGTTTGGCTTTAGCTTCCCTTTCCATGTCTCTGAATGTGTGTGTGTGAGAGGGAGAAAGAGCTTACGACTGTGTGTGGACTTAATGTGCTGGCACCACTCGAATCTGAGAGTCTGGAGCTGATTAACTGCACATTGAGGATTAAAACAGCCTGTTGTGTCACTTTGAACTGATTAAATGAATAAATATAGTAAAAAGATGGAGACTCAGGAGACACGTTGATGTGTGACAGGTCGTTCCTGGTTACGACATAATAACATCCATCATGAGTGACACTTTATGTTCGTTCCTGCCGCTCATAAGGTTTCGCTAACTCTGCGTCTCATCCGTGTGTCTCGCTGTGACGCAGGGAGACATCCAGCAGCTCCTGATCGTCGATGACCCCCGAGCTGCAGAGACCTACTGTCAGGACTACATCCCAGACTGTGAGGCAGCTTTACCCTACGACAGTATATTAACAGAAGCTCAGGAGGTGAGTCTGCTCCGAAAAAAACAAACATACATCACACTTGAAGCATTTTTTTAAATCAGCAAAATGGTCAGAAATCCCATCAGCCACGTGGTTATGTTGTAACCGCGTCCCCATTCCTGACATAACCCTCACTGGGAGGCATCTCAGGTGCTGAATGTAATAAATCCCGACAGAAGAGCGGGGGTTGAAAAGTGAAGGAGCCCCGAAGGTCTCATTTGTGTGAGAGGAAAACTATTACAGGTATTTATGGACAGTTTAGAAGGCAGATATGACAACAAGATGAATGGTTTGATTATTTTCAGTCGTATATAGAAGCCTTCTGGCCACTTTGAAGAAACGTCTGCGATATTTGCATGTGCAGATTATGTCTTTTTTTTTCTCTTTTTTTCCTCAAATGCACGCACATATGAATGTCTTATAATGAGTTGCAGCAGCATCCCTCCACCACCGAGCTCTCACCCACTCCCTCTCTGTATCCCCTCTCTCTTTGTAGAGTAAAATACTCCACATAGCTCCCTGATCCCGTCAGTTCCCCGAGCCAGGCGCTTTGTGCCAACGCTCCACACTCCTGGGAAAAGTTTCAAATCCTCTTCCGCTACTTCTGTTTGATTCATCGTCTGGCTCGCTCCAGGATTTCTGGTTTATTGTGTTCAGAAACTGGATTTTTTTTTTCTGTCTTTTTTTTTGTAACAATCAGCTTGAAGAAGTTAATTGAAAACATTGAGGACTGAGGCACAGATGAAGCTGTCAATGCTGAAATGTGCAAAGCCTGGAAGAAGCCAGAATAAGATAGTTGAGCTACGTTCAGCTGCGGTTGTACAGGAAGAAAACCGTCTCACATTTCATGATATTCTTAAATCACCGCAGACTGACGGCCTGGATGACAGCGTCTCAGTTCGGAGGACAGCGTCTCTGGTCGTCCGTTCCGTCCCTTGATGTTGTCTGATGCCTCATCATCTTGTTGCTGGGCTCATGTGTTTCTGTTCTGTCTTGGTTTTTCAGGTGGAGAGAGCGCCGAGGAAACACGTGGTCGAAGAGTTCGAGGAGTTCGATTACAGCGACCTCTACGACGACATGTCCGTCTCCACGGTGACCGCAGGCCCTAATGTGACAGAGTACGAGGTGAGGCTCAAACAAACTTAACTTTGTGTGAGTTTGTATTTCCTCAGTTGTTTTGTTCCTGTCCCTCATCATGATGTCTTTTGGGCAGATTGTAGAGTACGAAGACTACGACAACACCACGGATTACTACCACGAGAAGGAGTACGAGTACGAGGAAGAGTACGATGAGCGTTACGGACCGGCTGAGAGGGAAGGGGAGTTCACTCTTAACGCACAGGTACCAACAAAACCATCATATACTAATGCTTTATTCAGCTTTAGATGAACTGGATCCTGCGTGGAGAATAGAAGACTTCTCCTCTTACTTGTCTAAATTAATGCTGTGTTTGTGTCTGTCCATGTCGTCTCATTAGGATATACCAGAGAAAGGAGAGAAAGGAGAACCGGGCATTTTGGGAGCGGTGAGAAAAACACACACAGACAAAACCACACAAGGGCTTGATTTTTTTTTGTTAATATTTTGAGTGTTGTGTTGATATTTCCTGATTTAAACCAGGGAATCAGATTCAGATTCATAATTTATTGTCTCCCAGGGGAAATTTATTTCCACAGTTTGTGAAAGACAAGCACCAACACACACGCACCACCAAAACATGAACATAATGAACAAAACATAACCAGGCAATGTCCAGAATAGGTAAGACATAATTAATTATTTAGGTAAAGTTTAAAGACAGACCTGGATTGGGAAATTTATCAGACTTTTCCATTGTGAATTGGGTTTTTGTAGAAGAACAAGCGTGCATTTCCTAACATCAGGTGTTGAAAAGTTTACAGGTGAAACACTAGATATTACCTGATGACAGGTAGCAGACATGGCAGATGTATAAATCCTACATGTCAGCAGACAATCAGAAAAATGTCTGACACTTGTTGAGTTATTCTGTTCACCACTGACATATATACAGATGGATGATACATAACCGAACTGTTCCTTTAATATCTCTGCGTTTCTGTGCTGTAAATCAGTAATAATGAGGACAGTTTTATATCAGTGATGGATCAGATTTTTTTTCCGCATTAATGTGATTAAGCACTTGGATTTGCCAAACAATTAAAAAATAATAAATCTATTCTTATCGGCAATAAAATGCCAATATTGTATTTCATATAATGAAAAACATCACCATCAATAAATTTTTGGAGATTAGTTTATTGCTCCACTGTTAAATATCCTCCCCTGTACATGGTCCAAATTCTTCAATAACCAAAGTAAAGTCTCCTCTTCCAAAACGTTTATTTGCTAACTTAGCTATAATTACAGAATTGATAATAAAAGTCCAGTATTAGAACTGAAACTAGCGTTGAAAAAATAATTCAGTAAACTGATGCACTAGAGCCAGAACCAGTCTCGTCTCCAGTGGAAACTCCAGCAGCACCAGGACCAGTATAAGTTCTACCTGGACTAGTATTAGTACCACTCACCGGCACCGACACAGGAAGTAGCAGAACTAGTACCAGCACCAGGACCGACACCAGTTGTAGCAGAACCAGTACCCTGCAGCAGAACCAGCACTAGTACCGGCACCATGACTAGCACCATAATTGAAACCGTTACTGGTACCAGAACCGGTACCAGAACTAGTACCAGAACTGGTACTGGTCTTAAACTCAATACCAGAACCAGTACCCAAACTGACACCAGAATCCGTACCAGAACCTCGTACCAGTACCAAACCCGATACCAGAAGTAACACGAACTGGTACCAAAACCAGTATCATTACCAAAGTGGGTACCAGAACCAGTACCAGAACCAGCACTAGAAGCAGAACCAGCACAAGAACCAACACCAGCACCAATTTCACCCACAATTAAAAACTATAATAGCCTTGTTCTGGTATTTAATTGACGCTGTGATCAAAATGTCTGCAGGGGACGCTGATTACGGGACCATACGGACCGTCAGGACCTCAGGTCAGTGAGTGCATTTTACCTGAATCCTCCCGTTTTGCACGTGAACATGGACTAACTGTTTGGTTTTTTTGCCTGTGCTTTCAGGGAGAGGCCGGCTCTCCAGGAATCACAGGACCGGTGGGACCCCGAGGAGACCCCGGGGAGCTGGTGAGGACCGTCCCCTTGTTTACAATTAGTCCACCACCCGGTTGTTGTCGGCGTCTCTCTGTGTAACTGTCCGTGTCCTCTCTCCTCTCAGGGCCCTCCCGGGCGGCCAGGCCTCAGCGGGGCCGATGGGATCCCAGGTCCCCCAGGCAACATCATGCTCATACCGGTAACACCAACACACTTCTTCTTCTTCTTCTTCTTCTTTTTGTAGTTGCCCCAGGCCACACAAACTGCAGTGCTGTTGTTGCTGCTGTGTGGAAGTTATTTGGCCCTATTAACCCGTAACAGAGCCTGGGGGCAAACGGGGAGTGTTTGTATAGTCTCACTGAGAAACAGGCCGGCTCACATCACATCACACAAATCAACCGTTAGTTTGTCTTTGCTGATATCACCTGCTCTTAGCAAGAAACCTAACCAAGTGTGTATTCTGCACGGTTGTCAATCAGATGCAGCTCAGTGCTTCAGGATTTAATTGTTTACTTTACAACAATGTATTCACTGATAATTAGGTGTCGACTTGGGTTGAGGCTGCAGCTTAAACGATGCTTTTAGTTTAGTTACCCTCATGTTCTGCATATGATTTGTTTCTCCACGATTTTCTTTTAATTTCATCCATCTGCATGTTCTTATGCAAGGTTTAAATAGCAGTGCTGCATATCGGCCACTAGGTGGGGTATTGAGTTTGATACAATATCTGTGTGTGCGTGTTTGTGTGTGTGCAGTTCCAATCAGGTGGTGATCCGAAGACAGGTACTGTGGTTTCTGCCCAGGAGGCCCAGGCCCAGGCCATCCTGCAGCAGACCAAGGTTTTTACATCATCTCTTTTACATCCTCATCAACACATAGAACGAGCTGATGTATAAATACTGCAGTTTGTGTGTGTGTTGCTGACTGATTCCCTCCTCCTCCTCCGTTTCCTCTTCCTCCTTCTAGCTGGCTATGAAAGGACCTCCAGGACCACTCGGCCTCCGGGGACGACCCGGACCGTTGGTGAGTGAGGCCGCATCAGGTTTTCACTTTAGTACGTTGCGCATGGACACCTGCTCCTCCATGTTTCTCCTGAGTCAGAGGAGAGTCGAGTTGAAGGATGAATAATCTGCTGCAGAACAGACTGCTCAGGGAAACATTATTAAATGATGCAGTGCTTGGTTCTCTAATACCTAATGAGAAAATTAAAAGATTAAACCACACACTGTCGTTGCAGTGGTTAGTTAACCCTTAGGGGTCTGAGCCCGTTTTGTTTTTGAATATTTTGTCATTATATACCACATAAAAGATTTGGTATCTTTTTTCAGCACTAATTCATCTATTTGATTTGATTTGTGAATGATTTTTTCACTTTAACCTACTTTATTAACACATTGGGCCCAAAAAAAATACACAGAAATCATCAAATCCGAATTTATCTTATCTCATCTATTCATTTAGTTGTAGTGTTGCATTCACAGACTGAATGCTCTGTATTTTTCCCCAGGGTCTGCCAGGGTCTTCTGGACTGAAGGGGAGCAGCGGAGAAATGGGGCCACCGGTGAGTTACCTGGTCGTCCTGGCAACACAATCAAGCAGCATCTCACAGATTTGAAGACTATCCTCTCTCTTACCACCTTTTTTTGTTATTTTTCCATCCCCACAGGGTCCTCCAGGTCTGACAGGTCTCGCAGGTCAGAACGGGCGTCCAGGGAAAAGGGTGAGACTATTTACTGCAACATTTAGTTAATAAATAGCTTCTTCTGTAATCTACTGTGTCTAACCTGAGTGTGTGTGTGTGTGTGTGTGTGTGTGTGTAGGGTCGATCCGGTACAGACGGAGGTCGCGGTGCAATAGGAGAGCTTGGAGCAAAGGTGAAAAAGGGCTGATGACATACTTTCACTCACTTACTCCTCTGTTATTTCAAAAAAATATGAACCCATCTGTCTGCTCTTCATAAAATTTCAGGGGGATCGAGGGTTCGACGGCTTGCCTGGTCTCCCCGGAAACAAAGGACATAAAGTGAGTCAGCGGGGCCGAAGCCGTGAGTTCTGTTCAGCTCAGAAGTCTTGGGTATTAATAACCAACAACATCTCTGTGTGCATTTTCTCAGGGGGAACGGGGGAAGCCGGGTCCCGTTGGTCCGTCAGGAGAGCCGGGAGAGAAGGTCAGAGGTCACGATGACGGCAGCTGCTCATGTTTATGCAGGTCTGTGTTTGTGTTTGTTGGTGTTGACGCCTGAGTTCTTCCCTCACAGGGCTCTGAGGGACCAGTTGGGCCGAGAGGACAACCGGGTGATGCTGTGAGTGTTTACTTGTATTCAAATGGTATTCAAATCAGCTCTACACTATAATGTGAGGATCAGCTGAGTTGTCATTTTAATTTGGTCGTGGGTTGTGAGGCTCATCTTTATTTAATGAAAGATACTAAGTTACATAATGGGAAGTGTAGGGTCCAGTGTGATCCATGCCAGCACAATAAAAAACAACACAAAATCAAGTCTTCAGTGGCACTTTAAGTCATTATCTCATGACAAAAAACAAATATAAGTTCAGATTTATTGTCTTCTAATATACGAAAACTCTATTCTAGGACTTGACGCACTACGCGTCTTCATTTATAATCTAACCTGCTTACCTTTGCTATTCTCAGCCTTATTCCTTTGAAGTTAAGATGGGTTTAATGGAGCCCAGGCTGGGAAGTTAATATTACAGCAGCAAACATTAACACACAGTACAAATAGAAACAATAATAGAAGAATCAAATAGAAACAATTTGAGTAAAAATATTTTCATCATTTACAAATAGTACAAATGAAAACACCTGGAAACCAGATCTTTGACTAAATTGACTCAATCTTCACATGAACACACACAAGCTTGATTTCAGTTTATTCCATTTTATGTAACTGTGATTTGTATTTCAGGGCTCCAGAGGTCTGAACGGTCCCAGAGGTCGTCCTGGTCCCCCAGGCCAGCCTGTGAGTGTGAACGTTACAGATTGTTGCACAAACCACTTCTGCACACACAACATTCAGAGCCGCACACATTCATCTCTGCCCCTCCCCTCAGTAAAAGACATAACATAGTTATCCTGCTATCTTATCCATGCATTGAAAGTTAGTGCTCTTCTCTGCAATAGCATAAATCCAACCACAGTGTCTCTATCAGATAATTTCATATGATAATTTCTTCATCACAATGTAACAGAGGTTCTGCATTTGTCAAACATGACGTTACGTAACTCTTATCTCCACCGAGAAAATGACAGTCGTTCTGGCAAATACATCACGTTTTCCAAACACCTGAAGCAGATTCCTTCTAGTTTGCATAATTTATGTTCGCAGCGCGGCGGCAACACAAGCGAGCACTTGTCGGCATCTGATAACACGTCGAGGAAACTTTGTTTAAATTACACATTTAAACCTGGATGTTGGTTTGTTCAACATCAAACAGCAGAAGGAGTAAAGTGGTGGTAGCGCCCGCTCACGGCTGGTGATTTCTAGTTTCACTTAGATTCAGTCCCGGGAGGCTCACGTAACGAGCCTCGGGGAAATTTCTGCTGAAGATATAAGTCATGTCTTCTCTTTAAAGTCAGACAGCGAAAAATGTTTTAGGAAAACATTCTTCATGTGACAGAAAAAGACACAGCCAGAAAAAGAAACCTCGCATGGGGAAATTAAAACATGCATTATAAAGCTGGCAGCTTCACTGTCTGCTATTAAAACCCATACATCCTCCCCCACAGTCCTGGCATTGTGTAATAAAAAGCTGCTGTCATTCCCCCAGTGTTTTAATACGGAGGCCGAACAAGTGCACTCAAGGACGCCGAAGAAAAATGAGTCCCTTCTATTAACCGTGGTCTTCTCTCCACTAACAGGGCATTCGAGGAATTGATGGGGTTCAGGGCTCAAAGGGAAACATAGTGAGTATAATGAAGGTAGCAGACAATAGAGCCTGATGACAAATCAATCCCCGATGACATCATTTCCTTTCTGCCACAGGGACAACCAGGAGACGTCGGAGCACCTGGACAGCAAGGCAACCCCGGCATCGTGGTATGAGCAGATCGAGCGCAGATGCCGTAAATTCTCAAATAAAAGCAGAGTCTCAAATAGTCTCCTACAGGTTGGAGCAAATAAAAGCTGGTTTTAATTAGAAGCCGGGTCTATTTTTCTATTTCCTGCAGCTTCCTGTGAAAGTACAAAACCTCTCAAAGCCCACGATCGCCTGTTTGAGCACTTTCTGAGCTGCTTCATTCGTGCTATAGTTCTGAACAGGCCTAAAAATTAAAACCAACCAGTCTGACTCATGGGGGTTGAAGCTTAGACCCAAAGCGGCCGGACTCATGAGCATTAAAGGGATAGTTCAACATTTTGACAAATTGGCCCATTGCCATAATCCCTATAGTCATAGCAGTAGGTTTGTCACCTTTAATTGTCAGTGCAAGCTGTTTTTAGAAAGGCGGAGCAGAGCCGTGAGCTGCTCAGAGCTACGCTACGGAGGCTAATGGGATTTCTTGGTTTCCCTCATCAAACTCATCAAATACACAATCCAACAACTCCAAAATGCTCTCTTTGACAAGTTGTGACGTTTAATCTGTGCCGATTGGACTACTAAATGAATGTGTATTCTCGATCCAGCTATTTGCTTGTATTCTTATTTCCTTACACAGTAAGAATAGAACAATTTGACAGTATTTTACGTCTTTACTGAGCATAAGATTTGCTCTAACTTACTGTAAATAAAAGCTTGCCCTATATTGACGCAAGTCTCTAATATAAACCGGGTCAGTTGAAGTGAATAAAAACCTGCTCTTCTATTGGAGAATTTACGGCATTCACCAAAATAAACCTGCCGCATTAATTTATACACAGCGATACTGACGCTGCTCCTCCTCTACAGGGCTTCCCTGGTCCCCAGGGGCTGGTGGGGCTGCCAGGAGAGAAGGTAAGACACTCTCAGTTGTATTTTACACTTTGGGGCGCCGAACACATGATCGATTGTCTGGTCTGTTTCCGTCTGGTTAGGGGCCTCAAGGGAAGAAAGGGATGCAGGGCTTACCTGGAAACGATGGGCCTCCAGTGAGTATTTCACTTCCATCTCTCAGAGGACTCTTATTGACATAATACATTCCCTTGTAGCACCTAATCCTCGGCTTAAAATTACAACTACATGCCTAACTGCAATAATACCCCCCCCCTCGTAAACAGGGTCATCCTGGAAGGGAGGGTACTCCGGGTGAAAAAGGACTGCCGGTGAGTTTGCCGTACAACATTCATGGATCTGTGTGTACACTACAGTGTGTGTATTTGTATGAGTTGCTGCTGCTGCTGTAGCTACAGAGAAGGTGACATCCATTTTAATGTGGAAATGTTTTTCATTTGTAGGGTCCTCCAGGAGTACAGGGGCCTGTTGGATACCCAGGACAACGGGGAGTGAAGGTAGAAAATACAAATCACAGGATGTGGATCGATACTGAACACTCAGTTACCACATTAACATGTGTATATGTATATTTCAGGTTATAGTATGATATTGTTTCATCTATTTCTGAAGTGTATTCTTGAGCACCAGGAAATACATGCACCACAGCAAGAAGCCCCACTATTATATGAATATAGAAACATGTTCACTGAAATGTACAAATGAACCTGATTTGAAAACCATGGGGGGAGAAGCTGTGAGTACACACACAGTGCATCCCAGACTTTACATAATCTGACAGAGGGAGATAATATCAAGGTCATAGACATGACATCCTCACCCAAGTGTTGAAATTTCAATTAGCTGCTTATTGTTGATAGAGATGAACTGATATGAAGGAATCTATCAGCATGCCGGCAGTTTTATATACATGCAACCCTCATGTGCCTTCTATTTTCTTGTTGAATCCAGTTCTGTATTTTATTTTCCTGCTGAATCCGGTGTTGTTGTTGCTTCTCTTCCTGTTTGTCAGGGAGCAGATGGAATCAGAGGATTAAAGGGAAGCAAAGGCGAGAAGGTGAGAGAGAGACCGGGAACAGCCTGTGCAACCTTCAGGATGTTTTGTTGTCTGTTTAACTACAGAGTCGTGCAGAGCTTTTCTTACTCCCATCTGTGTTTTTTATGTTGCCCTGTTAAACTGGGTTTTCCTCCACTTTGTTCTCTCTGCAGGGGGAAGACGGTTTCCCAGGGGCCAAAGGAGAAATGGGAGGAAAGGGAGACAACGGAGACAACGGACCTCCAGGTGCCAGAGGAGAAGATGGGCCTGAGGGGCCCAAAGGCCTGATGGGTCCTCAAGGAGAAGCTGGCGCCTCTGGTATCGCTGGAGAAAAGGTATGGAGCTATGTTAGCAGGTAAAATGATAGTTATGATTGATAATTGAAAAACTTGCACAGGAGAAGTCACACTGTCACGTTTACACGTGCAACTTTTCTACAATCTGATTATTATCATTCTGATCGGAAATTCCAACACAAAATAAATTGATCCAATTATAACAAGCGTGTCCGTGCATCAAGCAGTTAACCAGAATAAATTCATCGTGGCATGTGCAGTGAATTTTTCCAGTCAAATTTATTGAAAACAGTACAAGAAGAAGCTTTTCCTTCTGCAAACTTACACCTCCCTGTGCTCACCTTCTCTCTCTACGTGCCTGTTGCCTCCTCTGATGAAATCCACACGATACGACCCAATGGATCTATATTACTGTATGTGCTGCAAATGTCACTTTTGTTGCAGGTTATCTCTTTAATTAAGCTGCAAGCACAACAGTTTATACTTCTCCTGTGATCTACTGTACGCGAGGGCGTCGCAACAGCAATGGTTAACTGAAAAAACAAAAAAACAAAACAGGAGCCAGTGGATAAAGGTGCAATGCAGAGACTACTTTGGTCCAATGAACCGTTTATCGGATCTTGACCCGAACATCAACCGGCATTAAACCACCCATCTTGAATAGAAGGAAATTTCTTTCTGAATGAGCCCGTTCAGATTAAAATTTTCCAATCAACATGTTTATATAACGACATTTATTCCTATTTTATTCTGATCATTTGTGTCCATGTCAACATGGCTGTTTAGGGTAAGCTGGGAGTTCCTGGGCTGCCAGGTTATCCAGGACGACAGGGGCCTAAGGTAAAATAAATATGATGAATGAATGTTACATATTTAGTTTGTATCCTTCATCCAAAGTGAATATTTATGGATTCCTCCTCCTCCTCCTTAGGGTTCGGATGGTTTCCCCGGTGCACTGGGAGATGCAGGAGAAAAAGGGAAAAAAGTGAGTGGGTTTAAAAAGCGCTGATGATGACCTGTGAGGAAATAAATGCTCTGTCCACTAATGCCCTGTTCTTTTGTGCTTTTACCCACCAGGGTCCCACCGGACAACCAGGAACTGCAGGACAGAGGGGTCCAAACGTGAGTGCTGTGTCTCTAAACATGTCCCAGTTCAATAGCTAATGATCAGGTGACTAAGGATTTAAAGCCCACGTCCTTGCCTCCCCCTTATTCTCTCTTCCATTAGCTGTTGTAACTCAAGGAGCTTCTTACTCAAGGTCTTTTTTAGTGTTTATTAAAAGCTGAAACATGTTTCCTCCAGCTACAGTGCTTTTATACTTGCACTGGTGAGTAAAAAAACAACACATTTTTCATTTCAACAAAGATAAAAGGATTACCTCATTAGCATTCGGCTACGGCTTCAATGAAGATTTGACAATGTAACAAAGACTTATGGGACATGTCGTTGTTGAATGCTAATTGCCTTTTATCTAGGTTAACTGTGTTCAGCAGCACGCATTACAACCCTGTTTAGATTAGATATGAACATTCATGCAGATTACGGAGTGGCCCCGATGCACTTCTGCGTCAATAAAACACCCACAAATGTGAGCGTTTTAATAACTATGTGTGTTTAAGCCATGCCAGAGCCGCGTCTCTAGGGGCGTTGGTATGATGGATATTGTTATTTTTGAGCATTAAAAGTTTCCCTCTAATTTACCAGTTCACACAATCACGCCTTAGTGCAGTGGTTCCCAGTGGTATTTTTATATGCTGCATTTATGCAATTTATGCAGTGAAAGTATAGAATATAGTTGTTTAAGATTGTGTGTGGTGTTATTAATCATAGTTTTTAAAAATAATAATTAGTTAGAACAATACATTTTTATCAATAATCTTTTTATCGATGCCTCTGTGTTCATTAAACCAATAACTCCAGTGTCTGAACATTCACTTGACAAAGGGCTCAATACTTCCTGAACTGGGTTTGGATTAGTTTGAATCAATCATCTCTGATTCATGTTTCTTCTTCTGCAGGGTGCACGAGGTTCCAGAGGAGCAAGAGGGCCAACAGGAAAATCAGGAGAAAAGGTCACATGACTCTTCCTGTAGCCAATAGAAACACTCCATCGGCCTTTACTGAGGGGCAGCACTTATCTTCGTTCTGCTTATGTTTCCTTAGGGCACCTCCGGACATGATGGACCCCCAGGATCTCCTGGAGAGAGGGTAAGAAAAACACTTTCAATGTATTATACTAATTGATTGATTGACTGAGTGATTGTCCATTAAATTGGCCACATTGTGTTTTTATTAGGGACCTCAAGGGCCACAAGGCAGGAACGGAGAGCCAGGACCTAAAGGATCATCCGTGAGTGGCATAAACATAAACATCATAGATGAACTTATCGGGAAGAGAACCGTTCAGAACTGATCACATCAAGAATACCAGTTCCTAATGATATTTTCTTAGTATGTAATTGTATTTGTGTGAACAAACATTCAGTCGCCTACGTTGTTAAATCTTGGTCCAAGCATCCGGTGCACTTTTACTGTTTTCACTCCTCTATTACACCCATTCAGATTCATTTACATCGTTAGTTTTATTCAAGGTTGGATCAAAGAGTATTACATCAATCAATCAGTCAATCTATAAAACAATCTAACATCTAACAAAGACACATTTTGTGAAGGCCGAAGACAGTAGCCAACAGATGTGTTTGTAAGCATCCCAATCCCAAAAACATTCATATGATCCCACCGTGTCCCGGGGCCAGTGTCTAAAACGCGGAGGGGCCAAGCGCTGCTGGTAGTTAATAAAACATTTGTCATTGTTTTCTGTTTCTGGCTTTGAGGGAGGTGATAATGTTGTGTTGCAGCGCCGGCTGCATGATACCAATATCTCACTGGGCCGCAGGTCATTCTCTCATCAGAATATTTAAATTTTTCTGTCTTAGTTTAAACATAATAGAAATCCTAGTCATATGCTATGAGTCATCTGCGGTGGCCTGCAGGGGCCAGTTCTTGTTTCTTTTGACAGCTCAATGAATAGAAAGCAAGCAGCAGAAATACAGCAAGGTCCCTCTGATTGTTCAGACTGTGTTTTCTCCCTCAGCATTGACTTCACTGACATCATTAATTTCTCACCTTGGTTTTGGCATGCGTGCGTGTGTCTGTGTGTGCATGAATGTATGTGTGTGTGTATAGGGTCCAGCTGGGAAGGACGGACTCCCGGGTCACCCAGGTCAAAGAGGAGAGCCGGTGAGTGAGGTCACACAGGAGAATAAATCATCAGTTACTTAACTTTTTCTTCGAGATATGCTCGAACACACACACATACACACACACACAGTGATATATATTTCTCTGACTCTGACATCTCTGTGCCTGCAGGGTTTCCAAGGGAAGACGGGGCCTCCTGGACCTGCAGGTGTCGTGGGGCCTCAGGTGAGTTCAACCATGTGAATCACTGTTGTTATGTAAGATTTCTCTTGACTTGTGGATCATGTCTGTATTGGCGTCACTGACCGAATCTCTTGTGTGTGTGTGTTTCAGGGTAAATCAGGAGAGACCGGCCCACCAGGGGACCGCGGTCATCCAGGGGCACCAGGTTCACCTGGGGAGCACGGTTTACCTGGCGCTGCTGGGAAGGAAGGTGGAAAGGTGGGTCCTCACACGCTGACCATCATCATCTCATACGCAGGAGTTTGTGTAGTTTGTGTCGAGATTCAACAATGTTTGTGTGTCTGTTTTGTTCCCAGGGCGACCCAGGTTTATTCGGAACGTCAGGGAAGAACGGTCCTGCAGGACTTAAAGGGTTCAGGGGAAGCAGAGGAGCTCCAGGAGTTATGGTAACACACAGAAACATAGGCCACACGACAAAGGATTAACTTCACCTCTTAGGACTGTAAATGATATGAGTGATGTTTCCAGGGGCCTCCTGGTCTGAAAGGAGGATCAGGACCCACAGGAGCCACAGGAGCCATAGTGAGTACCTCTTCTAAAACCTGCTGTTTGTTTGTGAAATTAAATTTGCATCAGTATCTTGCCTTTATTGTCTTTTATTTGTGCTTTTATTTGGAGAAGATGAGCAGGTGCATGGCCTAACGTGTGATATTCTCTGTCCACAGGGGGCATCAGGTGAGCGGGGTCCTCCAGGAACAGCCGGGGCCATAGGACAGCCTGGTCGGGCCGGAGCAATCGGAGGACCTGGACCAATGGGAGAGAAGGGGGAACCTGTAATTAACTATTCATCCTCCTATTAGACCCCACTCTCATTTGGAAAAGAAATGCCACATCAAAGTTATCTCTCATCAATTTTGTTTACGAGCATTTTGTGTTTATTGTTTGCACAGAGTAACATGTGTCCAATGTGTGTGCGTTGTGTCTCAGGGAGAGAAAGGTCCTATTGGACCAGCAGGCCAGGATGGAGACCAGGGACCTGTCGGGATGCTCGGAGCCACGGGTCCTGCAGGGCCTCCAGGAGACGATGGGGATAAGGTAATTGTTTGTGTGTCTCTGAGGGTCTGTTAGGCAAAGGGAATGTATGCGTGTTTCTGCTTTGGTAATTAAGAGTGTGTCCTCTGCGTGTGTGTGTGTCCCCACAGGGAGAGCAGGGAGGCCCCGGACAGAAAGGCAGCAAAGGAGACAAAGGAGAATCAGTGAGTTTACAGAAATACATGAGTGTGAATTGTACTCAGTGATCAGAGCAGCTTTTATCTGGTCTGAATCTCACTCTCTCTCTGTCTCTGTCTCTCTCCACAGGGTCCTCCAGGTCCAACCGGCACTCAGGGCCCCATCGGTCAGCCTGGACTCCCCGTGAGTCTTCTGCTCTCTTTGTCTTCTCAGTGTCCTCATCCTTCCAGTAGCTCTGCCGCTCATTGTTTGTTCGATAGAGGCCGGGGGTTGTAGCGAACCCCAGGCGGGCGGATGATGATGATGCTTCAGTGTACAGGTGTCATTATGTTCAGCCGATGGTTTTATTGAACACTCCAGTTTCTGTGGTTACCTTTTCCTCCTCAACACAGTAAGAGCTGAAGAGCCAGCCTCAGTACATCAAAGTGAAATAAAAGATAGGAAATCAGACGTTAAAAACTGTGATTTTAACCGTTCAGGGTTCACCAGCCCCTGTGCAGGCTGTGTCACCTGCTGCCAGAGATAAACAACTATTCACACTCCCATCTGTATCTATGGGTCTTCAGTTAACCTAACCTGCATGTCTCTGGACTGTGGGAGGAAGTCAAACAACCTGGAGGGGAGACGAGGAGACAGTGAAAGGCAGAGTAAGGTTAAAGCAGGCTACATGTTGAAAAGTCCAAGCCCCTTTCTTCAGACTTCTCTCCAAAGCCTCCAGAGCACAGGAACACGCAACGCTTGTTCTTTTTTCTGCCGTAACGTTACTGAAACTGTCTCGAAGAATTGAGCAGAGCTAGGATAAACACCTTGAGATTAATCAACAATACAAAAAAAACAAAAAAATAAAAATCAGTCCACAACATTAAAACAAACAAATAAACAAAAAGGAAAACCACATAACGACATTGGAACAATAAAACCGTAAGAAGGCGACAATGGCCAGTATGAGATAACGATATATCAGGATGACTATCAATTCACCAAATCAAAAAGAAGATGCATGACATGAGAAGACAGAGCTCGAAGATACCAAAAGAGGAAATGTTCTTCCAGTCTGCTGCTGCTTTAAACATAATAGATCTCCTACCAAATGATTTATTGACATTAGGAACAGAAAAACAGAGCTGAGAAGAAAGTCTGATATGATGCATATGGAGTAAGATACAGTAGTGCTGCAGATAGGATGGGTAATTAAAGGTCCCATATTATGCTATTTTTCATCTATTTCATATGGTTCTAAGTTGTCCAAGCATATTGTATTCATAGTGTATTGTCCCCAAATCAATCTGCAGCTTGGAACTAAAAGTGTCTCTCCAGAGCTCTCCTGAGAAAGCTGTTTCTGTGTCTGCACCTTGAAATGCAAATGATTATGTGTAAACCACGTCCACTCCACAGCTGTCACGGGGAGAGGGTGGCCAATACATGTGCCAATGTTGACATTGAGACAGCGGGGTATTGATTTCGAAAAAAAAAAAAAAAAAAAAAAAGTTTATGAGATGCATCATGTCTGAAAAAATACTAATGTCTCACTGTGACAAATCAAAAAGCCATCAAACTGTCAAATAAAAAAACAAGTGAAACTGAGGAAGCACAAACTGAGGCTACACTGTTATGGACTGATGAGAAGTTACCGGAGAATAAGGTTTTGCAAGAGGAGAAATGTTCTTCCAGTCGTATGCCAATGCTGTTTCATTTTTAAACAGCTGTTTTTCAGTCAGTGATTCAAAATGATTTATTGACATTAGGAACAGAAAAACAGAGCTGAGAAGAAAGTCTGATACGTTTTTCCAGACTTGCCCAGGGGGAGGTATGGAGTAAGTTCAACACATCCTGACCACTGCAGATTCGCCCGTTTGGAGACACGGTCTCAAAAAAATTAAAATCAAATGCAGATTTTTCACCTTCAGCTGTAACACATAGGACCACTACAAAACCTATAGAAAGTGGATTTTCATAATAGGACCCCTTTAAAGTAAATGCATTTGTATATCAGCTGTAACCAGTGCATGTGTCTTGGCCAATTGAGTCTATAGTTTATAATAGTTTTCTGCTGTGTAATAGTGTGTACAGACACTCAGAAAGACCAACGTACACAGGTTAGTTGAGGACACGGATTCATGCAGCGTAGTAACCCGGTTACTGTAGCTGTGCGCACGCAGTCGCTCATTGTTCAGAACCTAATTCTGTAACAATGCCTTTCCTTATTTTTTGCAGTTTCCGTGATAGAGGCTCACTCCTTCCTTTGAGTCTGAATTTAAAATGTCAAATGTTCAGAGGCAGAAACTGACCTATTTAACCCACCAGGGGCTGCTTTGTGTTTTGTTACAGTTTTTTAGCCGCATTTTGTGTGGAACAGTTTTAAATGCGAGAAAGTATCACTATGTGCGGTTATTGCTTCTTTTCATCCTGCCGCTCTGCTGTTGTCATAGTAATAAGTTCTCTGCCTGAAGTGTCTGTGTTGCACACGTGTAGTGAAAGCAACAAAAACATGAAGAACATCAGGTTTCTCTAATCCCTGACCCCAATTACAACAAACATTGTGTTGCATTTGCATGATGGCATTTAAAAGATCAGATAGGACATAAAGAAGCTAAAAGCAATATTATAGCTAGAGCAACTACAAAGGCAAAGACATTAAACTCAAGTGTTGTATTGATTGTGTGGGAGACATTCAAGCTGACAGAGAGTGACCTCGATGGAGAAACATGGATGAAATAGTCTGTTGAAAATGCAGCGCAGCCACAACGCAGCTATTTCCTACAGGAAGAATGTATGACACAGATCGGCTCTGGACCCACATCTGGTCCACTTATAGGGGACAGCTGTGAGTCCAGACTTCAGTGTAGTTCAAAAGGCTTTTCTGATAAACCAAAGTTTATTCACGATCAAGCCAATTATTTTTGCTTTGTGTCTCCACATCTCTTATGTCTTTGGCCACTGCTTCATTTAACCTTTACTCACGTCAAAGCTACAAAAAAACAAAAACAAACACTGTCTTTATCCTTCTCCTCCGCTGTGTCGTAGGGTGTGGATGGAGAGCCAGGTCCCCGGGGCCAGCAGGGCATGTACGGTCCCAAAGGAGACGAGGGACTCCGCGGCTTTAAGGGCTCCAGAGGACCAATAGGATTACAGGTGAGATTTGTTCACAAGTCGGGCCGCGGAGCATTGAAGTGATGTCTCTCTGAAAACGATGGAGTGACCTTGGAGCGCCACACTAATCCTTTAATCCTGTGTGTGTTTTCCAAGGGTATGCCGGGACTGCCAGGAGAGAAGGGTGAGAGTGGACACGTGGGACTAATGGTGAGTTTGTAGAAAACTAAATGTAAAAATCTACCTTTTATATACAATATACTCTATACGATGCCATGTAAAAGTTTGGGCACCCTGGTCAAGTTCTTCTTTTTATTTATAGCTTATCATGCTATTATTCTACTGGTCCGTCCCGCTTGAGAACCAGTTGTGCTGTTTGTGGCCCCTGAACTAAAATGAGTTTGACACCCCTGGTCTAAACAGTAAATATCTTGTCTGACACCTTGGTCAAAGTTATCCAAGAGCTCAGGTCTCCTAGGTTTCCTGTTCTTTTGCAGGCTGCTGCTTTGCTTCCCCTTTTCACTCTAAAACTGTAGAAAACAAAAAATAATACACTGATAGGGCTTAAAATATTGCAAACGAGTGTTTCATGTTTAACTTTATTCCTTTGGAGATCATTTCATCTTCCACTTGCTGAACTGTTCACAGAAATATTGACATTGGGTGCCCAAGCTTTTGCATGATGCCTCTGAACATTTTCCTTCATTTGCACACGTTAGTTAGAGAATCACTCGTCAACATGCTGATGGACCGAGCGCTCACCGTCTTTGAACGCCTGTAAAGTTTCACGGCTGCTTCTCGCTCAGTTGTGTTGCTGTCCTCACACAGACGGACGTGTGAACACCTGCCAAAGCACTAAAACTGCCTCTGTGCAGCAGCAGCAGCAGCAGGTGTCTCACTCTGTCTGCAATGACTCACTGTTATTTCTCTCCCTCTTCACATACCTGTTTTTAGGGTCCACCTGGACAACTAGGGCCCTCTGGACCTCAAGGACCTGTTGGGGGACAGGTAAGTCTGACAGACGCATCCTCACTCAGTAAAAAAAAGCACATGTGGAGAAATATTATGATGTGTTTGCTGTGCAGGGTCCGAGTGGGCGAATAGGAATGATCGGACAGCCAGGTGTTGTTGGAGAGAAGGTAAAAAAAAATAAAGACTGCACATTACAATGTTCAAATAATTCATCTCTCTAAATAAACTCCATTTATTTCCATATTAGGGGGAGGACGGCGAGGCAGGTGACCCTGGGCCGGTTGGTTTGGCCGGAAGAGCTGTGAGTTTCTTTGATTTCTTTCTTCTTTTTTAAATCAAAGAGCCCTTTTAACTGTTCTACCCTCAATCACCAGTTCTATCATTGTCTACCCACGGCTTCGTTATGACTCACACTGCGGCTCCGTTATTACCTCAGGGACTGAAAGGAGAGCAGGGGGAGAAGGGAGATACGGGAGCTCCGGGGGCGGCTGGTCCTCCAGGAGCGAGAGGGACCCCAGGAGAGGACGGAGCCAAGGGCAACGCTGTGAGAAACACACACGATATCAAAAGCAATAACGGTCCTCATTACTCTGCTGTTATCCACGATGCAACACAACGCAACACAAAGCACTTTACTTTTGCACAGTCTGCGGTAGAATAACTCAAATGCCTCCGAGTGAACACCCGGCAGATAAAGACAAAGCAACAGAGCTGTAACAAGTGGAAGATAGTGGGTTTCATGGCTACAGCTTGTTTAAATCTAAATGTACTAGTGGTTTTTCCCACTAAGCTCTTTGAATGAAAAATATCTGTTTTTGCTGAACTGATGTCTGGTCTTAAGTGTTACCATTTCAATTGTTCATAACTTTTCATACTGATTTGATTTGACAATAGATGTTAATAGTGGACAGACAGAAACCTGGTAAATAGAGAAATACTGAATCACTGTAGGCAGAAAATAATCATAATAAAGTCAATTTTCTCAAATAAAGGAGTAAAATGGACATGAAAGGTGAAGGAACATATTTTCTGAGCAGATTTCCTCTTTTCATCTTCAATAAAAATGATCCAATTTAGAAAATAGTCAGCCTCAAAAAAGGCGCAAAATAAATGAAGAAACAAACTTTGTGTCTGTTTGTTCCTGCTCTACTTCTTCTGCAGTTGGTTTTCTCTGCCTTTGTAGAGTGGTACATGACTCACTACTTTTATAGCCTCCTCTGTCGCACACTATTAGTAACTCCAGTCTTCTTGCTCCCTCAGGGTCCGATAGGCGTCACTGGAGACCTCGGACAGCAGGGAGAAGCCGGACCCAATGTGAGTGCCCTCTCTTTTTATTCATCCTCCTCTTTCCCCTCTCCCTAATCCTTGTCTTCTAATTAAAAGTCTTTTGGTAGTTATTGAACTGCCGTGTCCAATTGCCAGAGCAAAGGCTGATCAAAAAGATCCCTAACTGGGATTTCCCTTCATCTCAGGAATGTCATACTTGGTGTGTAATATAAAATCCATAAGGATTTATAGGAAACCCTGGTTTGAGAAAATGAGCAAAAAGCCAGACTTCAAAATGAATGTATATCAAAGATGTGCACATAGAACTTCTATATATTCAACTTAGTTCGGAGAGAAGGCCTGTGCAAAGTTTTGGGTGAAGTAGAAATTAAATCTCTCGTTTTAACTTTTTTGGAAGTATTTGGAAGTTTTTAGTTGCAACGTTTCCTGATTTAGCTTTACTTTGTTATATACATGTACATGATGCTACATAACGGCCTGGTTGCGCTTGTTTTCTACACAGATCAATCAAGAAAATCTCCATCTCTACTCATTTTACCCTTGAAACACCCTTAACTGTATTTTCAGTTCGAGGATGTGTTTTTTATTTATCCATAAGGCCCTACAGTACATCGTATTCAACCTCGCTTTTAAATCTCAGCTTTACCGCTCTCCGTACACGCTCACAGTCCCATATCAGTGTGAATATTCACCTTCTCTGCACCGCGCCGCTGGAATAAACCACAGGACTCACTGAAACTTAACAAACTCATTTAAATAGAGGCTTTCAAAGCTCTGCTTAATATTGCGGTCCCGAATATTCTGCCTTGTTCTTGTTATCCGTCGTCTGGTTCTTTATTATATTTTGCACTTTATATTCCTGTACTCATGTATTGCATTGACGTACATTGTGATCTGTATTTTGTGTTCAACTGTGTTCAATTGCAGAGCGTCCTTGAAAAAGAGAGTTTGCTCTCAATGTTAAAATAAAGGTTAATTGAAAAAAAATGAAGATGAAAAATGTGTGTACTGTAGTTTTCCTCTGCCCACCTTTTTTTTCCTCTCCTCAGGGTGTGGATGGTTTGGCCGGGACTAAAGGAGACACAGGAGATCCTGGAAACGCTGTGAGATTCTCTCCTCCAACATCATACACTAAATATTTCCAATTACTAATTAATTATTCATTATTTATATCAAATATGTTATGTAACCTACTTCCTTAAATTTCTTAGGGACCACCGGGAGCAACAGGGGAACCTGGACCATCTGGACCTCCAGGGCGACGGGTGTGTGTTTTGTTGTGTTTGTTAATTTCTGTAAACGCCTCTGATGCACTGGTTTCTGTTTCCTGTGAGATGAAGTAAAAAAGTGAAACCCTCTTCTCCTGGCTGTTTGAGGTCAGGACTATTTTTCTTAATGCATTTCCACAGTGGTTGTGTTTGTTTATGTGTGTGTGTGTATTTGTGTGTATTTCTATGACAGATTCAGGTTAAAATGTTTTAAAATGTTGTTCTTCAGGGCCACTTGGGTAAACCAGGGAAGGAAGGGAAGGCGGGCCTGAAAGGAGTGAAGGTGAGCGTCAGGAAACAGCTCTTTGAATCATAACTTCTGAATCCTAAAACAGTGTCTGAAGGTCATCCTGCTCTCTCTTCGTTCCAGGGAGCTCCCGGTTTCGAGGGTCCTATCGGGAAAACGGGGCCTGTGGGCGCGCAGGGGCATTCTGGCAAATTCGGCCCCCAGGGTCTGAGAGGAATCCCCGGCCCTGCAGTACGTTGGTTTAATGAAAGCAACAGAATGAATCAGAGAAGCACAGACCAAGACGGAGGTTGATAAATAATTTCTGTCTGTGTGTGTCTTCATCTCAGGGTGAGCAGGGTTTAAATGGACCACCTGGACAGACGGGACCGCCAGGCCCCATGGTGAGACGACATTGTCAGACATCAAAATTTCAAAGGTTTTTCATTACACAATGGAGAAAATCAAGGTTGTTTTGGTGAGATGTAGATGAGAAGAGCACTGATTTCAGCTACAGTATCCAGTTAACTTAGCTTAGCACAAACACTGGGAACAGTTACAGTACATTTAGAAAGTGAGTGATGTTCATAATAATATGAATTAGTTAGTTAGTTAGTTACTTTAATAATCCTTCACAGGAAATGTTACTTACAGCAGCAGCATTCACATGTAATTCATTGCATCAATAATAAAAAATAAGAAAGATAACAGCTCTATCTAGAGAATTGCAGACCTGAGTATAAAATTAAGCTAAGCTGTAACTCCCAATAACCTCATGAACCTACAAGTAGAAATGCCAATGCAATACATATAAATAAATACATCAGAGGTAAAAGACTAAAACTAGTTAATTATAATTTAAAACAACAAGTTCTGTTTTAAAAGGAAAGGAAAGTGCTGGATGTATTACACATTAGGCTGAGCTATTCCACATTGAAGAGTTTTATGGCGGCACGGAGGAAAGACTTCCTGCAGCGTTGTGTCTTAGATCTGGGTGGAATCAGCGCTGCCACTGAAGCTGCTCTGCAGAAACACCTCCACAGCATGAAGTGGGTGCATGTCGCTGTTCATAATGGTTTACATTTATATAACACTGATACCCGATACCCAAAGCGCATACCGAAAGCGCATGGTGGTACATGCCTATGTAGCTCCCAATATTGAGTCTATTTCCAAATATATAGAACTATTAAAGAGAAGAGATAAAGATTTTATTGTTGTTTCTTTTCTTATTGAAATTATGACAAAATTGCTCTGCTCATTTCCTTCGCCATAACAATAAAAGTAGGTGGGTGATGATGTCATATCTCTGACAGAGTAGACGATGGATGTTTGTTTTTATGTGCATTGTTGTGTATATTTTTGACCTCGCTATAACTTCATCTTCTTCCCAGGGTCCACCGGGATTACCAGGGTTTAAGGGAGACCCCGGCAAGAAGGGAGACAAGGTGTGTGTGTGTGTGTGTGTGTGTGTGTGTGTGTGTGTGTGTGTGTGTGTGTGTGTATGCATGAATATCTGCTCTGCCTTCTTAACTGTGACTGTGGCCGCGATGATCTCATCAGTGACGTCTGTGCAGGGTCACGGTGGACTCATCGGTCTGATCGGACCTCCAGGAGACATCGGAGAGAAGGGCGACAGGGGACTGCCAGGAAACCAGGGATTATCAGGCCCGAAAGGAGATGAGGTACGGTAAACGCACACACACACACACACATACACACAAAAGGAGTTCCAACCAACTGTATATAGATGGTCCTTTCATGTTAGCTGGTTCATGACAGTTTAATTTCATGCCTTTATTAGAGCTCCGCCTTTCTATTCCCGCTGCTGTACGTGAAATTGAGTTCCCTTTAAACCACGGCACAAACATGAAATACAATTTCTTTGATCAATGAAATTTTACTATAACATTTCACCATGTTATCCCAGACGCCGCTCGCAGGTTAATCCATGTTCAAAAGATGAGGCTGCCGATATTATCTATCTCCCCAATGTTCCTCAGATCCCAATGCAAAGATCAAAAAGAACACTTTCCTATTAAGTGTTTCCTTAGATCTTGACACTGAGTGAAACAGTCGAGGTAGAGAAGTCGGATGAAGTTTTGAGAGACAGTTTAAAGATTGTTTGTTTTGGTCTTTTCATAGATTTTGTTAATGTTAGACAACAGTCTCACTCTAGAAAGTAAGAGTCACGACTTTGTTTTGTCTTTGTGTTTTTTATCAGGGTCCAGTCGGCCCAGCAGGTCCCCACGGCCCCCCCGGCCCCTCAGGCCTGTCTGTGAGTACACAGGACTATATTGACGACACATAAACAACATGTAATATTGTTGTTGAAGTATCATTGATCCCACCTCTGTGTCTCTCCCAGGGTGCCATTGGTCTGAAGGGCTCCAAAGGAAACCTGGTGAATATGACGCTCGTTGTTTTATTAGATTATGTTTTTTTCATTATTTCATTTCACCACGACTCAGAGCTGATCACGATGCTCTGTGTGTTTATATTTAGGGTCCGATCGGCCCCAGAGGAGACACCGGGCCTGCAGGACCTCCAGGACCACCAGTCAGTAAAACCACCACCTCAACAAGACTCATTTATTTACATGTATCTGTCTGACACCTGCTCTCGTCTCCTCTCCTCTCCTCCCCTCAGGGACAGCCAGCAGCCGGAGTCGTCC
Organism: Decapterus maruadsi; assembly: GCA_030347415.2. Taxonomy (NCBI): domain Eukaryota; kingdom Metazoa; phylum Chordata; class Actinopteri; order Carangiformes; family Carangidae; genus Decapterus; species Decapterus maruadsi. The sequence goes on from CM064901.1 coordinate 8,591,505, forward strand.
CTCTGCCAGAGCGAGGACGGAGAAGGAGGAACCACGAATCTGTAGATGGCGCGGCTCTCGACGAAGCAGCAGCGGAGGAGGAGGAGGAGGCCGTCAACGGAGCAGAGGAGGAGGAGTGGATGCAGCGGGACCAGGCGCAGCCCAACGGTTGGATGAAGGACAAGGAGGGCCAAGGCATGGAGGAGGTGTTTGCATCTCTGTCCTCTATGAAAGTGGACGTGGAGGGTCTGCGTAACCCACAGGGGACGTTCCACAGCCCCGCCCGCACCTGCAAGGAGCTGTGGCTCCTCCACCCAGAGCTCCCCAACGGTACAGCACCAGTTTATCACAGCTGCTTGTTTTCATATTTCATTTCATTAGGACTTATCCCAGATAAGATACAGATAGTCACGATGAAAGAAAAGGAGCAGGATGAAGAAAACCTTATAGTACCTGCCCCTCTCTATTGTTATAACTGCTTTGGCTTACTATCAACACCAATATTATACTCTATTTCAAAAAATTAACAATGATGAAACACATAATACAGTTTTTCTCGATTGCTAAGACACATTTCTTGAAAGCTTCTGTCCTTTTCTCTCAACTGCGAACACAAACCCCAATTTTCAAGCTACATTCACAAAACCTCAGACTCCTCTTGCAAAACCAAACTTTCACCTCAAAACTGTTCAATCTGTGCCCAAAACTGAACTTTGTTGTCAAATCGTGCCCGGAGTCAATCAAAATTAAAAACACTACCGAGCAGTCACTAAACACTACCTGGAAAAATAGAAAACACAACGCTCAGGACATGAAGCTGTGGAAATAAATGTTTGTTGTTCACTACAGGCTAAATGAATGTTGCAAAACAAAACACCTGTGCATTTAGCACTAGTCTCCTTCCCTTTCTTTCACCCCCCCTCCCCACATCCATTTCATCCCCTTTTCCTCCCTTCTTCTTTTTTCTTCCCAGTTCATCCCTCCCTCCCTAATCCTCTCTTCCTTCACCCCGTGCAAAACCTGTGCATTTAGCACAGAATAAATGTGTCTTAGCAATCGAGAAAAACTGTAAAAAAAAAATAAAAAATAAAAAAAGTACAAAAAATAGAAATCCTGTGCATTTTGTACATACTGTACACGTAGCACTTGTACTGTACAGTACAAAAGTATTGTGCATTTAGCACTTGTATACTGTAATCCTACGTAAAAAAAAAAAAAAAGTACAAAAATCTACAAATGAGAAGTGCATATGTAACTCAGCCACAGCATTCCAGTATTTCTCCGTATTGTACTGGATCAGGCTACAGGACTTCATCCTGACCTGAACACAAGTGTTATCAATTTTGAGTTGTTGTGTTCAACCGGTGAAACTTGTGCTTTCGTTGTGTTTGACTTTTGCCTCCTGTGCTAAGCATTCTGCAGCACAGGTGCATCACAATGAAAATGTGTTGATAAGGTGTGTCTAAACAGGTGAAAAGTGTTTATGGTTTTGCCAAAAGAGTGACTGATTCAATCAGTGGGTTCAGACAACTGAGAATTTGGTTCAGACAACAGGGTTTAGTGTTTTAGCAATTGAGAAAAACTGTAATAACAAGAAAACAAACAAGCCAATTAGCAGTGGACACAGCTCGTCTATCTATCTTTTCTTTCTCCTTCTTCTGTTTTGTAGGCGCTTGTCTTTTCTTTTTTAAACCTTTTCTTTAACTGAGATATACTGTACTGCCATAGTTTTACACCTGCAACAGAAATACACATTTGTTTTAAGCTTAGCCTTGAAAATGTATGTTTAAAATCAAGCCTCAGTCTGTTTTCTTCTTCCTCGACTTCAGATTGATTCTCTCCCCGTTTTTCTCTTCTTCACCTCTGTGTGTTTGTTTCTCTGCAGGATCCGTCACCCTTTTGTGTTTTTGTTGTTGTGTTGTTGTGGAATTAGCCTTGAGTTTTTTTTTGACCCCTCTGCCCCCACCCCCCCTCTCTCCTTCTTTTCTTCTCTCCACAGGTGAATACTGGATAGATCCAAACCAGGGTTGCCATAGAGACTCCTTCAAAGTGTTTTGTAACTTCACCGCAGAGGGAGAGACGTGTCTGCACCCCGACAAGAAGTTCCAGTCGGTTAGTTTGCATAAACACACAGAAAGACAAACACACACACACATACACACAATTGTAGTTATTAATTTATTCATTCATGAGTATTTGATGAACTTTACAAAGCTCGCAGCAGCCTTTGCCAAAAGCTGCGAGAGTTAGAGAGAGATTAAACATTATCTAGTCGCCGTCCTCTGTATGTTGACTCTTCGAACACCAAACAGACTGTTTGTTGTCGTTCTGTTTGTCATCAGGTAAAATTAGCTGCCTGGAAAGGGGAGAAGCAAGGCACGTGGTACAGTAAATTCAGGAAAGGAAAACAGGTAAGGTGTGATAATTCTGCATCCTATCAGCGTAGCTATCGGCTGGTTTTTATACAGCCGCTTCACGGAGGAGGACTTTGTGAATGTGAAATTGTTTAATCAGAAGTATAAACACTGCTGAAAGCGTGAGCGATATTTGGTTGAATGCCAGATGGAAATCTAAAGAGGTTCTTCATTTTCAAAGCAGCATTTGGCAGACGCTGTTTTTCCAAGTGTGTCTAAAACTGCTGCTCGGAAAAAGATAAAACCATCACATCACATCGTCACAAATTGACGTTAGACATTTGGCAGCAATCAGATCATATTAGACGATGAGCACACCAGGAGCTGTTGTGTTTCTCCATTTTTTCCCCACTAACAAGCTTCAGCTAATTTTCGTTGATAAACAACAAGGGGTGCGTCGATGCCACGAGGGGTAGACTTCCCTTTGTACTACCACAGCAGAGACACGGCGCTCGGCTCGGCGGTGGCGCGTTCGGCTCGGCTCGTCCTAATGAACAAACTCAGCAGTGTTCAAAGGAAGGAAGCCTGCGAGGGTTCTTGTCCTTGTTGCTCCGCTGCCTGACAAAGTTAATTTAAGTGCTAAGTGGTGGCTCGGTGGGAAGCACAAGGAGCACACAAGTTAAAAGTAAATTTAAAAAAACATGATGACTGTGTTTAACGCTGTGCAGTAGAGAGAGTTGGCAAAAACACAGCAAATCCCCCAGGTGGAGACAAAATAGAGACACTAAAGTTGGGTATAAGTTTACAGAGGACTGAATGTTTACTGTTGACTGCATTTAGAGTAGGTGATAAAACTAAGAGAAAATCTGGTGACTTTGCTTGTATTCGGTTTATTTTGTTTTGCTTTGAATATGGAATGACAGGGTAGTGAATAAGGGGTGGGAACTGAAAAGCTTTTCAAGCATATATGGTTCATTGATTTGAATATTGGTCTTGTTTTTTGGGGCCCTATAACACATGTTTTTTATTTTCTATGTCTTTTTTTTTTTACTTTATTGCCTTTAATGCACATTAACAGGCAATTAACATCACAAAAGAATACAAAGAATCATTTTAAGATTGGGTCTCATCTGTCACACAGAGATAGCACTGTAAAGGTTATAGCATATCTAGTTCTGTACTCCAAAAAAGGGATATTTCAGATAATAACAAAATAAAAAATAAATAAATGAATAGAGTATAAGTGTACAAGACTCCTAGGCGTGTAAACAGGTACTTTTAGCTGTAATTGGGCAGTTATACTGTATTCCATCATGTTGACATGTTTTACTTTCTGTGATTATGGGAGGGTCAGGCTTCATCCAATTGATAGTAATACTTTTTCTTGCAATCATCAACAAAACTAAGATCAAATAAATTGTTCTGTGGTAAACAAAAAACATATCTAATAGAAATAAAAAAAATTTTAAGAAAATAAATAAATGAATAGAGTTTAAGTGTACAAGACAGTTCCTCCAGCATTTGTTGCTGTGATTGTTCTTGGAAACAAAAGTCGTTAGTGCTGTCCTCTGTTTTTTAAATAGGTTTGAAATAAAGAATAACCAATCAATCAATAATTCACCTTTACATTGGTGCGTATGTGTCCTTCTCCAGATTTCCTACTCCGGGGCGGACGGCGTTCCCATCCACGTCGTCCAGTTGAACTTCCTGAAGCTGCTGAGCGCCACAGCCAAACAGACCTTCACCTACCACTGCCTCAACTCGGCCGCCTGGTTCCACACCGCCACCTACGGCCACGAACACGCGCTGCGCTTCAGAGGCAGCGACGGGGAAGAGATGACACATGAGAACTCGCATTACATCACTGCACTGTACGACGGGTGTCAGGTGAGCGACACGGTCTAGACCCCTTCTTTTTTTGTGACACCGACTGGACGACTGTAAAACTGCAACTAAATCAGTTTTAAGTTTTATCACACCCGAATCCAAATGCCCGAGCCCTAACCCTAAACCACATCACCACGCCAGAGACCTTAAACTCACCACAGAGCAGGTTGATTTTATGAAGGTCAATGATGCTGTTAGCGCCGTGTCATTTACTAGTACATACTCAGAGTCTCATACCACAACCACTGTGAGCTCAGTGTGCCTGTGTCAACACCTGCTCTTTGATCACAGTGCAGGAATCAGACCGACTGAGACAAGGGGCACAAAACTTAAAAAAAAGAAACTCAGAACCGGCGAGATACAAAACAGTCAATTAAATAAATAATGCACTTATGCATCCATGTGTAGGTAGGTAAGTCCAACTGGCAGATCCATGACTGCAGTCTGTTTTACTTGATCAGCTGGTAGGTACTTTATTACAGTAATCTGTCCAACGGCACAGCAACCCAAAACACATTTAAAATACGCAAACTACAATACAAATACATTAAAATACACAGGGACAGACACACTATGCAACAAAGTGCAGAGAGCAAGGTGCAGTCCATAAAATCAATATGGTTGTAAAGATGCTCTTCAGCACCCAATTCACAGCCATTGTGTCAGACCACAGAATTAAAAAGATGAATCAGGACACGACGCAACCTGCAGCCTGCAGCCTGCGGGTCTGCAGACACATGCCGCATTATGTAATAATGTAATAAATCTTCACCTCATGATGTAATAACGCAACATTTTGTAATAAAATCCTACAACGCAATATGTAATAAACTTTGCCATATTATGTAATAAGTTATAACATAATGCACCAAAAATTATTACAAAATGCGGGTGTTCCACTTTTTTCATGAAGAAAATGTGAAAATGTGGTGCCTTATGTAACAACTTATTACAAAATGTATTACATATTGCACTGAAGAATTCTATTACAAGATGTGGAGTTGCTACATTATGACATGAACATTTATTATTACAATATTACATCATGCAACATTATCACATCTTTTGTGTTCTCTGACGATGTCGTTGTTGTGTTTCTGTCCTGCAGACGCGCTCGGGGCAGGAGAGGACTGTGTTGGAGTTTGACGCTCCGATGTCCAACACGCTCCCCATCATTGACGTGGCTGTGTCCGACTTTGGGAACGGGAACCAGAAATTTGGTTTCCAAGTCGGCCCGGTCTGCTACAGCGGTTAACGGAGCCGGGCGGGGAGGGGCCAAAGTAATTTAAAAAAAGGAGAAAAAAAAAGAGCCATGGACACTTTCTACATGCAGGGAGAGAACTACATTCAAGACTTAACCTGGTGCCACATATTTATATCTCAGTTTACCTACAGCAGTGTTCCTTCATCTAAACAATAACCTTGTTACACACACAGTCATCCACTCAGACTCATCAACTCATATATCCATAACACGCCCACTCACATGCTGTGTTTTCAAGTTTCTATTCATGCATTGACTGTCAACCCCTCAGTTTCCTCTGAAGATTTTTCTCCTCTATGTAGGAGAGTGGTGCTCTCACAGATCCATCCATGTCTGCTTGCACACTTCATCCATGTGCACACAGTCAAGTCTCCAAAATGTTATTGTCTAACACTAAAAACATGCTGCTGCGTCTCAGCAGCGTTCACCCATCCAGTTGTTGTGTGTCATCATCAAACCTCAATTTGTTGTGTAGTTTTTTTGTTTGTATGTTGTAATTTTGTTGTTATAATTATCTATTATGTAATGTATATTGGAGTGTAAGTCATCACGGTGCTATTATGTAGCTCCCCGCGGAGTACATTTCTTTGTAAAAGGGAACTGGGGCAGTGCATTTTTTTTTCATTTTTTTTTTTTAATATTGTGAAGCCATGTTTTATATTTTTTTAACATAACAAACCAAACTGTTAACGTGATTGCCTCAAGGTCTTTCTATGCATAATGTGGGGAAGTGAGTGAGTAACATATGTTAATAAAAGTACAGAGTGTACATTTTAGTTAATATGATGAGATTTACTTTTTATTGAGAAGCAGACACACACACACACACGCACACACACCTGCTGTATGTTCTGTTTATGTCTGTTGTTCCAGATTTCTTGATGAACACTATATCGTATTTTAAAACTATATCAAGTCAAAGCAGTGTTTGTTAGTTTGTCAGCTGATCACCACTTTGGTTTGCACATGTAAGAGGTTTTTGCACAGATGTTGACTGATGAAACTGACTGATCTTAGCGAGACCCTGACTTTTCATCTTGCTGCAACATGATTTTTATCGTTTGCCCACTGATATCCACTGTCCAAATGATGAGTCCTGATTACTTTTGTGATCCCCTGACTGTTTTTTTTGTTTGTTTGTTTTTTTCCCCTAGCAGCATGAGCCAGTCAAAGTTTTTCAGACACCTGGAAAAATATCTCAACGCACAGTAGTAGACCAACCAGATTGGCAGTAAATCTTGTGCAGACATTCACGGCTCCCAGACAATAAATCCTCTCAGGTAATCCCATGACTCCCATGATATCCATACCCTCCTCAGGTTGAATATTGATGGCACCTTGGGTTTTTTTTGCAGGCTTGGAGCATGTTATATTACCACAGAGCCATGCTTGACTTATTAGATGTGCATTTGATCTGCCTGTGCTCCACTATTCATATGAACATGGTTATGTGTGTGCTTGATGACCACATTTTAGTGCCTTGTAAAGAAGTACATGAAAAATAGCAATCAAACAATGCACCTAATGGCCACTTAAGCACCCTTATTCTGCAAGGTCATAAAAATAGATTGGGGTCATTCCATTAAATACCCTCTAATTGATCAGTTCAACACTAAATTGCATTCATAAAGCCTGGTGGAGGATGATTAAATGTGCAGAAAGTGCTCTGGATTCCAGTTAAAAGCTTGTAACTACATTTTAAAGTAGATATCTATGTGATATGCAAAGGAAAACCCTTTTTTTTTTTACATAGCTTTTTACATACCACATAGCTGACTTTTAACTAACTGTTTAAATTAATAACCCTTTGTGCATGCTTTTAAAACATCAAATTAAGCTACATTTATGTTCAATTGGCACCAAGCCAGGTTTTTCATTATCTTCCAACCATCAAAGTAAAATGTTAGGCTACATTAATGTGATTGTGTGTTTTAATGTGCCTGTGTTTTGTATTCATTGTGTGCTACAGCTTGAGCATGCATCATTCATATCTACCTCTCTCTGCCTCCCTGCCTCGCAGTCTCCCTTCTTTCACCCTGGATGTTGACCCTCACGTCTCCCCCCCTGTCTTGTACCCAGGCATCTGCAGCAAGCTACATCTAATGGGAACATTTTTCCCGCTGATGCTGAAAGTTTAATGAGAGAAGGCAGATGAACACGGCTCATCCAGGAGTGTTTAGCAGCTAATTTTCACCGATGAAATATAGATGACATGACATGAAAGTCAGTCACATCTTGTTTGACGACTAACTTTACACACCACCACTGCCCAGACTGGGACCTAGTTTTCGGGGATCTGCATATTTGGTTCTCCTTGAAGTTCCAACATTTCATGAGGAAAGTCCAACATTTTAAATATTGCATTCATTTACCAGTGTACTGAAAATAGATATCAGTGTCCACAGGGAAAAGAAGAGCACCAGGAAAAAGGTAAAAGAGAGAGACAGTAATCGTAGTCGTGACGTCATTAAAACGTCAGGTGACCATTGCAACTGGTTCAAGTTTTTGGTGATACATCTGAATTGCTTTAAAATGAAAAAATGCAAATTAGGTTATTAGAAAATTATATCATTACTTAGGGATGTTTTATGTTTTTTCTTAAAAACAGTTTTGGCAACAGTTTTGAAAAGTAGGCTAGCTGTTACATTTATAGCATGGAGCTAAAGTTAGCCTAAAGTGAGCTAACGGGGAAGATGGCGTCCAGCTACAGTAGGTAAGTTTTGCTGCTGCTACATGTTTCCTTTGTTAGCAACATCTGTTTACTCAGAGGTTCATAAGATTGTTTTTCTTCTTTTAGATAATCTCATGTTGATTTTAGTTCATTACTCTTCTTTTACAAAAGTTAGCATGACCAGTGAAGTCTCCTGTTTCCAATGTCCTGCTCAAAGTGTGTTATTATGACCTCCTTTATGAAACCTTGTCAAGAGGCAGAGAAAACTTCATACTCATCATAACAAAACATTTTGGCACATCTTCACTTTTGTGAATGAGCATTAGACATTCAGTTTTGAAATGTGTGTTTGACCAGGTTTACATCAACACCATTAGGCTACTAGCTTTGTCAAATCCTGACTACAGTAACTCAGACAGTTTTAAAACCATCTGGATTCAGATTCATGTCGCTGAGATTTTGAGTTTTATGAGGTGATGTTCATGTATAATTCAAATGTTTGTTGTTGTAAAGTGTCTTTATCCTGTCTGGGATTATCTAGTCCAAATTTTTACAGGTTTAAGCATGGTAGTTTTTGATTCAGTGGATATGAAAAAACAACTATCAAATCCTCTTCCTGTCTTAAATTCATAAATAAAAGAAGGTTGTTTTTTTTAAATTTGAAAGTGGTTTCCAAACCACACCAGCCCAGGTCTTGATCAAAAAACACAGTACACTGGACTAGAAAACCACTCTCTTTAAAAACCAACTGTACTCTCTGTCCTCCAATGTGTCACTCACACCCACAAACCCATTAACCCGACTGTGTACTGTACATCTTCCTGCCTGTGGAGTGGCCGTAACAGATAATCATGCTTTTCTCCGGCTCCTCCTTTCCTTTACGCCCCCTCTCTCACCTTCTTCAAGGCACTTATGCTCTTCCCTTGGTGCTTGTGTGGTTTTTTTTTTTCCTCAGCAATGCAGCCAACAACACCACGACTGTGTTGTCTTTCCCCAAAACAGCCAGAGGGGATTTGGTCACTCCAGCCCGGCCGCTACATTAGTTCATAATCCAGAGGCTAAAGAAAAGGCAAGTTTACTGTCCCCACTGGGACTTGGCAGTAGATGTCAGAGTCTGCAAAGTGTTCTGCAGGGTCACCGTGCGTGTTTTGATTTTTATGCCTGAGGTGAGGGGGAAGCCTTGGTCGAGAGACGAGGGAAGGTGATGGGTCCACCTGAGGTCCTCTGGGTGCTGCAGCTGATGTTTACAGTCTACTCGTGTCAGGTAAGAAGACACTGTGCCCTCTTCAACTCTCTGCTGGAGTGTGTGTGTTTGTGTTTGTGTGTGTGTTGTTGTTGAGTGAAGTGACAAGTTTTCCAACTTCCCATCAGATGTTGAGGCGGCAGAAAGTTTTTTTTTAAAGGGATGTGAGTTATAATTTTTGTCACATGAAGAGACGAAGAAGCCGAGTATCTTCACTAAATTATTTGTGCCCGTGGATTTCAAAGTGCAGCAAAAGGCACTCTTTTAATTTTCACATCTAAAACATAAAGTATGTCTTGTTGAGACTTTCCATTCGCTGTCACCCTGGAGTCCTTTCCAACACTATAGTCCAAAGAAATGAAATTCCTCATGGGTTCATTCACAGCATAAAAACAGGCTAGACTCTGCCTCCCAGTCACTCCTCAAGTCACAGCATAGTAATTTTGTTTCTGTGTGACTTTGGCATTCAGACAAATCTCCTTTATTTGTCCTTTTTTTTCTCAATTTCTGAGCTTGAGCCTTCCTCTTGCTGATTGTTTTGACTGGTTATTCTAGGTTTTTCATCCTATCTTCTGCTCTGATGTGTTTTCTACTTGGCTTTTCTTTGATAGTTCATAAGACAATACATATTGTTTTAATATTTCCCAGAAGTGCTGTAGGTAGAGGAAGCTACCTGAGCCCGTGATCGAAAAAAAAAGAAATACCCCGAGGGTGATTCACACCACTCACTTGTCACGTCAGCTCTATTGTGTTCCTCTTTCTCCCGACAGCTGTGTTACCCCTAAGTGCTGCTGATTAAAATATTCATGTTAGTTCTTGGTATTTGCTGAGGGCTGTTTTATGTATAATCCATGTGTATCCTTGGGGCTCTTTACAGAGATAGGAAGCATGATCATGTAAGCGCTGATAAGAACAAAGGCACAATAAAACATTTAGCGCCGGTTAGTTAAATCGACGACACAAAATTGTGCTCCAGGCGTGCAGCACAGACCGGCCATGTTCGTTTGAAGTCGTATTACACCAGAGAGATGTTCATCTTGATATAGTGGCATGAGAAACGCTGTCACACATCAATGCTCCGCAGGGGGTCCTGGACACCCCGGGTCATCGTCAACAGCTCAGAAAACATATTCTACGTCGCTTCACACACAGAACCACGCTCCCAAATCCCAATTAAGCTTGTTTGGATTCCTTTTATTGACGTTGAGCTTAACTATAACACATTTTGTTCACATAATAGGCGTCTGCATCACCCTAGAATAAATGAAGTAACTATGTTGGATAACATACTCTACAGGTCACTGTCATAGTTCGTTACCTTCAAGAGGGCCAGCTCGGTTTTTAGCCAAAGTGAGGGTTCAGTACTTTTATTCATGGGGTTTTAACGAGGTCTGAATAAAAGAGAAAAGTAATTCAAAAAGAGTTCAAAGGAAAACGCAGTGGGGCGTTTTGGACAATGTGCACATCCCAATTCCCTCATTTGATTGTTTCTTGCTCCACTGTCCTCTGCTGACCCAGAAACGCTCCGGTCCTCCATCTTGAAGGCCATCGTGAAGCTCTTATTTCTGCTCTGCGAAGCAACTGACACGTGCGTCTAGTGGTAATAATATGTGATTGTGTGTGCAGATGACTGGACTGATGATGATACAACATCACAACATCAATTGTTAGTTGTACACGTTACCCAAACCCATCTATTTTTCACAACAACAACAGAAAAGCAACTAGAAAGATTTGTATTTTCAAGATCTACTCTTATTTTCCCACTGAATCTAAGTGTACAGATGTTATGCTGTTTTGGCAACATCTCAAATGTACTTCTTCTTCTTCTTTTGTTTAGACAGTCCCTAAATGTGTAAATACAGACTCGAAACAACAAAATTCACTACAGAGCTGCAGAATCAAACTGACGGCTGATCCAGCTCTGCCGCCATCGTCATTGGCAGACGAGTCTGAGACGAGACGACGGTTCAGAGGAAAAGGACGTCTCACATCTTTTCCTTGCATCTCTCCTCGCACCTTTGGTGGTAGATGTGAGAAAAAGAGGCCAGTGGAAGAAATGTGGATAGTGAAAGAAACTGAGATGTATCCATGTTCAACCAAACACACGTTTAGACACAGACGGACTCGTTTTGGGTTTGTTTAGATTTGAATGAACCATTTATTTAATCAATTAATTAATGAGTTTGTTTATAAAATATCTTCAACCAGTGAAACGTGCTCGCCATGATGGACCCAAAGTGTTGAGTCCAACCGTTCCAATTGTGTTTTATCATCCTGTTAGACAAAGAAAACATTAATTATGACAATTTTCGAGTGATTCATGATTTTGCTTTTGTCCAAAAAATATTTGTGTGCTACGAAGGGGGATTAATCATCCTTAATGTGAGGCACTAATGGAAAAAAATGAGTTGCTCATAGCTGGAAAAAATAGAAATGTAACCCAATAACAAAATCTAAACTAAAACATGCTTTATCTAATCTTCTATCTATCTTTTTTACTGAATTGCACTAACAAGCTGCTTTAGATCTGCTCTCCCAGCGCTGGCAGACACAGATGCAGAGGTGGCAAACAGGCTGTTGTGTTGCTTCCATGGAAACACTGACTGCAGCCCGACCAACTAGAGCCGAGCGTCATCTAAACATTTTTGTACCTCTTCAAGTTTTGATCAGATGTGATGATGAGAGGCAGGCAGCCAGCCGGCGCCGGTGGCCTCATGGTGGCAGTGTTGCATCAGCTTGTGATGCAGCACCAAACACAAATTACACAATCTGAAACACACACACAGACCAGGGAGAGGTCAATTCAGAGCATTGTGCTTTCATGTAGGCGTTTGCATTTAATCAATATAAAGGCACAAGAAGTGGGGAGAACAAAGAGAGGAGAAGAAAGGGAATGTGTTGTATGTAATGAGGATGAAAATGCAAAAAAACAAAAATTGGGAAGAAAGATAACAAGAATCTGAGATTTGGCAGGAAAAGAAACAACAAAAGCAAGAAAAGAGGATAAATGTTGCATGAGCTTTTGTTACCTTACTTCATGTTTTATGTAAATCTGATTGTTTATTTAAGCAGACATTGTTCTAAATGAGAACGAGCTCATTTGATGAAGAAGTTGAGAGAATAGGGAAGACTGTAAGAGATGGAGGAATGTGTCTGAGGGAGAGAGGGAAAGAGGAAGGGAGGGAGGAGGGAGGGAGGGAGTAAGTGTATAAATGAGAGAGCGGTGCTGGCTCAGCCACAGTGTCTTACTGCCAGGCGAAGGAAGGGGTCCAGGAAACACACACACACTCACACACTCACACACACACACGGCTCAGTCGGACTAGCCAGCTGTTTCCAGGAGCATCTCTTGCAGCCTGAGCTGAGCTGGATGTTTGGATGTTTGGACTTTTGGATGCATCATCTTCACATGGAGGCATCTGGAGCGTGTTGTGCTCCAGGATCTATTCTCTAACCTGTGGCACTGTTGTAGGAGCGAGGAGCTCAGCAGCAGCAGCAGCAGCAGCAGAAGAAGCAGCAGTGGGACAAAACCTGGTGCCCGTGGCTTCATCAGGGGGGAAAACAAACAACAACAACACAGTTTGGATTTCTTTACCTGCTGACAGCGTTTCAGCGTGATGTTGTTGTGTACCTGCTGGTTTTAGCATGACTGCTGTCAGCAGTTTGGATTGTGTCTGAGAGAAGGCAGCCAGAGTTTTTTTTTGTGTGTGTGTGAAGGGTGTGCGTGGATGTGTGTGTGTCAGGATGAGTGTGCCCATGTTAAAGATCGGTGCGGTGCTCAGCACCATGGCGATGGTAACTAACTGGATGTCCCAGACTCTGCCCTCGCTGGTCGGACTCAACGGAACCATCATCTCCTCCGAGGGCACACACGAGCGCATCGTCAGCGTATGTATGATGCACTTACACGTTTTGTGCATGCACATGAATGCATTGAAGTTATTTTACATTTTTTTGTCATCAAAAGTTAGTATTTCACTCTTTTTTTTTTAGATTTATAGACAGTCTTTTCTGCCAAGTAGCTATCTTGTTCTCTAAACGTACCAAAGCATAACACTTCAATCAGCTGCTTTGTATATTTTACCACCCTATAAATATAATAGCAATCATTCTGTTGAGTCTCCAGCTAAACTGCTGCTTTTTAATGGCAGCCAACAATAGAATATGTGTAATTAGAGAGGCCAAGCAGAGTCAAATCAATCAGGGACATTTAGGCTGCATGCAGCAGATATTTGATCTGTTAATTGGTGCAGAAAATAGAGCAAAGACGATCCAGAAATAGAAAAGACAAGAAGCTCAGAAGCACAAATTTAGAACAATATCTGAAAAAAGAAAAAAAGGAGCAGAGTGGGATGGAAATGTGAAGAATAAAGAGCTCTTGTAAATAAACAGATATTTATTTCTGTGAATGTGAGTCATAAAGAAAGCATGTAGAGTACAGTATGCACCCACTGCCACACAGACACACACATACACACACAGAGGGGTAATAGGATTGCTCTTTCTCTGACTTACTGGGGAGATATTTCTCCTGGGGAAGGCTGACTCACCCGAGGGACAGCCAGTAATTTGTTGCCCTAGCAACACCCTGGCAACCTCAGACATGTATATGTTGGACCACTGCACATATAGGTTCCTTAACACTGCACTGTGCATGTTTGTGTGTTTGGGTTTGTATGTGTGTGTGTGTGTGTATTTGTGTGTGTGCGTATGCCCGCCTGAGCTTTGCATGGTTTAGCTTTCTGGCTCGAGAGGCAGCTCGCAGCTGCTGTGTGGCGGGACTTTGCAAGTTCAGCAAAGTGCACGCAGTCTCATGCAAGTAGACGCCTACACACAGCCACAGACAAAATGCACACAAACACAGACACACACAGAGACACAGACAGACACACTGGCAGGGACTGGCTGAGCACAGATGGAGATGTTAGAGGGGCAGTGATGCTACTTCATGCTGCTTCGGGACACAACGGAGATGAAAGATGTGAAATCTTCCACTGCTGTGGAACTGAAAATCATCTTGATGGTGTGTGCGTGTATGTGCGTGTGCGTGTGCATGTGTGTGAACATAATTGTGGACGAGATCAGAGCTTCCCAAACATTTTGTTTCTGCCGTGCCCCTACGGCTCTGTCAGATGAGTTCAGGTAGCCTTTGATCTACAACACCTCTCTTTTTCCTCCAAATGGGTTATTTTTACTTGACTTTAAACTGGATCTTAAAGCACTGATGGTATAAAAATAGAAATTGTTCAACAGTCGACTGCAGTGGCAGAAGCTGCACATTCACAGAATGACTTCTTACATAGGCTATGTGGTTATAGGTTCAGCCATTTGTTCAATACTTTAAGCTTTAACGTGTCAGCAGTTAATTATTTAAAACATGGCGCTAATGGTTTTAGCCACATAAATTGCATAGTTTTGTTTAGCTGTAATACTTTTAGCTACTGTAACCACTCATTCATTACATTTAGGTAACAATTCAAACCTTATCCATTACTTTTCGCTAACTATTCAAAACATTTATTCATTGCTTTAGCTAACGGTTTTGAATGGGAACTATGCAAGTCCGGGTCGCTTGGTTTCGCAGTGCATTTGAACACTGTCGTAAAAACCCGTCCATGTGCATTTGTCCTCAACAAAGCCAACAGAAAGGTACAGTAATCGAGGTGGGCCACCACTAATAATAACAAAATAATGATAGAGACAAAACGTTATTGATCGAAAATGGAAGCGTAGATTCATACGAGATTACCAGGCGTTGGCCCTTTAATAAGAGATTACGGATTACCAGGCGTGTATGTGTCGTGGCGCCATAAAGCTGTCTATGTTTCTGGCAAGATGAGCTCTGGGTCGGAGGCGCTGATCTGGCTAAGGTTGGTTTTCGGCCAAGAGATGCTAGGTGGAAGGCAGGGAGCCTCCATTCTCCACGTAACGAGTCATTTCACCAATCACAATTAGTCCAGAGCTGTTTAATTAAGGTTCAAATCTTGCATAGTTCCTCTTTATTACTTTTCGCCAATGATTCAAAACATTTATTCATTACTTTAGCTAACGATTTAAAACGTTTTATTACTTTTCGAGAACGATTCAAAACAACTATTTATTACTTTTCGCTAACATTTCCATCTGTTAATGAATTCAGTTTATCAAACCTTTTCCTTTACCATTATCAGATGCTTTCTACTAAATGTTCAAATTACTTAATGTGTTTGTTTTTGCTAATGGTTTAAAACTCTTGATTATATATATATACGCCTCTCCTCAAAAACCTCTCCTAGTTTTGGAGGATTTTCAACTGCGCCACACTGAGCTCTTAACACCAGCGTTCAGGTGCATCGAAGCATATATTTTGAATACATTTTTTTTGTCAAATGAGCTCCACAATCTCCGCACATAACCCCTGGCAACTGCAGAAACACCCCAAGGGTAGAGATATCTCTGGATGGGAATCACTGAGGTAGATGACACTATCAGACGGAGATTTTTGTGAGGAAAATAAGCTGTTACACACACTTTTAGTATTAGATGTTACCCTCCTTCCTGCCTGCCTCTTGTGTTGAATTCAGCTTTATTGGCTCTGCTCTCGCTCTGTTTGCACTGATCACAATCAGCCGAGCTGCCCGAGTAGATTTTTATCATTTTTCCCTTGTGTGAAATGAACCCTTAGGTGCCATATGTCCTCTTTTGTTTAATTACATAGAGCAGTAGGCGCATCCAATGTTTACCATTCTCATCCCATCCACGTCCTCCTCTTTAAAACACACCCTCCCTCTCTCTCTCTCTCCCTCTCGCCTCCGTCAGCTTCACTGTAAACTGGACTTCAAGGTTACCGCACCAAACCCTGCTGATTGATTTATCAGATTTTTTTCTCCCTCCAGGCCTCCACTCCACCAACCCTCCCCATATCTCCTCGCCTCGCGCGCCTCCATCCTCCCAGATTTCTCTGTCGTTATTCTTTTCAGGGTTTGTAGGGCAGCGTCTCAGCCAGATGACTGTGACAAGAAGCTGCTGTGTGCCAGCCAGGTTGTAGTCGTGCCTTTCTTTACATTGTGCTAAAATGTTCCACGCTAAAGTGGGTCAAACTAAAGACTCGGAGAAATCTCACCAAAATGAGCTCGTGATTTTAGCGCTGTATGTGGTGGCGACTCCGGTCCAAACAGTCAGACCCGTGGGAACAATCGCTGTCACCCCAGTGCTACTTAATGAGGTCCCAAATAACCCCCCCTCCCCCCCAAAAAATAAAAATTAAAAACAGAAACATGTCATCATAACAAGCGAGTTGGTATTTTAGAGCTGCTAATGAGTCTATGTGTCTTGCTGTGCGCTGCAGCCCTGAAAATCACCCCAATGTTGTCCTCGTTGAAAAAGTTTTTCCATTAATCTTCACAAGATAATGACTTTTGTGGAGGCAAATAATCACATGTACATTTTCTATTAATACTCCGAGAAGCTACTTAATAAATGAAATAATTGTCTATTCACAGAACAATATTAACATTTGGAGTTGTTAGTTCCCATTTGACGAATTCAAGGCCGATTTTCACTCATTTTAGCTCCATTTTTGGTCTCCACCAAGGCAAATATCTATCTCAAGCTGCTAAATTCTTTACAACATGCGGATTAGAGTCAATCAAAACAGTAGGATTTCAGGCCATGAGGAGGAAATGCAGTAGTCATATGATCCAAAGTTAAATATACATACTGATTATAGCCAGTGTCATTTCTTTTGCAATTTAAACATTCAAAACTGATTTAATATGTAGAGATTCATGTCATGTCAAGGCCAAAACACTGGATTTACCGAACTCAGACACCAAAATTAAATCTTAACTATCCAAGTGTCTAATTTATCTGAAATTCAAGAGGAAGTATCCTTGGAAGCAGTGATATTTTAATTTTTCATCTTGAATTTCAGCGGCTTGCTTACGGTTTTAAATAATGAACACTTCACTTCAGATGGAAGCTTTCAAAAGTGAAACAATTTAATAATATAAATTCAGCCAGGGCTACAGTATATGATCAAACAGACAACCTAAATCATATACTGTAATTATATAGAATCTTCTATATATAGAGATGTGTAACGTAATTAAACATTGAAGGTGAGTGTTGCCGGTAAAAAGAAAAGAGTTGTCTCAGGAAAACATGTTGATGAAATATTGATTAGGTTAGTGAATGAAATAGTAGCAGCAAGAGTAGAAGCAAAGTCCTGCATTAGCATGGACTGTGAGTACGTTAGAAATGGGTTTTTTTTGTGTGTTTTTTTTGGTTTTGTGCAGCTTTGCTTTGTGGGAGCTGTGGGGAGCCCGTGAGAGAACAGCAGCTCGGGCTGTGCAGGCTCAGGGTGGAAACCATCCAGTTTTGCTGCTAGCGTTCCTGGACACAGACATGTGGAAGATGTCACAGCTGATTTTATCCACAAACGAGAAATATGCAATTTACACAAGAATGTCTATGGTGCAGTCAGACGCAATAAAGAGCGAAGATCAGGGCCTTTGCACGCCGCCCCCCTTTTTTTGTTTTATTTTGTTGTTTTTGAGGGTTTTTCTTTACAAACAAAGGACATTTAAATTACAACACGAGCCCAGCAGAGAGCTTCCGAAGCCCAGCTGAGATTTATCAGCAAGACAGAATTAGACAGAAAAGAAAAATATTTGTCCACCTCTCTGACTGCAGCCTGACCCGAATAACACGCTGAGACGCTGCGCAAATGTTAGAAAATGGACAGAAGAAACTGCTTCAGCTGGATGACTCACTGGGTCATTTTGAAAAAAAAAAACACACAAAAAAACAAACACTTTTACACAAAAACAGATAAACAACACCTACAGTGACTCGTCGAGGGCTTTGAATTCGAGATTCAAGTGTGACTGCATTTCTGTATCAAGGAGGCGCTGCTGCCTCTCTGCCTTAGTTCTATTAAATCATGTGTTTTCATACAGTAGTGACACTATATATCATATTAAGGACATTTTACAATCACCACTGCTGTTTTTTTTTTCTTTTTTACGTGAAGACAATATGAACAACGATATTGAACACAACATGATGCATGATTTGTATGCAGGCTGAAGGGAAGCAGCTCCTTGGGGTTGTGATTCAGGGCAAAAATAATACAGAACACCCCTGCCAGTGTTCATGGAGTTCATGGCGTTGCACGTGATGAATATGATATGATCAGAGCACGTTGTCTTATTTGGTTTACAAAGTGGAGCTCCAATATATATATATAAATACATATATAGCCTATATATATTACATATGACATGATGTATTTATATACGTATATATCATGAGAAAATTATATATTCACTACAGCTCCAACTAATGATACTATTTCATCATATGCAGTTAATCACATTATTGCTTAGTCTATAAAACGTCAAAACCAGACAATCCAGCGGCCAAAGATTAAATAGGAGAAATGGTCAATTATCACATTTTGAAGCTGGAGCCTGTGACCTTTTCTTTTCTTTTCTTTCTTTTTTTTTACCATATTGACCTGCCAATCAAAACATAATTAGATAGACTTATTAATTGCTTTAGCACTATTAGACTTTATGCCTTAAAGGCCATACGAGCCGATTGGAGGAGTTTGGCTTTTAAATGAAACAGAAATCACATTGTCGTCCTCATAAATGTTGAACTATTAGACACACTCTCTATATCTCTCCACGTCTCCCTCTGTCCTCTGTTGAATGCCCAGCTTGTTGTTGTTCATGCGGCGTCCTAATTAACACAGACGGTTTGTTTGCAGGGTTTGTACCCGGGCTCGGAGGAGGGCTGGCAGGTGTACAGCACCGCCTCAGATCCCGACGGCAGATGTGTGTGCACGGTGGTCGCCCCGGCACGAAACCTCTGCAAACGAGACCCTCGGAGTCGACAGCTACGCCTGTTGACTGAACAGGTGGGTGTGCATGTGTGTGTGTGTGTTTCCTGTCCTTGTGTGTGTGCGAATCTGACTCTGCGTTCTTGCACGTTTCAGTGGTCAGCATTGCGATGCAGCGCAGGCGAAGTGCAGCGTTCTGGAATGAAATATTCACTGGACTGTCTCTTTGTTTTGACACTTGCAGTAACACACATGAACACACACACACATAGACGCACACACGCACGCACACACACACATACACACACTCAGGTTTCACTGACAGATGTATCCCTGATACATCAGTAGCTGTATCCTCCACAGACTCCCAGTCACTCAACATGCCAAAAGAGTTTAAACTCAAAGGAAACCCTGACAGATGGGTGGGAAAGACTCACTTTGTTCTATATCGCAGGGTGGAGCTTTGTGTTATGAGTATTCACGCGCTCCACACGCATCAACGTTCATGAGCTCATATATGTGACGATATGGATGCGTGACTGTGTGACTTCCCTTCTCTCTGTCTCTGTCGACATATATATACAGTACCCGTGTCCTGAGAGAGGAATAAAAGTGATTTGTGGCAGAAGTTGATGAATTATTGAACACCATCAGGCCAGCAAACATTTCTCAAAGCGTGTGCGTGCATGTGTGTGTGTGTGTATACTGCATCAGAATATACATGTGCACATCCTGGCTGCACCACCAAGGAAGTATAGGATTGAGTCCCGGCGCTGCAAAAACAAACATCATGATTATAACAACTTCTTTTTCTTTCCAACCGCTGGTGGTGTAACATCCTGTACTCTGTTCAACATAAAAGCAGAGAGAAATCAAAAAGGTACATGAACTCTATCAGAAACACCCCCCCCTCCCCCCATACATCTCTCTCTCCTCACTCTGTTCCTGTTGGGTGGTTTTTTGTATTTATGAATCTTAATTAGCTCAGCGTGTCTCTGGAAGTGACACCTAGATCCTGCTGTGAGAGTCAATGTGTGCGTGTTTGATTTTTCCGTTCGTCTCTGGCCTTCACAGCAAGTGCTCAGTGAGATGTGTGGGCGGCTTTTTTTTTTTTTTTTCCATGTGAGTGTTTGTTTGTTTGTTTACATGTCATTTTTGGATATCTGGGTCATTTTTGTAATAGCTTCTCTCTCTTTTTTTTGAATTCCCATGCTCGTTTTCCATTCAGTAGCGAAAGAAATGTGAAATATCTCGTAGCATCTCAGGAGGGTTAATGAGAAGAAGCGTGGGAGCGTTTGTTTCTTTAGAACGTAACATACTTTAGGTGAGAATCTCGTGTTTGAACGGATCTAATGAGATGCTACTTCAAAGAGAAATGCGATGCGTGTCGTCTTCGCATTACAGGTGAAACCGAGGTATTTCCGGCTCTTGAGAGTCCCCTCGCCTTTAACATCCTCTGTATACAACTACAGAAACACATTTTCTCACACATCTCTCCCTGTGATTTCTGCCTTCTCCTTTTTTTTGAAAAACTCAGCTGAGAGGGATTTTGTCTGTGGTGCTCGCAGCTTTACAAAATTACATTTAAAAAATTCAGTAGCAATGAGTCTCCCCAGAACCAGTTACGCCCTCATTTCGGATGATGCACGGTCCGCGCTGCAAAGGGTTTAAACTGGAACCGATTTCTTCACTCCCCATAATATAACTCTTAGATACATGAGA